>JAWPHD010000856.1:0-387515 GCA_037043455.1 Cyrtodaria siliqua
CATTATTATGCCTCACGTAATGTGCATGATTATAGACGTTGACATGAAGGAAGTATAGTCATTATTATGCCTCACGTAGTCGGCTTGATTATAGACTTTGACATGAAGAAATTATAGTCATTATTATGCCACAGGTAATCGGCATGATTATAGACGTTGACATGAAGGAATTATAGTCATTATTATGCCTCACGTAATCGACATGATTATAGATGTTGACATGAAGGAATTATAGTCATTATGCCTCACGTAAACGGCATGATTATCGACGTTGACATGAAGGAATTATAGTCATTATTATGCCTCACGTAATCTGCTTGATTATAGACGTTGACGGGAAGAAATTATAGTCATTATTATACCTCACGTAATCGGCATGATTATAGATGTTGACATGAAGGAATTATAGTCATTATTATGCCTCAGGTAATCGGCATGATTATAGACGTTGACATGAAGGAATTGTAGTCATTATGCCTGCGTAATCGGAATGATTATAGACGTTGACATGGAGATAGACTTTGACATGAAGGAATTATAGTCATTATTCCTCACGTAATCGGCATGATTATAGACGTTGACATGAAGAAATTATAGTCATTATTATGCCTCACGTAATCGGCATGATTATAGAAGTTGACATGAAGCAATTATACTCATTATTATGCCTCACGTAATCGGCATGATTATAGACGTTGACATGAAGGTAGTATAGCCATTATTATGCCTCAAGCAATCGGCATGATTATAGACGTTGACATGAAGAAATTATAGTCATTATTATGCCTCACGTAATCGGCTTGATTATAGACGTTGAAATGAAGGAATTATAGTCATTATTATGCCTCACGTAATCGTCATAATTATAGTCGTTGACATGAAGGAATTATAGTTATTATTATGCCTCACGTAATCGGTATGATTATAGACTTTGACATGAAGGAATTATAGTCATTATTATGCCTCACGTACTCGACATGATTATAGACGTTGACATGAAGGAATTATAGTCATTATTATGCCTCACGTAATCGGCATGATTATAGATGTTGACATGAAGGAATTATAGTCATTATTATGCCTCACGTAATCGGCATGATTATAGACGTTGACATGAAGGAATTGTAGTCATTATTATGCCTCACGTCATCGGCATGATTATAGACGTTGACATGAAGGAATTATAGTCATTAAGCCTGACGTAATCGGCATGATTATAAACGTTGACAAGGAGATAGACTTTGACATGAAGGAATTATAGTCAATAAGCCTCACGTAATCGGCATGATTATAGACGTTGACATGAAGGAATTATAGTCAGTATGCCTCACGTAATCGGCATGATTATAGACGTTGAATTGGTGGAATTATAGTCATTATTATGCTTTACGTAATCGGCATGATTATAGACATTGACATAAAGGAATTATAGTCATTGTTATGCCTTACGTAAACGGCATGATTATAGACGTTGACATGAAGGAAGTGTAGTCATTGTTATGCCTCACGTAATCGGCATGATTATAGACGTTGACATGAAGGAATTATAGTCATTACTATGCCTCACGTAATCGGCTTGATTATAGACGTTGACATGAAGGAATTATAGTCATTATTATGCCTCACGTAATCGACATGATTATAGACGTTGACATGAAGGAATTATAGTCATTATTATGCCTTACGTAATCGGCATGATTAAAGACGTTGACATGAAGCAAGTATGGTCATTTTTATGCCTCACGTAATCAGCATGATTATAGACGTTGACATGAAGGAATTATAGTCATTATTATGCCTCACGTAATCGGCATGATTTAAAGACGTTGACAAGAAGCAATTATAGTCATTATTATGCCTCACGTAATCGGCATGGTTATAGACATTGACATAAAAGAATTATAGCCATTATTATGCCTCAAGTAATCGGCATGATTATAGACGTTGACATGAAGGAATTGTAGTCATTATTATGCCTCAAGTAATCGGCATGATTATAGACGTTGACATGAAGGAAGTGTAGTCATTGTTATGCCTCACGTAATCGGCATGATTATAGACGTTGACATGAATGAATTATAGTCATTATTATGCCTCACGTAATCGGCATGATTATAGACGTTGACATGAATGAATTGTAGTCATTATTATCCCTCACGTAATCGGCTTGATTATAGACGTTAACAAGAATGAATTATAGTCATTATTATGCCTCACGTAATCGGCATGATTATAGATGTTGACATGAAGAAATTATAGTCATTATGCCTCACGTAATCGGCATGATTATAGACGTTGAATTGGAGGAATAATAGTCATTATTATACCTTACGTAATCGGCATGATTAAAGACGTTGACATGAAGGAATTATAGTCATTATTATGCCTCACGTAATCGGCATGATTATAGATGTTGACATGAAGGAATTATAGTCATTATTATGCCTCACGTAATCTTCATGATGATAGACGTTGACATGAAGGAATTTTAGTCATTATTATGCCTCAAGTCATCGGCATGATTATAGACGTTGACATGAAGGAATTATAGTCATTATGCCTGACTTAATCGGCATGATTATAGACGTTGACATGGAGATAGACTTTGACGTGAAGGAATTATAGTCATTATGCCTCACGTCATCGGCATAATTATAGACGTTGACATGAAGAAATTATAGTCAGTATGCCTCACGTAATCGGCATGATTATAGACGTTGAGTTGGAGGAATTATAGTCATTATTATGCCTTACGTAATCGGCATGATTATAGACGTTGACATGAAGCAATTATAGTCATTATTATGTCTCACGTAATCGGCATGATTATAGACATTGACATGAAGGAATTCTAGACATTATTATGCCTTACGTAATCGGCATGATTAAAGACGTTGACATGAAGGAATTATAGTCATTACTATGCCTCACGTAATCGGCATGATTATAGACGTTGACATGAAGGAATTGTAGTCATTATTATGCCTCATGTAATCGGCTTGATTATAGACGTTGACATGAAGGAATTGTAGTCATTATTATGCCTTACGTAATCGGCATGATTAAAGACGTTGACATGAAGCAAGTATGGTCATTTTATGCCTCACGTAATCGGCATGATTATAGACGTTGACATGAAGGAATTATAGTCAATATTATGCCTCACGTAATCGGCATGATTTAAAGACGTTGACAAGAAGCAATTATAGTCATTATTATGCTTCACGTAATCGGCATGATTATAGACATTGACATGAAAGAATTATAGCCATTATTATGCCTCAAGTAATCGGCATGATTATAGACGTTGACATGAAGGAATTATAGTCATTATTATGCCTCAAGTAATCGGCATGATTATAGACGTTGACATGAAGGAAGTGTAGTCATTGTTATGCCTCACGTAATCGGCATGATTATAGACGTTGACATGAATGAATTATAGTCATTATTATGCCTCACGTAATCGGCATGATTATAGACGTTGACATGAAGGAATTGTAGTCATTATTATGCCTCACGTAATCGGCTTGATTATAGACGTTAACATGAATGAATTATAGTCATTATTATGCCTCACGTAATCGGCATGATTATAGATGTTAACCTGAAGAAATTATAGTCATTATGCCTCATGTAATCGGCATGATTATAGACGTTGAATTGGAGGAATAATAGTCATTATTATACCTTACGTAATCGGCATGATTAAAGACGTTGACATGAAGGAATTATAGTCATTATTATGCCTCACGTAATCGGCATGATTATAGATGTTGACATGAAGGAATTATAGTCATTATTATGCCTCACGTAATCTTCATGATGATAGACGTTGACATGAAGGAATTGTAGTCATTATTATGCCTCAAGTCATCGGCATGATTATAGACGTTGACATGAAGGAATTATAGTCATTATGCCTGACTTAATCGGCATGATTATAGACGTTGACATGGAGATAGACTTTGACGTGAAGGAATTATAGTCATTATGCCTCACGTAATCGGCATAATTATAGACGTTGACATGAAGAAATTATAGTCATTATGCCTCACGTAATCGGCATGATTATAGACGTTGAGTTGGAGGAATTATAGTCATTATTATGCCTTACGTAATCGGCATGATTATAGACGTTGACATGAAGCAATTATAGTCAATATTATGTCTCACGTAATCGGCATGATTATAGACATTGACATGAAGGAATTATAGTCATTATTATGCCTTACGTAATCGGCATGATTAAAGACGTTGACATGAAGCAATTATAGTCATAATTATGCCTCACGTAATCGGCATGATTATAGACGTTG
Organism: Cyrtodaria siliqua; assembly: GCA_037043455.1. Taxonomy (NCBI): domain Eukaryota; kingdom Metazoa; phylum Mollusca; class Bivalvia; order Adapedonta; family Hiatellidae; genus Cyrtodaria; species Cyrtodaria siliqua. The sequence continues at coordinate 4,320 of JAWPHD010000856.1, forward strand.
ACATGAAGGAATTATAGCCATTAGTATGCCTCAGGTAATCGGCATAACTATAGACGTTGACATGAAGGAATTCTAGTCATTATTATGTTTCACGTAATCGGCTTGATTATAGACGTTGACATGAAGGAATTATAGTCATTATTATGCCTCACGTAATCGGCATGATTATAGACGATGACATGAAGGAATTGTAGTCATTATTATGCCTCACGTAATCGGCATGATTATAGACGTTGACATGAAGGAATTATAGTTATTATTATGCCTCACGTAAACGGCATGATTATAGACGTTGACATGAAGGAATTATAGTCATTATTATGCCTCACGTCATCGGCATGATTATAGACGATGACCTGAAGGAATTATAGTCATTATGCCTGACGTAATCGGCATGATTATAGACGTTGACATGGAGATAGACTTTGACATGAAGGAATTATAGTCATTATTATGCCTCACGTCATCGGTATGATTATAAACGTTGAACTGGAGGAATTATAGTCATTATTATGCCTCACGTAATCGGCATAATAACAGACGTTGACATGAAGGAATTATAGTCATTAGTATACCTCACGTAATTGGCATGATTATAGACGTTGACATGAAGAAATTCTAGTCATTATTATGCCTCACGTAATTGGCATGATTATAGACGTTGACATGAAGGAATTAGAGTCATTAGAAGCATTATAATTTTGTTTAAATTAAGGTTTGACACCAAATTGAAGTTTTTCCATCTCCCGGTTAGTTGCCTAGTATTGCTTAGCTATAACATAAGCAGTTTACAGTCATGTTTAAATCAGCATATTTTAGACTATGACGGTCGTTTGTTCTTGAAGGAGGCATATCACCTAATTATTCATGTGCCCCAGCAGTTCATAGCAATTTAAATCTAAAAGGGAGTATTAGTATAGTTTCCGAGAATGTGTATGGTCTCATTGATTTTTGAAAAGTGTTTAATGGTCAATAAAAGCATAGCGTATATATCCGTATCATGCAAATGTAACGCATGAACAGGCTCGTAACGTATATTTGCCTCGTTCAAACGGCTTTCAGTAGAATATCGTTATCATTTTGTCAACTTAAGTTCGATCTATTTCAATGTAACCCTTGTAAGAGAGGTAGAGAGCAAATTAAAATCCTTTTCAGTTTTAAAGATATGGATTCAACTACTGTATCAAATGCGTAAACCTTGTTTACTCCATGCTGTGGAAGGTAAAATAGCATTGATTATCTTAATCAATAAGCATCTTGGTATCAAAGTGTTAACATCCGCAAGAATCGACACTTTCTCACTTACAAGTCTAGTTTCCAGTACGATTTGAACCCGCAGGTAAGAGGCGAGAAGGATTCAAATTCAGCGTCTTTACCATCTTCTTTACCATCCCGTCCACGGATTATCTTAGCAATGACATAAAGGAGATTACAGTGAAGCACAGTGTTATTGTACAGAGTGAGATTTTTCTCTGTATGATACCTGAAATACTATTTTAAATTAACGAAACATGTGTTATGTCCTGTCATGAAAGTGAGGCGGACGTAGAGCGTTACCCTTGTCCGCGGACGTAGAGCGTTATCCTTGTCCGCGGACGTAGAGCGTTACCCTTGTTCGCGGACGTAGAGCGTTACCCTTGTTCTCGGACGTAGAGCGTTACCCTTGTCCGCCCCACTCTACCTATGTACGTCTGCATTTCGTACGAAAAGGTTTTACATTCAAGTTTTCCCGTTAACTCTAATTCTCACACACTTGGAACCATTACGTTTTAAAACTTCATACACACTTACATGTATATGCCTGCAGTATGTTTCTACCAAAAGGAGATCAATGTGAATGACCTAGACCTGTTTTGCCCACTGAGTTCATTTACATTAATGTTTTGTATTTACGTTTCAAATTCAAGTTGTTGTTTCATTCCCAGACACAATACATTATACAGATTTAAAACTTCACACACACACACACACACGCACACACTCACACACACACATTCACACACACACACACACACTTTCATCTGCATGTATGACAGCAGTAGGTTCCTACCAAAATAAGGTGACTATGAATGGCATTGACCTTCTTTTCTCGCTTTGTTAATTTACATTAAATTGTTTAGCCGTTGATATTTAACCTTCACACATATGCATAGTATACGTAGCGGTATTTCCCAAATAAACACAGAAGGTCAATATTAATGGCCTTAACCTACGTTTTGCACTCGTTAACGTACTCCAAGTTTTGCATTTCAGTTGTTTATTAAGTCCATTACTCAGATACACAATTCCAGGCAGCTTTCAAATGTCATACATACTTATAGCAGTATGTTCCTCGCACAAATTTACATAAATGTTTTACATTCAAGTTTTGTATAAGGGTTATATCTCAGATTTGAAACACCATAACACCTATATATCTATATATGAGCAATATGTTCCTGCAAAATGAACGTCAGTAAGAATGGCATTGCACTACTTGTCTGTCATACTCTGTTAATGTAGTTGATTTCTCACAGAGTAACAACCATAACAACCATACAACTTTTTAACATAATACACACTAACATATACATGACAGCAATATGTTTTAGTCATTTTACGATGGCAATTTTTTCACCATACTGAGTCGATAGCGTCGCCAAAAATGTCATTTTTCCAAAAATGTGTTTGTAAGATATGAAATAAAAATAGCATTTGCATTTTTTTCTCGCGACTTAGTTTTTTCCGCCTTTGCTCTGAATGAAATTAAATATGTTATTCCCGCCAGGGATTTTATATGATATGTACCCAGTTCCCTCCATGACAAAGTCGCCTTAAACTATAAACGATTATGAGAATGGTCAGTAATGCACCTTTCAAGACAGCCAATGTTGTTGTTTTGTTGTTGTTGTGTTTTTTTGTTTTTGTTTTTTTCTTTTTCAAACCACCCAACGATTACTGTAGTAGGACCAAGGCTGTACAAATGACTTTTAATACACGAATATAAAGGTTGTTTATCGAGGCATGTTTGTATTATCGTAAAATGACTGGTATATTATCATTATCTCACAATGGAACCTATATTTGCATTATCTAAAATGATACGTATATATGCACTGTCTTTATATGACACGTATACTCAAATTGTCTTACATGTCCCTTATTGTAACATTGTCTTAACATTACACTTATATATGCATTATTTTAAATGACAATGTTGGCAGTGTCTTAAAATAACACGTATATTTGCTGGCTCGTAACGGTGTTGGATATCGCTCATTTAATCTCGTTTCTGGTGAATTTCTTTTTTTATTGTCAAGAGGAAAAGGTCAAACAAGAAGTGCTCTTCCCGAAACAGTTAAGTTTTCACAAATATTCGTCTAAACAAATTCATATGCAGCAATAACTTGTAAGGTGGCGCGGAACCGGCACTTCGACTGTACTAAAACAGGCAGTCATCATGTGTGTAAGGTATCAGTAATCACCATTGGCGACGTTTTGCGGAAATTAAATGACGGAATAAATACTTTTCCGTCAACTCAAAGTTGTACTTCTTCATTTCACAACATGTTTATGGCTTGATTCACTTGTTGTTCGCTATTAATGTGTTTTTGTTACATGTAAAAATGGCCTTGTAGATATTCTTCCTTCACAGATCGTCATGTTAAAAATAAAGCAGTTATATGTTAGTTTGTCTCGAATGACGAATTCGACTACTTTTGTAGAGGTCTTACCAAAGAACATTGCTTGCAAACGAACACATATCTTTATATACTCAATAAAATCCGTCAAATCGTATTCATAACTTTATATACTAGACAGTATCCGTAATAATCTCTAATTTCTTGATGCTAGAAGAGAGGAACAGTTGTCTTGTAAAATGATATTGCATGATAAAGTCCCTCTCATTATAGACAAAATATGTTATGATAGTCTTTCGACTCGATATCGCTAAGAAAGGAACAATCCTAATATAGCATAACACTGCATCATAAAGCCACCTTCACCATATACAAAGAGTTATCTCGTGGCTTGTAGGGAGGACCACTGATATTATAACCATATGTATACAAAGTACGTAATATTATAGTTATCTCGTGACTTGTAGGGAGGACCACTGATATTATAACCATAATTATACAAAATACGTAGTACTATTATAGTTATCTCGTGGCTTGTAGGGAGGACCACTGATATTATAACCATACTTATACAAAATACGTAGTACTATTATAGTTATCTCGTGGCTTGTAGGGAGGACCACTGCTATTATAACCATAATTATACAAAATACGTAGTACTATTATAGTTATCTCGTGGCTTGTAGGGAGGACCACTGATATTATAACCATAATTATACAAAATACGTAGTACTATAATTATAGTTATCTCGTGGCTTGTGCTTGCCAGTGGTCGTCATGGCTTTATACAAGCTTCGTCATAGTACATGGTATCTCGATGGCTCGTAGACAGATAAACCGACCATTAAACCAGGTTCTAGGGTGTACCAAAACCCACTCTTTCCCTATTGTCATCCCAATAAACGGGACAGTGTAAATAAAGATAACTCAGCAGTTTGCCAATCACCAGTTTCCCTCATAACAGGAACACAAATGGGTTGTCGTCCTATTTATGATGTTCTAAGTAAGTCAGCCAACAGCTACTGCCAAATGGGGGTCAGTACGGTTTAAATATAGACAGAGATTGGAATACTTTATTCAAAATTGCACACAAGATACCAAGTTACAATGGTTTCAAGTAAAACTGAATCGCAGAATTACTGGCACAAACATCCTTTTGACAAAATGAAAATAAAAAATGATATTTCATGTAGTTCATAACCATTTTACGTCTATTTCGGGTATACAATTATTCAAAAAGATTTTGGCATAGTTTCAAGATTATTTGCACTGAAAATATAAAATTCAACCAGAATGGACTATTTAAAGATCTTATTTTTGGGTTAATTCTGTATTGTTTTAATCAGTTTATAGATAAATTAATTATGCATGCAAATTATTTCACTGATTTATAAGTGCAAGTGCACCATTATTTTGGTGATTGAAATTTTAAAAAAAGATATCCCCGCCAGGTTATAGTCTCTAACAAACAAGGCGACATTAATAGGCAATATAATTAAAACACATAAATGATCATGTATATATATAATATAAAAAAAAGCCTATAAAGCCACAGAGTCAATGGCTTGGCAGAAACCATAGCAACAAGAGAACAAACCGCTAAGGGTACGAAAAGACAAGATTTAAATACAAACAGTATCATAGTTATCTCTCATTTAGTTAAAACAGCATTTTCATATAAAAAATATACGAAAATAATCAAGCAATTAGAGTCTCATAAAGTAAATTTACAGTTTTCATAAACAAATTGCATCGTTTAAATAATATAACTAGGAAGGTATAATAAGTATGTGCCAAGGAGTGTCACATGGAATATATAGTAAATTCACAACATGCAACTTGTCTATAATACGCACGTTCATAAAGCAGAATAATAATAGAGGGACACACATTTTAAACAACCGAGGAGAGATAACCTTCAGACAACTACAATCAGGAGGGGATTACGGGTAATGGAAGACACACGTGCATCCACTTCCTAAAACGTAAGATTTCAAAACACGAAGATAAACTGCATCTCTGCATCATAACACATCCGCCGCCTTGAGCAACAATGCAAACATACAAGCATACATGAGTGGCTGATTGAGTATGGTTACAATTATTGTTTCGCACTTGTTTCTTGACGTAAACCTTCAAGATTCATACATATTATAGTCCAACCCATAAGAAAATAATTTAAACAAAACACCAATAACATGTATTGTAACGTTGCAATGCATGCTCTAATATTACGAGAAACCCATCTACGAAGCAGTCGAACATTAACTGCATTTCTGGAATGGCTAAATGAAAGAAAATTCGTCAGCAAAAATACACAAAACTAAAATTGTACTGTCACTGGTATTCCAAAATCACAATTACGATTTTTTATGGATATTGAAGAAGAAATAAAACAAATATAAATAAGCAGATGCACTCTTCCTTGCTTTTAAGTTGAAAATGACGACAACAGAAAATCAAGCACGGAGCACTAAGATGTTAATAAGATATTAAATAGTAGTAACTTTGAATAAAACAAAAAAAAGTTAATACAAACATGAAATACACAAACCTAAAATTTTAAAATCTTACATATTTTCTACAAAAACAAATGGGTTATTAAATTAAGAATAATTATATGTTGAATAAATAAGTCTTTCGGAATGACTATGCTGTTTGTTTTCTAAATACTTTGTATATTTATCATGTTTATGCTTAACTCGATCGAATTCATACGACGTTCATATTCCAGGGCGAATTCCAGGGCGACGTGACGTCATAGCACACAATTGACGTGCTTCGTGTCGGCTACAGCGGGGCTGTCAAAACTCATATTTCAAAAAACAATTATATAATATTAACTTATATAAAAGTGAAGATGTAGACCTTTAATGCCGTATAATTTAATTTACTTGATTTATAAAGGTATATTAATTATTAAAATTGTCCACGTTATCTTAGAACGGCCCTCGTACAAAACAAATATGCTTATATAAACTAGTCATTCAATAGACTTACCCTGGTTAATTTTCCTTAATAAATCTGAATACTTTATATCGAACAATAAACTCATCACGTGCTGACATAGTTACACTCTCTTTTATCTCATCAACGCGAAATATATTTCAAGTTCACACCATTTAGCATACATTCATAAGCCTCTGCATACAATACAGTTGCATGTCAACCTATCAATACATGATGATTATTCATGATTTCCGCAACGTTTGATTTATGATCTACGTCATTCCATTCATGTTCATTTGTTGTCCATTACATAACTCGTCAAAACCCATTGTGTATTCCTTGAACAACTAATGACTTTTATAATACGGTGGATTTTGATGACATTCTTTTGATAGTAATCTATTTGTAAGAAAATAAAAAATACCTCAGGCGGGTTATACTCTGACGTATACCATATTTTGCTGATTTAACACATCACATTATTCAAAATAATAGACAAGAAAAAAATAGAGTTCTGTTTCTGAAATATAGCATTTCAAAAAATGGTATGAAGTCATTAAGGAAGCATGAGAATAATCGCATGCACATACTCTTACAGAAACAATATATATCAACTGTGTTAGGTAACGTATGTATAAACATATACAATGTATAGAGAGAGGATCTTACCTGAGTGCATTCTTAATATTGAATTTATTAAACAAGTTGGATAAAATTATATTATAGGTTATTGAATTTGTATGGCTAAATATTACTTGGAACTCGTTGTTTTGGCAAAGGACGACGAGCTTGCGAGTCGTCCTGTGCCAAAGCAACGAGTTCCAAGTAATATTTAGCCATACAAATTCAATAACCTTTTTATTGTATACTTTCATATTGTTTTCGATTAATGCTAATTGTGTGACTATTACTTTTCATTATATTGTATTATTTTTATAGCTTTCGATGGAATTCCTATAATGTCATTCAGTTTCATTTTGTGTGGATGATTATTTTGCGCGAAAACGACGTCGACGTCGGATGACGTCATTAAAAACGTCAAGCGATTTTTTAACGTTTGTTTGCCATTCGATAACGTTAACAATAGTTGGTGAGTGACCATTTCAATTATTTTATCAATTTCTGCCACAAACACGTCGTTTTTTTGTTGACACTATAGGCAGGATTCGGTTGAAAGTTGTTCCTTATTTCTATTTCGCGGCTCTTAGCAAGCGCGAGAAAAAGTTCCAGTGCAATATCAATGTGTGCAATATCGTAGAATATTGCACACTTAGCTCAATGCAAACTGAACGGGACAATATGAAAGTATACAATAAGATGTGAACTATGATAAATATACCATGGCTTTATTACGTACACTCCCACACTGTAACGATATATTCATTTTAATATACGACTACTCTACAATAATACGCTATTTTACTATCAAACTCATAAAAAGTAAAGTATACATATAAATACACATTTGAAAAAGAAAAAAACTATATACGCATATAAAGTATGCATATAGTTTTGCTAACATGTTCTACAAGTACACACCTTGGTGGATTTTCATTTACGTGGAAAACTAATCATTGTTTCTTTCACACTATTAATTAATATTCCTACAGTAGCACGTTGAACCCATGTTACTACAAATCTGATTATAAAATCTTGCCTAAGGGAGATTGTGTCGAGCATTCACATTCATATATCTGGCTACAAGCTTGTTTTTCGACGGCCTTGTTAACACTTCGATACCTAGATGCTTATTGTTTAAGATAATCCGTTGTTTTACTTCAAATGTTAGTTTTGGTTACCTTCCACAGCACGGAGCAAACGAGGTAAACGTATTTGATACATAGCAGAATCCATATCTTTATTTGAAAATGAATGATCATAGAGATATTAATTTACGCTCTACCTCTTACACGGGTTGGATTAACACAGATCGAAGTTTAATTGACCAAATGATAAAGATACTCTACTGAAAGCCGTTTGAACGAGGAAAATATACGTTACAAGCATGGTCTTGCATTAAATGCGCATGTTCCAGCTATATAAGCTATACTGAAGCGAAAAAGGAACACAGCTTGGGAATTTCTTCTATATATTGTATATACTGTACACTTATAAATAATATTCCAAAGAAATCCAAGATATTGTGTAAAGAATAATGTTGCAGTTAGTTAGAGAAAGCACACAACTGTGATGATGTAGACGTTTTAATCACAGTCCACTTTGTAACAAGAAATTCATAAATGTTGAAGTTCCTCTTTGAAAAATTGAGCCATTTCAGTACTGTATTTAACGTAAAGAGTTTGCAAAACTGTGCATCCTAAGTTTGCTCATAGGCTTGAGCCAAACGCGAAACTCTGTCAATAATGAAACTTTGAAGGAATACTATTTGCTGTGTTATGTGTTGTTTCAGTTTGTATTTTGTTCGAAAGGAAAGGTCGTAAGCAGTCATGTACCATTCGATTAACAGCAGCAAATTGTACATGCAATATGAAATTCCAGTGTTCATTTTTTCTTCGCTTCAGTATATGATTTTATTGATCATTGAAACACTTTTCAAAAATCAATTACCCAATATTCATTTACACCCATTCCGATTTAAATTGTTATGAATTGCTGGGGCATATCATTATACGGAAACCAAGAATACAACTGGAGCTCGACTTGTAAGTTGGAACGTGTTGATTCTTAAAGATGGCGGGATGTATACAGTACTGGTTCTATTCGGGCATAAGTGGGTGGTCTGCCTCCACCTAGAACAAATATAAGCTACAGTATGTTGAAAATGACGTAAAACACCATTCAAGGAACCAACTGACCTATAGACACCATCGCTCATAAATTGTGATCTGGTGTTTGGCGGGTTTAATGTGTTTCTTTACAAGAGAAATATGTTTTGTCTTATTTCAACAAATTTAATCTATTTTTATTTACAGTTTTATTTACATTACACATAAAACAGTATGTTATGGCAATGCAGTGTAAAACATACGTATCAGTATATTTAGAGTCAATATATGAAAACAATTTTAGTACACCGACAGACATCTCCCTTTATGTCTCCGGTAAGAGTCCTATTCTTATCATCGAGCTGTTTCAGCCGCAATGGGAATAACTCGTCAATTTCCTTAACAGGAACTGTGTACTGGTTAAGACACTCGAAGAGGGAATTCTGATTTTATTGAAAGCATCCGCAGACGACAGTTGGTGTTGTTTTTTTCTCAGAAATCAACAATAATTTGCAAAACCATTACGTGGTCCGAGTATTAACTTTCAAACTTCATCCAACCCCTTCTCCAAGAACTGGGGTATGAAATAAAACCTTAATTTCGGCTTTGCTTAAGCCAGTGCTAGGAGGCGTGAGAGGTGTTGCACTTTACATTACCTCTCATGAACAGACTCAATAAAACCGAGTCTACTACTTTTCTCTCTCGTTTGCGTTTGTTGCTTCCAAAGGATCCGTTTTTCAGTATTTATTGACATTCACACTAGCGTTTGTTTAGTACCGTGTGGGGCCGTAAAAGGTCGCCCCGACTACAGATCAGTAGAGGTATATTGGTCCTTTGGGAACATCAAGCCCAATATGTGTGGCTTTAAAGTAGAATATCGCTTAAGCCGGGGTTAGGGGGCGTGACAGGTGCTGCACTTTACATTACCTCTCATGAACAGACTCAATAAAACTGAGTCTGCTTCTCTTGTTTGTGTTTGTTGCTTCCAAGGGATCCCATTTTTAGTATTTATTAAAAAGTTTGCATATTGTAAAATTAAAACATTCAATAGGTAAATGTAAACAGGTTGTCGCATTTTTTTCAGTAAAATATGTTTTTAAAAGTGTTTCATTGTCGAAATATAAGTTATAAAATCCTGCTAGCATAAGCTTTCCCATCGCTTAATGGAATTAAAGCGGGATCAAGTAATGCAAATCTATGAACGTTTCTGAGGGACCCAATGCACTTTTTGATGCTGATCATCTATCTTAATTTAAACCCCAACGTACTTTTTGCAACTGACTGCTCCAAGGCGGTAGCCCTATTTTCACACCGTTTGTGTTTGTGATGTCAAACGCTTACTTCTTGTTAACATTCAATTTGTAACTTTTTTTGTTTTAATGCGTATTATTTTGTTCACTGTGTTCAGCGAAAGCCAAATTACCTGATCAACTGTTATACCTTCTTGTTTTGGCTGTGAGGATGCAAAACATTATTAATCATGTTTGAAAAATTGAAAATCTATATACCCTTCAAAATCCCAGACAAATGGTATTTTACAAAGTGAAAGGGAATGTATAACAATCATTTTGGTCAAAGCTTGTTTGTCTTAAACAAGGCGTTCGTTCGTTGCAAATAAATTGATAATCACACCCAAACTATTTTATTTAATATGTTTAATTCATGCAACTAGTAACGGACACTGTTTAAGCAGTTTGCTTCAGATTCAATCATATGCATTACTATATGTATTATTAATGTGCGTACGTGTAATTCAGTAGGAAAATATGCCTAGCCCATAATCAAATGCACCCTTAGAATATGAAACACAGTCTAAAAAGACAGGCACATGTATACATAATAAAGTGAATCACAGACAAGAACGACAGACACTTATACCTATGATAAATATTGCAGGCATCTTCCAAATGAAACAAACTAGCGAGTGTATGAGACGTATTTATAACTACCATTGTACATAAATATAGCTTTTTGGCATTTCGCCGCGGAAAGATCAGTGACATTAATGCACTAATACAAGCAAGTCTGGCATACAAACAATACGGAAACAGTGATACAAAGTATCACAAGCCGGTCAGAATAGTTCAATAAGAAAATGGTGAGAGTAATGAATGTGATAAAAAAAACGAACAGTGTGTAGATGTTAGACAAATACTTTTATTCGTAATTGTCAACAATCAAAACACATTCATCATGAACAATTTTGCAACGCACTGAATGTTTAGTGGTGGACCCATTTACCGACCGCCACTATTGCCTTGTTGGTTAGAGATTAGATCTGGCGTGGATTTCTTTATTGACACTATCCTGTTTTAATGGGATGACAGTAGGGTAAGTGTGAGGTTTGGTGCGCCCTATAACCGGTTTAAACCCCAAGTGGACTACTTTGCCACTGACCGTTCCAAGGCGGTAGCCCTATTGTCAACCCTTTTGTATTTGTGATGTCGTTTGCATTCATTATTAGTTTTGCCTTCTTGTTTGTCTGTTTGCTTCTTTGTTTTGTGGTTGACTGTCCTTCTTGAATGCTACTTTCCCTGTCCGATGTTTTTATATTTCTTTATCATATTATTTTTAAAGATGCAAGAAACGATTGCTCTATGCAATATTAAAAATGTTCATTTTTTCTAGTTTGTCAGTCAAAAAACAAGACGGCAATGACTAAAACCATTTCAAAACTAAAAACAGGTTAAATAATGTTAACATCATTAAATTTGTTGCACTGTGTTTTGAGAGCAAATGCTATAGAATGGAATTGGTGTTTTGTTTTATTGTTTATTGTACATTGTTTTATGTTATTTCAAGCCACCTCAGAGAGAGGGAAACGAGACATATGACAAGAATCGGGGACCGTGCCCTACTCTTACTATCAAATATATTGATATGGTTCCTTAACGTGCTCGGAGGATGTATCCCGATACACAGGACTGACTGATTTACACCATTCTGTTCTGTTCACGACCATCCAACGGAAGACACAAACGAAACACCGATGTTACTCATTGGCACAAGTCACTTGGTCACCGGGCCACCATATATGAATCCAGTACTTATTACATGAGGTACTGCTAAATGGACACAGGTCAATCTTGAAGTTCGAACCGAGAATTAAAATTAGCATCTCGATGTATTAGTCCAGGATCATTTGAACTTTAAAATTGCTTGCATTAAATACCTTTTTCATTTTCAATTTTTATTTGTTATTCTATAATTTGTTTATATTATAGTTGCAATATAATCAACAGTTATTAATGTGCAAACACAATTTGCTCTGAAATATTCTAAAATTAATATTAATGATTACACAAATATAAGTTATGCAAAAAAAATAACCGGATGCCGCGAGTTTTAAACAAATCAAGATCATCGTGCGTCCCTTTAAGCTTCACTCAGGTATCCCTATGGGTACGAACTGTGCACCACTTGTCACATATTGGTTTTTATTTTGCTATGAAAGAGATTTCATGTTGAGTCTTTCACCAGATACGCAGGCAGATGTTATTGAAGCCTTTAATGACACCTCTCGGTATCTGGATGACATATTGAACATTGACAACCCTTCTTTTTCAACTGCGGTTAATAATATGTATCCTAAAGAACTTCAGCTTAACAAAACTAATATATTTGATAATAACGCTTCTATTCTTGATTTAGATCTCTCGATTGAAAATGGTGAAATAATTAGCAAAATCTATGACAAGAGAGATGATTTTAATTTTGACATTGTTAATTATCCCCACTTGGATGGGGATGTTCCCCGAGCAACTTCTTATGGGGTGTATGTGTCTCAACTTATTCGTTTTTCAAGAGCTTGTACTCGAGTTAAGGACTTTAATATTCGTAATCTTTGTATAACTAAAAAGCTACTCAATCAGGGTTACCGTTACCATAAACTTCGTAAAACCTTTGCAAAATTTTATTATCGTAACCCTGATCTTCTTTCCAAATATAAGAGTAATTTAAGGACTCTTCTGCGACAAGGACTATCACAACCTGACTTCTATGGTGACGTGATTTATAAACTTCGTAAGATTCTTGGTCATGATCACTTTCATAATTTCTTTGTTAAACTTGTTAAAAAAGTTTATCAAAAGAGGTTATGACCCTATCATTTTACAACGTACTGCATGCTTGGTAGTGGACCCTTTTACAGTTCGCCACTTTGCTTTCCTCTTTAATTATACGAGGTCCGGACAGGCTGTGGACCCTATGATGACGCCTACCTAAATCCCATTGGGACGGTGGCGTTTGATGTTTGTCTATGATCTTTCTTGTCGTGCCCTTAATGGTTTATTCTCTTGTTGCTCTGGTTTCTGCAGAGTACTTTCACTGAGTACCTTTATTGTGGATTTCTAGGCTATTGTTTTTTTGTATTATATTTACACGAGCTTATTCGTGTTTGACTTATATTGCCTAATGGTGCTGCCTTATTGGTTAGAGATTAGATCATGGCGGGGATTTCTTTATTTACACTGTCCTGTATTAATGGTATGACAGTAGGGTAAGTGTGAGGTTTGGTGCACACTAGAAGCGGCTTTACCACCCCTCCCCCACCCCCCCCACCCCCCCCCCCACCCCCACGTGGCCTACTTTGCCACTGACCGTTCCAAGGCGGTAGCCCTATTATCAACCCTTTTGTGTTTGTGATGTCGTTTGCATTTAATAATACTTTTGCCTTCTTGTTTGTCTGTTTGCGTGTTTGTTTCTGTGTTTTGTGATTGTCTGTCCTCCTTGAATGCTACTTTCCCTGTCCGATCTTTTTATATTTCTTCCACTTCTATATTGTTAACTATACTAGATTGTTAACTTTACTATATTGTTAACTATGCTATATTGTTAACTATACCACATATGAAAGGAACAGCATGTTAAACGAACATAAATTACAAGTATCTACGTCAAGCTCAATTATAAGACCTAGTTACCTTGTGTCCATAAATGTCCTTATTACGTATATCCGAATAGTTAGACACATAAGGCAAACACTGAATTTTATAACGCAGTAGCACTTGTATTATCTTGTCATATTAAATACGTCAATCTTTAAATGTATCAAATTTTCTTCTGATTGTAACTTTAACATGAATAGCTGATATGTATTTGTGCCAATGCCTCTGCAAATTAACATACACTTATTTAATACAATACAATGTTGATTTATAGTATACGTCAATCGCTTTATTTGTTTGCTCTAATTTGCATTTCCTTTACATTCATCAATTTGTGTTAGTTGATAGTAAGTGAACTCTTTGTAATGACAATAAAAACCACTTTGTGGGTTTGGTAGCTTGTACGTTAACGTATAATACGGTTGGCCGATTTAGGAAATTATCCGTATTTAAATACCATTGAAATTACGTATTCTAAAAGATTACATTTCAAAATACTGATTATAATGGTATTTACACGAACTGTACAGGTAATTTAAACCAAAATCGCAGTTTTAAAGCTAAATATCCTTTCGAAACTAAGAACGTTCAGGCTTGCCAGATTCATGAAATATCAAATATAACGAACAACACTATCGATATTCTAAGCATTATATAATTTAAAATATGCGACACTTTAATTTCTAACTGCTAAATGGGGAATGCTACATTCCCTGTCCGATCTTTTTATATTTCTTTTTTCAATACGACATAAGCAATACAAGTTCATTAAGAAATATTCAACTATAAATATATATATTATTTAATGTACATACCTCGATGGAGAACAGTAAATCAAATGATTTGTATTCCTAAGGGAAAAAATGTGTGTCCATCTTGCTGCAAATCTGATAGTAAAATGTTATATACGGTTTTTAACGCTGATATGCAATTAAATTTCTACGGTTTCACAGAAATCTTCCATCGACGCATTTAATGTCATATACACTATAAACAAATTAAATAATTAAATTATTCCAATTCATGTCTTTCTTTGTAAGAGAAAGTTGTTTTGCATTTTAAATCTTCAATATCCGAACACTCGGATGTTTGTACCAGCTATGTATCGTGATATTTTCATTACAATTGCCACAAGGTCTCTTATAAAGCCTTTTGGAATGAGACCACTTAAGAGTCCACCTGGCGGCAAATTGTTTTAACTGTTATATATTTAGATACACATATTTATCAAACAACCAACCGTTTCCTTAATTTACATCATATATGTATAGCAATATGCCCGAATTTTACAACCTTTAAAGTCAATCAGACCATCCACTACATTCTAATTTAAACACACAAACGTTATTCTATACTAAATGGCAAATTTCACAAAACAACATAATTAGTTGGTTTGTGAAAGATTGTATATCTCGACAATAACCCAGCAGCACTTCATTAATGGGCAGAATGTTAATGACCTTACACACAGCAGCATTTTCTAAAAATATGCTTGCTTTGTCATTTTAATTACACGAACAACCAATCATGGTTTAGTTATGACCAAAAGGCAGACATTCTGTTTATTTTATTGTTAGTTATTTTATTAGTTCTGGGATCTAAACAAGTGTGTTAACTGCTAATAAATATAATTAATCTCACTACAGATGTTATCTAAATGTGTTTAATGATGGTAAACAAACCAATTACAAAAAGTTCCTTATTAACAGTTATGCTTCAATTTCTTTAAAATTGCTAAATATAAAATTATATCTTTGCGTTAATAGGAAATGGTGTTTGTGCAAACTTTTTCTTCTTTCCAGAAATATATTCAATGAGAACGACGTCAACGTCTTCTTCTGTGAACTTTTCCGGCAACTTAAGTGGTATCACAACAACTAGAGTTAACGCGTCCCGCCTATCTTCTCTTAAGAAGAATATATAATCTTGTAGACACAAACGCTGTCTATATATATTTTCAAACACACTTCTAAAAGTAGATATAAAAGTCGAACAGGAAATGGGACCACAGTCAAACAAAAGCGCGCACAAAAACAAACAATATTTACAAAGATGCATAAAATCAAGATATGGCAACACACACATAATAGGATTGACAATAGGGATACCGCCTTGGAACGGTCAGTAGCAAAAATAGCCGCTGGAGGTTTTAAACCAGGTTCTAGGGAACACCAAACCTCACTCTTACCCTACTGCATCCTAATAAAACGGGACAGTGTAAATAAAGAAATCACCGCCAGGTTATATTCTCTAACAAACAATACAGCATTAATAGGTAATATCAGTATTACACATAACTGATCTTGCATATATGAATATAAAAACAGAAGGCTAGAAAGCCACAAAGCAAGCACTTAGTGACATGGCAGAAGCCAGACAAACAATAGAACAAACCCTTAGTTAGTGTTTTGGCATCTTATTTTAATCCATCGGTGCAAACCTTGTATTTTTATTTTACTTGTGGAGTTGTAGCTTATGCATTAAATGCTTTAATCAAATTCCCAACATGGTACATGATACCAAGAGTCAATATATGGGGAGATGATATGTTCTTGTTGTGTTTTGTTTTGTTTTTTTTGCATTAAAATGAAGAAGCATATCATTTTCAAATTCAATAAACAAAAAATGACAAAATTGACTCGTCTGAGAAACGTTCCTATGTTTTTAACACATATGTTCTTTGGAGATATAATAAAGATAGATATAAGACAAATGTATGGATTTGGAGTATATATATTGATCGTGAATATGAATAATAAAAGAACTGCATTTCATCTGCTATATCTTCCTAGTGTAAAATGGTCTATAACATTAGCAAATATAGATATACAAATCAAAAAGGAAAAGTAGCATTCAAGGACGACATTCAACCACAAACACACACAGAAACAACGAACAACTTTAAAGATGAATAAAAGGCCAAATAAGAAATCACAAACACAAAATGGTTGACAATAGGGCTACCGCCTTGGAACGGTCTGTGGCAAAAAAGGCCGCTGGGGGTTTAAACCAGGTTCTATGCTGCACCGAGCCTCACACTTACCCCAATGTCATCCCAATAAAACGGGACAGTGTAAATAAAGAAATCCCCACCATGAACTATTCTCTAACCAGCAAGGCAGCATTAATAGGAAATATAAGTAAAACAAGTCTGTTTTCAATACCCTAAATCACAAGAAATGTGTAATTTTCGGAAAGGTAAACAAGGCAAAATACTAGGTAAAGCCATACAGTTACATTCGCCTAAGCCATACTTTATATTACGGATGTTATTACTTTCTTGTTTTCTGTTTCAATCGATCAAAGGAGAATATGGGATCACATGTGAATACGTGAGTTTCAGCAGAAAAGCTTGGTATCTGTTGTACTTTTGCACGGCTGTAAACACAGACTCATTATCGCTGTCATCAATTCTGAATTACTAGAACACAATTTATCAACTCGTAAAGGAGCAACGGTTGCGTTGACAAAATAAACAATCGCCTTCATTCACTAAATCTGCAACATTAAAATAAATAGTGTTTCACGTCCTCTCTTTCATATCCAAAAGCACAACTTGATGACAAGCACAAATGGTTTCAATAACATTCTTGATTTATATCGCTTCACGCATTTCTTAAAACATGACTGATGGAAAGAGATCTTGAGACACATTCGTAGTATTTTGGAACAGTTGTACATTCGAATATGTTCAGAAAAGAGCTTTTAAATGTTTTACTGAAAGTGATTCCTTAACATGTGTAGTAGATTATTACAAAGACGCAACGATGATGGTATGAAAGACGTGTACCTTCTTCGGGATGGCTCAAATGTTTGTACTATTGGCATTTTAAATATTGAGTTCTGCTCAACCTTGGGCTAGAGGGCGTGGACGGTAGCAAACACTTTTCAGTACCGTTCAATCAAACCGAGACTTTATTTTTTTGTATTTATTGTGTTCAACGATTTCCAGATTTCTCCTTTCATACTTTTTTATGTATCACAGTGGCGTTGCCTGTGCAGTGTTGAGGCGGTAAAACGTCTCCACGTGCTTGTAATTATAACTGGTATTCATTCCGATTTTTGGAGATCGCTGAGCCCCGATATTTATAGATATCGATGGTACATTCTCAAATACTGTTGGTTTCTTACTTGAATTTCGAATAACTGGTTCCACTACTCCAGCCTTTAATATATGTTACCTTCTTTTTAATTTAGTATTTTAACTGTTACCTGTGATACGCTTTATAACTACTGCTCCTAGCTAAATTCCATTTTGTTTATTTTGCCCATTGTGTTCTCATATTGGGCAACGCGTTTTGGAATGTTGTAAAAATACCGCATTGAAGGTTCCATGTTCATCGTCATATGCATACCTTCTTCGGAAAACCGAGACGGCAATATGTTTTTGCATTTATTTTGTTCGACGACTTCAAAATTTCTCCTTTCATACTTTGCAGGAGGAAAACTCGGTTCTCCTTAGTCAGCTATCATTTACATCTCTTAAGAAGCAGTAATAATTGAACTATTGCATTTGGTAGCATATTGTTTTAATTTAAATCCATTAATAAGCTTTTCAGATAAAATGTCTGTCTCTAATGAGGGCCAACCGATTTCAGTAATAAATATTTTAATAGAAAACACTTCTGGCAGCTTTATACTATACTACTAGGTTGTGTTTTTTTTAAAGAAAATTGAATTTCTTTCATAAGCTATGATTGACGGAATGTGAAACGGGTCCCGGGTTTTGCTCAACTTCATTCAACATAAGGACGAGTTATGCCATAACAACTAAATATTTATGTTAATAATACTATCATAAGCATGAACGTTCAATACATAACAACTGAATATGTATGTTAAGAATACTGTCACAAGCATGCACGCTAAATACATAACACATGAATGACATTTACGCAAGTATTATCAGGATAACACGAAAAAATTATCCTTACATGATTTAAAAAATGACATATTTTTTGCACAACACCATGCATTTTTATATAAAAAAAATGTCCAATGACATTTGCCATCTATTTAAATAACTACCGTGGCTTTAAAACAAACGATTTAGAACTGGCGAATGGCAAATGGCATTTGAAACATTCTAAATTCCCGAGAATCTAACTATGATTCCCTTGAGACAACGCAAGAAAAATAGGCAAGAGACTGAAATGAGGAAGAAAAACGAAGAATATTCCAGTATCAGTATCAGTTTTGCAATTGAAGCAATACATTTTACAACCATAGCTACATTTAAATCATTTGCAAATAGTTCTTTAAGGCGTTAGTAACAAACATGATAAGAAAATTAATAATGTTTTTAAACTGTACCGGTCGTGACGTTAGCGTCATGTCGTCAAATTGCGCGAATGTCTCAGTGACGTTGACGCTTCCTTAAAATGGTTTAAAACCCCAGTGGCCTAATTTGCCACTGACCGTTCCAAGGCGGTAGCCCTATTGTCAACCCTTTTGTGTTTGTGATGTCGTTTGCATTTATTATTGCTTTTGCCTTCTTGTTTGTCTGTTTGCGTGTTTGTTTCTGTGTTTTGTGGTTGACTGTCCTCCTTGAATGCTACTTTCCCTGTCCGATAATTTTATATTTATTTTAAATATCGGTATTTGCCTTAAAAATATGCTCGATGCAGTAAATCAGTTATTAGTTGTGTTACTGACCCCCTACAGAAATACGTGGGATGAGTCAGATATATAGGGGAACTCGGCTATTACCTCGCCCCTATACATCTTATTGACCCCACCTATTTATGTAGGGAGTCAGTAACAAACCCAATAACTAATAGTGTTACATTTCCATAGCATATAAACCCACAAACTGTGTATTCATTTACCCCAAGCTCCCCGTATCAAAAACCAATAATTATGTAAGTTATCATTATCATATTTACCATCAAATCCCAAATGCATTTACAGATTATTAGAATTTTATTAGGATGTATGCATGAGTTCTTTCGCGTATTAATATTGCAACTTTAGGAGCGCAATATTTATGCGCGAAAGAATGAGTGCATATATCTCAATATTGACGTTTCCTGCTACAATGAAACTAAACGGAGCGTGAAATGCGTAAAAATATCAATTATACTCCATATCATATTTACCTTAAAGCTACAGACCCTCTATATTAACTGGTAATAACTCATGAATATGAATGAGTCACGTGTGAAATAGTTTCAAATCGACGAACACCCCAAAAGTCGGTATATAAGGCAGAAATCGATGCGTAAAATATCACATTTTTATTTATCCTTCGTGCAGGTAACATCGATAAATATACAGCTTCAGAATATATGTGATAAAAAAAGTACTTGCTCGGAACGGGATTTGAAGTACAGCCGTTGCGCTTTTAAGTTTTGAAGGTCGTACATTTAACCACTAGACCAAGTTATTGGTTTGTTCTAGCATTATTAACACTAAATAGGCATTACGTAATAACTAGCACACAAACAAACTCATCATGCGCTAAATAACAAGTCGATATATGGTTGTTTTGAGGCGGAATATTGGTTTCATATTGATAACATATAGTATTACACCAGGCAATGCTAATTTACACGTCCGACAAGACGGTCTATATATTTATGGATTCATCTTGATTTGCGTTCAAATATGTTAAGTTATTTTGCCTCATAATAAATTGTAGTTTGTATACAATTTTCTCAAGCAGCGTTATAGCTCAGTGGAGCACCTGACTTGAAATCAGAAGGTCGTGTGTTCGAGTCCCAAAAGAGACAAATCTTTTTTTTTTCTGTAAATCATAATGTTACCTGTGTACAGGTACGATGTGCACTGGTCGATGTCTATACAATAAATGATGTCCTGCGTTATATTTGCTCGCTTAAATACCCGATTTCGACATGAGCTGGTGAACATGAAGTTACAAATAAAGACACGCCTACAAAGAGGAAATCGATTTAAAGAAGAGGGTCTGTAGCTTTAAATACAGAGTATGCTTATTAAAACGTAAAATAGTTGACGAAGTATTCGGAAGCGTTATAACTTAGAGCATTACGCTTTCAAATCAATTAAATAAAATTAAACTCGGCACACCTGCCGAACAAATATGTGTGTACTACATGTAATTACGCTGTATCCTCTTTACGCTCCGGAGACGCTAAGCATACATCAGGTAGCATACATATCCAAACGGTTTATTTATAGCCAGGTAGAGTTTATGTAAACACGCAAGTTAAAATGTTAGTATAACGTTTTTAACGAAGAGTTCATTTCTAAACAGTTGTTTCTATTAACGGCTGGGTACATCGGGTGATTAAAAGCAAATTTGACGGTAGTATATCGTACACTTATGCTTAAACAAGGTCTATATCTTCTCCGTTAAAATAAAAAATAAACATATGCAGGCGTTAAACATAATACTGCCTAATCACTTTCCATTTCACCAAAGCAATGCTGTGTTTAAAATCATTCCGACAGTGATATTGAAAATATAGAACTATGCAGATAGTAGTTACCTAGAAACTTCTTCTGCTCCTTAGCACATCAGCTAACATAAATCATTTTGTTTACGATTAACGTAAACCGTAAATCAGTACCAGTTTTGTTAAATTGAAGTGTTTTAAACGCGTTCATCCCCACTAGAAAGGTATATACGCTGAACACTAAATCAAATAATATCACTTTATAGACTATGTATTATGCATTGCTTATTTTATTATCGTGGGATCACATGAAACATGTGTAACGTAAAATTGTCACAATACAATTCAATCATTAAAACTATTGATTGTATACAGCTAATTGCCGCAGGTGCGTACGTTTAACAAAGGCGTATCATTGTACGGTCTGATGCAGTTACATTTTCTATGCTCTCTATTTCAATAATTAATCTCATGTCGGTTTCTACGTTTGTCAATTAACCTGTATGTGCTATTGCGTCGTAAGTTCATGACCTACATAACAAGTGATTCATCCATGAAGGAAAAACAATATTTACAATGTTACCCACACTAGCCACCTCAACGTAATAAAGACCAAACCAGCTCCTCGTCTCTTAAAACATGATCAATTTGTTTTGTTTTATTTTTCAATTTGAGTTTTGAGAGACAAGATGGTGTACATTAGGCGTCGGCTCTAAATTTTATTAAACACATACAAATCTATGAAATGATCAATTGAAAACGTAAAATGTTTAAAAAGTATAGATAGAACATTAACAGTTTCCTATACTACAGAGCAAATAATTAGTAATTATAAATTACAACACGTCTTACAATAGACGAAAATAGCTGTCAAACGGATATCTACACATGATGCTTGCGTGGAAAATTATTGAGATTGTTTTGCCACCAAGTTTAAAATAGCTAACCCTGGCGAGTCACCTTAGTAAGGAAAAACTTGTTCGGGTCTTTTAATTCTTAGATTCAGTGTAATTTATTCGCGTGGTTTATGGCTCATTTAGTTTCCTTTTATAAATGTTATACAAACCGTATACTGAAAAACCTAGAAATGTGTTTAGAGTTTAGAGAATGTGTTTAACCCTACTGAAAACAATACTCGGAAAGCAAAATAAAATGGCCGTAACGCCGGTAATATAGAGTCGTTTCTGACGCTGAAAGGTAAAGTATCCTGTCACGTAAAGTTTAGAAACAATCAGTTGAAAACTGTGAAAGAAGATAACTCCTGCAATGCAAAGTCGATTGTGACGCCGAATGGATATGCACATCTTCACTTCATAGGTAAGCATCCTGTAAACATGGTAAAGGTTTGAAACAATCGCTTGGACATTGTGGGAGGAGATACACAAACACACTTTTCGGGACGAACGGACGGACGGATGGTCGGACATGGCTATCGCTATGAGCCGCCGCGCCATTCGGTGGTGGGGGCATAACATCCAATCCTGATGCACTCCTTTTAATGAGAATTCTACTCTGTTATTGAAGCCTTATTGCCATATGTTAATGATGATCTCTGACCACTAGAGTGTAAATATATCTAACATTGATGGATAACACCGCGAGCTTCTACTTTCTAAGTGGAATGGCAACAAAACATAATAAGAAGACTTGCCACAAAATGTAATAAAGAAAGCAAACTTGCCACAAAATATAATACAGAAAGAAGACTTGCCACAAAATATAGCTTGTTTGTTTAGTAGTGAACGTCATTTTCCAGCACATTTTAGGCTACGTATGGCGGTTAATTTGTAGTGGTGGAGAAAAACCACCCATCTATTCCTGGGTAGAACCAGTTCTGTACACTTCCCGCCATCCAAAAGAATCGACATTTTCTCACGCGCAAATCAAGGGCCCTGTTGGATTCGAACCCGCAGTGGTGAGATGCGAGAAGGTTTCAAAATCGTATACAACCCTCTCGACCACGGAGGCGAATATAAGATATAACATGTAAAATAGTATTAGCATAGGAGCTAGCTTAAGACCAAACCAACTGTATATCTCTTGCATATTCAATTCTTATTAAGATAAATAAGTTTTGTGAACGACCCTTAAGTTGACATCTATCAATATTCAGATTGTGTTTATCGTCAATTATCACACAGAAAAGTTTTGTTGAGATTCTGCTAAAAAAAAAATATTCTAATTAGCAACTTGTACTTTGAATGTGTTGGGTTATTACGAATCAACGAAAAGCACGAATTAATACAATGTACCTGATATGTAACGTATAGCCACTATCATGTACACAGCCTCAGCTGGAAACAATATGTTTTAATTACATAAAGTCACTGAGAATAATATTTTGAAAATATGGAGCATCTTACTTGTGTTAACGATTATTCTCGTGGACTGGGGTTAATTATTGTATGTATATCCCGGAGAGTCTGAAAAACAATCAGGGCCCTGTTTTATTAAACATTTTTTCCACACGTTTTTAAATCGTTCTTTTTTTCATCTAAGCATTCAATGTAGATATTTATGTGTTTATTTATAGTGAAGCATTTAAGATGTACGATCAAACTTGTCGTAAGTTGATTCATAAAACGGGGCCCAGAGCTGTCTACACAACATACACAACCGGAATATCCTAATATCTTTATCTTCAATTGAAGCACAGTCACACGTTTGTATGCGCCTACACATTCAACAAGGTTACATTTGCCGGATCTGTGCTTAGCTGAGTGAAACAGATGTAGTTTTCTTCTCGATGAAATTCAAATCTTTTGTAAAAAGTAATTAGCACAATAAAAGGAAGTGGAAAGTGGCGACAAATTCGTTTTGATATCCAATAAGTGTATACACAAACACTCGATATTCGAAAGGTCGGTGTGCTGCTCATTTAACTTTTGTGATTGTAAACTTAAGCGGAGGTCTTTTTGTACAAGCACTTTTAGATTTGTCTGTTATATGTTTTTTTTGTTTCAAGTCTTTAAAAACTATAACAAGAAATATAGGTATTAAAGTCGAACAGGAAATATAGAATTCACAGAACAAAGTCAACTAAAAACAACCATTACAAGGGAAAATAAAAGCAAACAAAGAAAACAAAAGGGTTGATAACAGGGGTACCGCCTTGGAACGGTCTGTGGTAAAAACGCTGCTGGGGTTTTAAACAAGGTTCTAGGGTAAACCAAACCTCAAATATTAGCCTATTGTCATAAAAAGCGAGGCATAGTAAACAAGGAAATCCACTCCATGTCACGCCGTGCTATATCTTTAACAGACAAGACAGCATTAATATAAAGCAATATACATATAACACACATATGATCACGTACGAGAGGCATTCAATACATTATGTCACTGTCAATATGAATCAACAGACATTACGAATAGTGTTTACCTTATAATCATAGTCACTCAGATTATTCACCCTTAACAGAAAAACACTTTCGTAATCGAGCTACCCATGATGTAAATGCAGCAACGCAGCCTCCCTTTGATATCAGTTGAGACTCTGAACGAATGCACCACCGAGAGCATTTCTCGGAGCATATTATTTCCCGGACGGTGGGTGGTCAAGTTGTACTACTTCCTGATGCTTCAAAAAGACAGGACATGTTCGCTTTTGTAAGACGGGGCATGGTCATTAATTAACTGGATGCTATTCAAAACGTCAATTGGATGCTTCTTTGTGTAAACGTTTTTGGAAAGTTTTTAGTACCTTGTCTCTGTAAAAGAACTTGCCTTTTTCCTTCTGTGCATAGTATCTGAACCACAGGTCAACTAGAATTGAAACTGATGGCATAAAGAACATTTTTGGAGCGTTTTGAACATCAATCACTGACCTGGTCTTTCTTCAGCCATTGTGTGTCATTCATGCGTCACTAGGGTCCAACATAGTAAACCCATGTCTAATCTCTTCATCACTTCCTTCTGAAATGCCCACCCTATAAGCTATCTCAAAAACAGCATGACGCCCATCCTCTTCAACCATTATTTTCACAGCAACAATGTTCTGCTTTGTTGCTGATACAACTGCTTTGCATGGCCTGGGATTTCTTTAGCCTATCTAATATAATGATAGAGTTTGAACATCAAAAGCGTACACAATCCACATTTGGCAAACCAACACGAACACACATAAGAATTACATTTAGAAAATATGAACTATTCAGTTCAGATAGAAAGAGCGTTGCTTGAATCCATTTTAATTCATTAAGAACAAAGCTGAATTAATATCCTATGTGTTGTATTTTCAGATAGTAACCATGAGCGGAAAAAAGCTTACATTTAGCCGAATGAAGAAAAGAAAGATAAAAATAAAATTGATTTCGGACAACACGTCATCGACTCTTCGAGAAACACGCAAGCCATATAGACTAACATGTCTACTCATCAGATTTGTCAATGCACGACACTTTGCTCTAAGTTATTGAAAAAACACATTTGATTGTCTCCCGGAAAAAGACATGAGTTCTGAAAAGTCATATATTTTTTAGGGTCACACAAAGGTCACGCGTTGTAAACAATTGTGGGAATAACATGTACAACTGCATGGCGTCATGGCGTTAAGTTACCCTTTGTCAACCCTTTCATGTTTATGTTTGTAATGTCATATCTTGCCTTTTATTCATATTTCTGTTTGTCTCTCTGCGTGTTTTTGGTTGACTGAGGTCCTTGAATAATACATTTCCTGTATTTTACTTTTATATATACATTTGTTGACGACGTCATCACGCAAAGTATTAGCGTAGCTCTGTATAAACGGCACTCAAGTCGTTTAATCTGTGTTCATATGTTCAATTTATTAATACCTTTGCATATTGATTGTATGCAGATTATGTCAATACGTTTCTAGTCAATATTAGAGGAAAATATAGGTATTATTATCTGTCAATTTACTAAGTTTTACACAATTAGTTAAAGGCACATATTATCAAACCAAATGTCTACCCTATGACAAAAGTTCGATTTTTTTCCACGATACATTAAATTTATAACCATTGGCGAGCAAGCCTTCAGTTTTCCACCCAGTAATAAACGAGATATTAACATTTCATTGCCATGTGTTCCTCAAACTGAATGCAGTCATGCAAAACAATCTATTCACACAGATTTTATTACTTGATTGGTAAACTTACTTATATCTTAATGCTGCCTTGTTGGTTATAGAATAGTTCATGGCGGGGATTTCTTTATTTACACTGTCCCGTTTTATGGGGTTGACATTAGGGTAAGTGTGAGGTTTGATGCACCCTAGAACCTGGTTAAACCTCCAGCGTCCTTTTTTGCCACTGACAGTTCCAAGGCCGTAGCTTCTTTGTCAACGATTTTGTGTCTGTGATGTCTTGTTTGGCCTTTTATTCATTTTTTAATTTGAACTTTGTTTCTGTGCGTGTTTATGGTTGACTGTCGTCCTTGAATGCTGCTTTTCCTGTTCGATTGTTATGTCTATATGTTCAATGAATACGGAAATGTATTGTATGTTTATATTTATTTATATTGTTTATATATATATATATATATATATATATATATATAAGGGTGAGAATATACATACATCTACAAAATACCTTTCAAAAAGCACTGGATCCCCAAGGGGATACGAACATGTTGGAATAAATTAATAGATGGGGAAAAAACATTTATACAGTGCTACAGTTTATAAAAACCCAAGCGCTTTCGCCTTACGCCTTCATCAGAAGTACACAAACACGAAAATAACAAATACGAAACATAAAAACACTAAAATACACGGCAGTTTAAATAAAATTCTTTAAAAAAACAACTTATCGTTTGGCAGTGTTGCAGAAACTGATTACTTTGAATAGACACTCAGGAGCCAAATGTGATACTAATAAAAGAACATATCTGGTTGGATGAGGGTAGAACTGTTTTTTGTTTTTACTAGCTTTGGAGTTGCTTTATACTTTATCCTGCAGTATCGATTTTAGGTTTAAGGTTTTGAGGTAGGGTTTGTGTTATCTTTTTCACATTTTTTCCTCTCTCTTCATAACTAAATGTCAGGGTACAGTTCTACCCTCTAAAACTCTATGTCATACTGAAAAACAAACTACGTTTTCTCAAAAGAAAATAGTCTTCGGAATGGAGTGAGGCCTAAATACAAAAGAAAATAGTAAATAATGGTCTAGTAAATAATGTATTGTTCATATTGATGGTGAAATTTCCTTTGATAAATACAAAGCAAAGAGGGTGGAGCAATACCATTCTCCAACGTCCAATAAATAGAGAACGGTAGTTATTCTGAAAGGTTCACTAAGCAAACATATTACAGAACCCATGCATAAAGTCTGTCTTTTTAAACACCTCCATGGGCCACGCCCATTTCTGTCTTTCAACTCGTTGAGGCCAGAATCTGTATACCGACCAAACAACATCGGAACAAATTGAAACTTGGTATAAGCAGATTTATAAACATATCAGAATCAGAAAGATACATGAATAAATAGAAATGACATCCGTTCAATCGTATTGTAACATACCTATGTCGATGTTTAATGATATAATTCTGAATGTTGACAATCCAATATAAGAAAAGGTTATAAATCACAGTAAGAGTAGCATTCAAAGAATATAGTCTCTCGAACAAGTATTAAAACGCAAGGGTGATTTAGAAAGTACATCACAAACACATTCAGTGAAAAAGCACATCACAAACATATAAGGGTTGACAACAACAGGTGTTCCTGTTCTATTTGTATATCTATTTTTACCATCCTTTCAGCTTTTACGTAGGCATCATCGATATAGGCTGACCAAATGTGTTTTACTCCTCCGTACTACTACACATAGCTTATTACCTCCCGTTAAACTAGACAGAAGTCGTACAAGAAGTGATGCATTCACTGAACTCAATCAACCAAAAATGCGTATTAAAACTATTCAAGTAGAAAGTATATACCTGACTTTTATTCCGAGAGGAACACTTACAACTAACAGTTTCTATTAACACTTCAGTGAGTTCAAGTGTATATTAAATGAATATCATAATAAACTAGTGTATTAAATATGCAAATGTAGATCGAATAATTTCTCTGCCTCGTCGATTTCTGAAACAGTTTAAGGAAATCGAGGAGGCAGTTCCGACTTTACGGAGAAGACCGAAGAAATATATACAGCATTTACATTAATAAATGCACAGTTTGCTTTGGTAACTATTTTCAGCTCACATTTAATGTTGAAATAACAATGACCTACCATATTTTATTCGTGTTTATTCCAAAATGCTTTTTTTATCAATATTTTGCCTCTACACTTGTACTATTACGTCTCTTTGGTATATCAAACGCAAAATCAAAACCCAAATTTCAAAACGTATTTACTTGTTGAACTATTGAGTTTGTTAACATTATATCACTTTATCTCCATTTCACGATTTTTTAATGTACTCAGTATGTGGCCCGAGTATTAACTTTCATACCCTATTCATCCCCTTCTCCAAGAAGCGAAAACGGTGTTGGCTAGTGTATGAAATAAAAACTTAATTTCCTCTTAAAACATTTGCATATTGATTAAAACATTGAATAGGTCGTATCGTATGGAGATGACGGAAGCAACCTACGACTCGTTATACAAAACATACGACACCATCATACATCAAGTATTTATTCTAGTACAAGCATCTTCGCTTCGTCTGTTAGAGAATAGTTCATGGTTGGAATTCTTTATTTACACTGTCCCGTATTATTGGGCTGACGGTAGGGGTAGTGTGAGGTTTCGTGCACCCTAGAACCTGGTTTAAACCCGCAGTGGCCTTTTTCGCCACTGACCGTTCCAAGGCGGTAGCCCTATTGTCAACCCTTTTGTGTTTGTTATATCTTATTTGGCCTTTTTTTTCACAGGAATTAAAATCAATGTGAGTGTTCGATACATGTCTGATTGCACTCACACCACCACCCTCACCACCAACACCATCACCCTCACCTCCCGATTTTTTACATGTAGCCTTTCCCTGATTTGATTTGACTCTTTCCCCCATCGCCATCCTATCTTGGTTTTTGACGCATTTTCCTTCTTTCTGAATGGAACTATTGTTTACAATGGAATCGCAATAAGTATCATTGTCAAAACATAGAAACTTGATGCAATTATCCCTTATTTTATTGTTGTTTTTTTTACTTTTCTAATGCAGTTATTAATGTCCCTACTTTCAGAAACCTTCTCGACTATCACCGTTGGGGATTCGAATCTCACTGTTAGCTCCACTTGTAAGTGAGAAAATGTCAATTTTTACGGATGGCTGGAGGTATACAATACTGGTTCTGCCCGGGAATAAGTTGGCATCACTAAAAGTCGACCGTCATACAGAGCTTAAAATATGCTAAACAAGACATTAAACGTCAAACAAACAAACATCCCACGACCCGAAGCCATACGCTATTTCACATCCTCGGTCGATGTTTCTGTATTTCTCTGACATAGTCAAAACTTGAAATTAGTATAAAAGGAGAAATTTGTAAATCGCAGAACACGATAAATATAAAAAATATATATTGGAGTCTCGGTTAGATTGAGACGGCAGTGAAAAATGCTACCTAACGTTCTTGCCCTCTAGCCCCTGCTTGAAGAGAATAATTATGTATGCATGTCTCGATTTAGTAGCTCTTTACGGCAGAAACGCTTACAGGCATTTCAACAAGGTATTTATTACATAAACACATATAAGGCCGATCAACATAGATTTTAATTTCGATTTTCGATTTTGTTTTTAATGAATTTGATATATTTATAAATAAAGTTCTTCTAATAGAAGAATTGATACAATTTAAATAAAATATGTATTAAACAATGAGACGAATGGTCTTATACAATCACAGCTCACAATCGCAATGTCACCGTAGGTTTGCACTGAACCACAAGCAAATAGTAAATTAACTATACAATGTAAAGGACATACACAACACAAAAAGTGGTGAAAACAGGGTTACCCACTTCGAACGGTCAGTGGGCAATAGGGCCCACTGGCTAGCTGAAATCGATTTTAAGAGTACACAACCTCGCTATTATCCTATCGTCAGCGTTCAAAATGACAATACAGTGACTTTCATAAAATTAAATATAAAAGTCGAACAGAAAATTTAACATTCAAGGACCACAGTCAACCAAAATCACGCGTAGAAACAAACAACAACTACAAGATGGAATAAAAGGTAAAGTAGAGGACACGCAAACATAATAAGGCTACTACCTTGGACAACTAGTTCGTCTACTCATAGATGTACGTGTCTCGTTTCATTGCACATATTGGAATGATGTTCTTGTTATTTCATCTTACTATTTACTGATTTATAATATATGTCGCCATAGTTATAGACAACACGTCATAATCTCTTTGTTTTCTCGATTGGTCGAAGTGAGACGCTGTAGTCTTCTAAATACACACAATCCGTCGTATTATTATTTCTAGGTTGCTCGAAGAGAACAACAGTGTATGAGCATTGCTTGATACGATAACGATAGACACGTCCTGTCATAGTCTAGTTTGTCTTGATTCCTCGGAGAGAGACTATGATCCTATAGAATAACATTGTAAGCCAAAGGCACAGTGACTTTTGAATACAAAATGGTTATATTCTATGTTCGCCTCGAATGCTCAGAAACAAAAGCATTGATCCTATATAATTGCAAGCAAAAGTCAAGATGACAATACAACATCCGTTAAAAAGTGGGATGAAGCAAGCGAGCGTGAGCATAAGAAATGTCACATAATTAAAATAGATTTTTATAAAGAATTACCACTTTTTACAATGTCAAGGAAAAACATTAGGTAGATAGTAATAGAGTCAGGGGTATATAGGCTTATTGAGTCCACGGGACTCATAAGAGTCCACGAAAAGAAGTAAAAGGAACACAAGAATTTACTCGTTCGGGATTCAATAAAACGTTATTTAAAAAAGGGTCATTAAAAAGTGTATGTCGATACATTCCGATTATTAACAAATTTAACGTACTTTTACCAGTATCCATGCGGCATTAGTCTATACCTCCGGGCGTTGTATTATGTAAGCAATATTCGCAGTTGTTATTTCATCATATACCTCCGTGCGGCGTCTTTTGTCAGCAATATTCACGACCACTAGTAATCATTAACTTTCTTGCGACGTATTGTGTCAATATTCACAGCCGTTAGGCCTAGTAAAAAGAGATTTTGGAAATCGCTGAACGCGATACATAAAAAAACACAAAAAACATTGAAATCTCGATTTGATTGAGACTGTTCATGAACGGTATTGAAAATTGCTTGATACCGTTCACGCCCTCTAGCCCCGGGTTAGGCAGAATTCAATATTTAAAATGTCAATAGTACAGAAATTTGAGCCATCCCGAAGATGGTATGCATATGACGGTGAACATGGAACCTTCAATCAGGTATTTTCATACCATTCCATGGTCAGCAGCGAATGGTCCCAGTTTCTAACAAAATGCTTGACCGTAAATGAGAAAACAATGTGCGAAACAAGCAAAATGGAATTTAGTAGGGAGTAGAGGTTTTGATGTTTTCGTATCACAAGTAACAGTCAAAATACTAAATTAAAAAGCAGGCAACATATCATAAGAGTGATTAAACAATACTCAGAACCTTTAAAGCCTGGAGTAGTGGAACCACCTATTCGAAAGTAAAGTAAGAAAACAGACGTACCACAGATATCTGGAATTAAATATCGGGCTCAGCGATCTCTAAAGATCGGAATGAATACCAGCTCTGATTGCAAGCACAGGGAGACGTTTTACTGCTGCCATGCTGCACAGGCACGGTGTTATGAATTATATAACACTGTGCTGCGTATTGTGTCAAAAATATTCGAGTGTGCCAGCAATATTCACACAGCTAGTATATCATATATCAAATGCAGCGTATTGTGTCAGCAATATTCGAGCCAATAGTTTATCGTATATCACATGCGATTTAATATGTCAGCAATAGCGTTTTTTCTCAGCAATATCCATTCCGCTATTGCACAATATTCCTCCGTGTGTAATCATATAACACCATGCATCTCGAATTGAACTATTGCATACATTAAATGAACTGTGTCCAGACACAGCTACCGAGGCAGACAAAATTAAAGTGCTTTTAACAAATGAAAGGATTCTATTAAAAACGGGACAGTTTATTATAAATGCCTTAAAAAATCGTACAAATTAATGTGTACTATATTTTTCATGTTTACTTTTGTTATACCTATTAAATGAGTTGTAAAATTAATAATGCAACTGATATTTCTATAGTGACTAATAAGTCTCATTAGGCTGGGTATTCATTTGTTTACTTAATATTGCCTATATTATACTGTATTGTTTTGTATATGTAATATTTTGTAACGATGTTATTTGTCACTTTAATAAAATAATAAAATATATATGCGTATTGTGTCAGCAATATACACGCCGCTATTTCATTCAAATGAAGTGTAATTTCATTCTTATTAGGCAAATATTTACATTTACCATACGCGAATTGCGTCGTTCAAATGATATAAAAACAACGCACCAATACATAGGCCGCCGAAGGTTTCAAATTGTCTCTACAAAGCTATCATGTGTAGCTGCCCAACACATAAAAAAATCTGTTTTATAGGTATCATTCAACAAACGTATTGTTATTTGTCCTAAGTACGTTCATATAAATAGTTTAACAAAAAGGAAACACAACACGTTATAAAATTATTTACGAATCCAATTATCTTCGTCACAGCGAAAACACCAACAAATGAAAGCTTTTGTAAATGCTTCATACATGTTTCGATATACGAGTTGTTGATATCTAAACCGCCAATTACTAATTCACAACTCAGATCCATGTGTATTGCGTTTGTACCTATTAACCTACATCTATTCATGATTTATGCAATGTTTAATTTATGATCTACGTCATTCCATTCAAGAACATTTGCTTTAAATTTCAATACAGTTGTATTGAAAGCCTATTCTGTATACCCTAATCATATGGCAGTTGTAACTGTATACCATTTAAATGAATGTCAGTTATTTGTAAGGAAAGAGAAAATGTACTTTTATGTATGCCATACGTGGCCGTTTTAATACATTGTCCTTGAACTAAATGGTAGACACGATCATTAAAATGCCTTGTTTCTAAACATAACATTTCTAAAATGGTTAAAAAAAAACATTCACCAAAATCAATGCAAGCAACGGGCTATAACAAACGTCATCAATCGCCTGTATTATATTACATGAATATAAATAATGTCTGTTTCAAGAAAGTAACGATAACATATATGAAAATAATTAATTAATTACGAAATTACTAATGTGTAATTGTCAACAATCAAAACGTCAAAACGTCAACAATCAAAACAAATTTATCAGGAACTATTTGATCACTAAATAAAGCATTATGAGATAAAATGAACATGTTTTTAATTTTGGCATTTTTGTTGTAATAAAGTATACTTTGAATATGATAACCGTCTAAAGTATTATTATTAATCGCTCACTATTAGAATGTGAAGAATTGTGAAATTAACGTAATGATTAAATGTATAATTCTAACACGACCTCCGCAGTCTGTCATATACACGAAGAATAGAGACAGCTGTATGTTATTCTACGATAAAATACAGTTGTTCCATTAATTCCACGCCTATATTTCATCCGCTGGAACTTGGTAAATATACGTCACGAAGACAAACTCAACAGTAATTTTAATGAAATGTTAATTACAACAAACTTGCCGTGCTGCCAAACCGTGCACCCCGATATAAACCCATCATATGGATCAGTACATATAACATTAATAAGCATCTTGAACAAGGTGAGAACGTTTGACGTCATACAGCGCAAGCTATATGACGAAAGCAATGACTTAATTGTTTATCACGTGACTACTAGTGTATTGAAACGCAGAACTTTGCATACTGGGGCGCCCAATGGAACATCCTGTAAACATAGCAGCCTGATTACCTTGACCTCCGAGATAATATATAGTGGCCCAACAATAGCGTAAACAATGGGGTTATTGTTGTTAGAATCGAAATTATAATACGTACCTAAATTTTATCGGTGAATAAAATACAGTTAGTCGTTCGGATGCGAGTAATTAAATTTAATTAAATTTAATTACTACGCATCCGAACTCCTAACTGTATTTTATTCGGCGATTAAAAACACAGGTACATATTTATTATTTCTTAAAGAACAAGTATAAGAGCAAAATGATGGAAGGACCAGTGTCAAATACACGTGTGAAATCCGTTCAGCCTGTGTCTTATTTTCATTTTTAAACACATGTACATATTAGAAAGTGGAACACAACCTAAGCTGACTAAGAAGTAGCATAATTTAAAAATTGAATATAAAATTGGTGATACCAGTGGTCATCTTATAACGGTCAACGTCAAAAAAAGAAAAAATAAGCCTAATAGACTAATAATGAGTGCAGCCTTCTTGACTATTTTCGGAGACAACACAAAGACTGTAAGAAAAAGTTTAGAAGCGAGAGTCATTGTAAACAGCAGAACGTAATCCAATAATACACTGAATTCAGTAGAGCCGACTAAAACATAAACATTAGTATCTCTATTATACTGCGATGCGATATATTTCAATGCGACCAAACCATATCGTACTATAAAACACAGTAAAATGCTTCAATGCTTCGATGGGCTTTGATAAATTTTATCTATGTATGTCAGGTGTCTGTTGTTGCTTTTTAAATGAATGTTAACACATGAAATTAACTTCAAATTGTATTGATTTGAAGATGTCAAATGATTTGCTGTACGTGTTTAAAAAAACTGTTATGAATCAGCCAAAGCTTTAATCAATTGTAAAACCAAATATGTACTTTAAGAGATAACCATGATATTCTCTTTTGGAATCGGGGACGTCATGTGACTTTGACGTTCTGAATATTCGGTTACGGTGGCTAGGTAGCGAAGTCGTAATACACTGTCAATCAGCCGCATACCGCTTCAGATTGAAATGACTTTTCAATTATTAATAAAACTTCTTAATTCATATGCTAAAATAGAGGATAGAACCATGCATACCAATATGACAATTTGAATTCATTAGCTTCGTCACTTGGAAGGCGATCGCCAATGCATATTCGTTTGTGTTGCATCGTTCTATGAAGTAAATTACAGTCGGTCAATCTGTCGTTTTAGGCATTGTGAAAAAGAAAACTGTTCAGCACCACTATTTAGGGACATAAGTTAAACATATGAACATTGGTATTATTGTTTGAAGATATTAGAAATGCTAGGTAGGGATGTATATTTTCAAATAAATTTGTGTTATTTCATTATTTCTAAACAAAGTATCAGAATTACCTCCCATATATTAAAAACAACTTATTTCATAATACAAACGCATTAATTTGAACAAATTAAATGTTTGGCATTGACAATGATTGTTCATTCTGTCTATGTTTAAGAAACGCCGAAATGTGTTCACAAACGAGTGTTATTCTCAAACAAATACCTTACAAATTTCGTAATTTTAGAATTACCTCCCTTTTCATTGAAATGAGAACGATTTTCGATAACCTGTAAAAGTACGTTCCCATCATATTTGGTTTATTTTTTATTACCGATATACAACATTACTATTGGTCATATCTATGTCACTTTATCATTAACCCCGACCATACACGGCTTTATATCTCGTCTATGGAAATGACACGCATTTTATGTGCTATATTAATTTTTGCTCAGTATAGTTACATAAGAATTACTTAGAATATAGAATAAATGCTGGGTTTTTTGGGGTTTTTTTTTAAAGTAAGACGCACGGCATTCTTGAAGGCGTTATCGAAGAATTCAAATATGCACCTCGATTTATTTATCCAGTATCATCTTTAAAAGAAAAGGCAGTAACATTTGATATTTTCAGAGTGTCTTCGTTAATCTACATTCTCTATATACTATTCGTGATATATAATCAGAAATTAGTAATATGCTAACTATTCAATTATTATTTAGTAGTAACTATCTGCATGGATGCACTTTATGTAGAAACGCTACCGGGACGTCTCCAATTTACAAAAGACAACACTATTGTCGTGTGTTTTCATGCCGTTTTGGAGTAAAGGAAACGGACAAGAATTGCACAAGGCAAAGCTTTAAATTAACACCTTTGCAAAACTAAACATGAACAGTGTACATTTCAATTCAATAAACAGATATTACCTTTCATGTTGTTTTATCCTTATTTCGGATTTGTCCGAATAGCTTAACAACCTTTACTCTGTATATTTATCTCTGCAGTGTGACTTGGTAGCACATTCATTATACTCCAATTTTGTTCCGATACATTCTATGTACATAACTCCACCATCAATAACGCATTCATACGTCTGTATGCATTTATACATGCTTTTTAAAAGCAACTTTTGATTGATAACCTACGTCAGTCCAGTAACTACGTTTCCTATCATAACTACGTTTCGTATCATAACATAGGAGTTTACAAACGCCTTTTGTGTTCTGCATTAACCTTCATAAATGTGATATCTGGATAGCATTTAATGATTGTAAACAATTTGTAAAGACTAGTCTTGCACTCTTACTGAGATATAAAGTTAATTATTCATGCGCTTAATTATCTATAATACCAATAAATATTAATCATTTTAGAATATAACCGATCAAAAATGTAATAAACATGATAAATGTGATGACAGGAGTTTATGTTGGTTTTTAAATTGATTGATTTATCGGGCTACATCATGCAATTGTGCTATAGACTCCTTTCATAAGACTTTTATACAAAAATAAGTTAATTTAAAAAATTGATTATCCTTTAGCCTTTTTGATCTTATTGTAAACAAGAAATATGGAAATTCCACTAATATCCTACTAAGTTTGACATTGTACCGAAGTTGGCGTGGAAACATTTTCCATATCAATATGTTGAATAGTTTTCAAGTTGTTATTTGTTAAAGACACTCGAAACAACATTGTATCCAAACACTTTACCTTTTTAATCATGTGTGACCTTAAACTGAATGCCAAGGTCTTAGAACATGTATATTGATATATAGCTAATGACCATGTGTAACAACTGCGCAAGTGGCAAATTAATATGACGGAGAGTATTTAAATTGTGATGCTTTGTAGAAGATCGAATAAACTTCTTAACCGAACTACTTACGTACGCTACGCCCAACACTCAAAGACACTCGTCGATTTAACAGGAGGAATTGTCCTTGTTAATATTGTTAAAACATAAAATGTCATCCGCACAATTCCTCCATATAAATGGTGTTCTTGTTTTTTGTCCACCTTCTCAACCCTTTTATCTGCTCCATTCTTTCGCTTTCCCTCACCCCGTCTTCCGCCAGCTGTTGTCCCTCCTACTGGATGGCTATCTGTTGTGACATGTGACATAATTTTGCTGGAACATCGCTGTATATTCAGTTTCTACGACGACTCTCGCTGCTCACCCGCAGTTCAGCTGATGTTTCACTCTTTTTTCTTTTGAAGTGGACTGTTTCTTGGACATCGCTTTTGTCATCTATTATTGTCTATTATTGTGAAACAGCCTCTCCATAGTACTCCGTGGTACTCCAGACAAGCTACTATTCCACCAGGCGAAGAATCAACGGATTTCAATCTACAGCGTTCCTTCTTTCAGTGAAGTGAACGTCGGCCTAACATCGTCACAAGACAGCAGTGAAGTACTAACTACTCCTGAAGCAAATTTGAGGACCGAGAAGGTGATTTGTTCCGAATGGTGATGAAAGATAAGCAACGAATTAATGAAACATTATATGGAGAGACCAGCATCCAGCGGGGTTTGAACCCACGACCTTCAGCTTATGTGCCCAGTGCTCTTACCACTGGGCTAAAGTGGCCTCACTCAAATGGTGTTCTTAATAATTAATTGCATGATAAGAGGACCGATTTATAAAGCTTGGGTAAGGATATACCTCTTTAATAAGGATTACATTTACTTGCTGCTTTCCTATATCCAAGACGGCTACTTTTATATCGACGGTCAGCAATTCCATTATTAATCAAACTTCTGCCAAAACTAAATATGACACTGACACTCCATTAAATGTTAATTGAATTTGAAAAAAATAAAAATACAAGACATTCGCTGCATTATTAAACATTTGTTTGTAATATAATTTTCGTTCAAAATGCATCACAATATGTGGTTTTGTCTGCTGGATGTCATCCAGAGGTTGAAATTACAATTTATTATTTAAATTCCCTATTTAAATTGAGTCTGTTAACATATATACGCATGGCTGTACTTTTACCTTCTTGATTTATCTTCGAATATATCTGTTTATATATTAATTATTACCTCGACAAGTGATTCCTTTTTGCTTATACATTTGAGTTACTAGTTTATATTTGCACATTCTCTGCATCCAAAATGGATATGCCAAGCTCATTTTAACCGTTTTATATTGCAATTTAAGATGTATGACTGCTTGATTTGATTTTCACCGTCTACCAGCTTATGTGCTATGCTCAATGATGTGCTGTGTTTGCGAGAATTGACAGTTATACAGTATTGCAGCTTTCCAGTGCCTGCCGCGATACATTCCGAAACAAAAAGCTGAAAGAAGCTTAACCATATGGGGAATCTAAACAAAATATATATTCAAACGGATCTCATATTCGACTTTCTATAACCCAGTATGTAATCGCTTTCCTCCTTCGGGATTAAAAACAGCATGATGAAATGAAGAAAAAC
This sequence comes from Cyrtodaria siliqua, assembly GCA_037043455.1. Lineage (NCBI taxonomy): Eukaryota > Metazoa > Mollusca > Bivalvia > Adapedonta > Hiatellidae > Cyrtodaria > Cyrtodaria siliqua. The sequence continues at coordinate 43,556 of JAWPHD010000856.1, forward strand.
GAAATAGTTATTAAATTCAAAATGCGTGCTAAACGTCACTTAAAATGAAAAACAAAATAACGTTTCGAAGGTGTTTCGAAGTTTATGGTAACGGTAATGATGGAGTAGCTTCTTAATTATACAACGATTACGAATAATAAAGTCCTCAACTGAACTATAAGCTCTAGAAAAACGAATCAAAGTAGTCAATTAGCAAATGTTTGATTAAGTGACCGCAGTCAAGCAAAGACACGCATCGCAACAAACAACAACAACCAGGATAAATAAAAGGCATGTGTCATCACAAAAAGGGATTGTCAATACGGCCACGGCCTTGAAACGGTAAGTGGTAACACGACTGCTGAGGATTTAAACCAGGTTCTAGGATACATCAAACCTCCCTCTTACCCTAATCAAACCTCCCTCTTACCCTAATCAAACCTCCCTCTTACCCTAATCAAACCTCCCTCTTACCCTGTTATCATTCCAGTAAAACTAAACATTCCCCACCATGGTAATCCTCTAACAGCTAGGCAGAATTAATAGGGCATATAACACAAAGATGTTCATTCGTACATGAATATACAAATAACCAAAGAGAGCCACACATTGCAGTGTATTTAGTTTGTAATACTATACGTTTCTGATATTAACAAGAGAAGAAATTCTTTTATTTGACGTTATACATTCACTGAATAACGGACATTTTTCTGACAATGAATAGTGTCTCGCCATAAGTCTACACCTCATCATGTGTTTACTGATTCAATAAGTAATAATAATCACGTTTAAAATGTGTCCTAAAGCACGTTAATCCACATCAGGTTAACGTACAAAGCAACAGGAAAGAAACGACTAAAGGCATACATATGAGAATGAAAACAGTCAATAATGCATGAATAATAGTAAATCTCGGGCTGAAAGTCGAACAGGAAATGTAATATTCACAGAATACAGTCAACAAATACACGCAATCAAAAACAAACCAAGAGAAAGCAAAGCAAGCGACACCACAGACATAAAAGGGTTGGCATTAGAGTAACCGTCTTGGAACGGTCTGTAGCAAAAATACCGTTGGTGGTTTAAACTAAGGTTCTAGGGTGCATCAAACCTCACTCTGATCCTATTGTTATCCAAATAAAAAGTGACAGTATATATAAAGAAAACCCTGCCAGGCTGTATTGCTTAACACATTAGTCAGCATTAATAGGCAGTATAACACGAAGATAATCATGTACATATGAATATAAAGAAACAAAAACCTAGCAAACTACAAAGCAAGTACTCGCTGATTTGATAAAATCCAGAGTAACAAGATAATAAACTATTAAAGAGGCACTACCTATATCTACGCGATTTTTAATGTAAAATATTAAATACTCAATATTACTGCATTTATATGTATACAAAGCTATTTTATGAGTATTTTAAGAAGAAAAATGGTTCGTATTCCAGTTCTGTAAATTATTAATTATGATCAAAACAATATCTTGAATAAAATGCTGCCCAGCCGTTTATTCCTGCCGGAGAACTACGAGTTTTTACGATTTTCTCGGACATGCGCAATGCGATTACAAACTATTCGGCGCAGTTCCGATAGCAAACGAATCGATCGGAACTCTTCGCTAATCAGACGAGGTAGTTCCGATTGTAAACGAATAAGATCGGAAAATCTCCGCAATCGGCTTGTCTAAAACAATTACGAATACAATTTCAAAAATCCGATCTTTTCAATCCTGTTTTTCCCCAGCAAAACGCATATTACATTGGGTGAAAATATTGCCATTTACCTTTTTCATAGTCCTCTTTATAATTAAGTAAAGTTTATATCAATTGGTGGACAAAAAGATATAGGTAGAGCCTCTTTAAGGGTTCGACATGACACTATTAAAGAGAAACGTCAAACGTTACCGTCCTTTCATGATTTAGGTATAAGTCAGTATAGATTCCACAATCTGTCCGGTCATCGCACGATCAAAGAGGATCCGCTGCATATATACTATAGATAGTTCTTTCTTTGAATTAAGGCGTTCCATTTATGTGACGAAGGGGTGTTTTGGGGGGGAAATGACTGATCAAAAGCCGGCGGAAATTGTAAACCCTGATCAACCTGCGAGTTACAGGCTGATCTTGGTTTACAATGGACGCAAAAGCTATTATAGTCGTGCTTAGCGTGTTAAGGGTTAATACAAATTTTAACAATTTTAATAATGGTAATATAACGTTTATCATGGCTTGACAAGAACGTCTGAATTTAGTAAATCATGTCACACTAAAAGTCAGGTTGTTATAGTCCTTTATAAAAGTAGATCAGGGTTACGATAATAATAACATTTTCCAAATCATTTTCGAAGTTAATAGAAACGTTGACTATGATGGAGTAGAGTTTTAGTTTTAGTACAAGGTTACGAATTATAGAGTAAACTCTATTACATGCGCTCAGTTGAGTTAGTTTTCTAATTAGTACAATAAATATTTAAATTACGTAGATAGTATTAAGAATAGTAGAAAAGAAAGGCTTGTCAATGTTCAATATGTAATTCAGATACCAGGAGCTTTTATCAAAGGCTTCGATGAAATCTGCCTTAGTATCTGGTGAAAGATTCAACATGAAATCTCGTTCATAGCAGATGGTAAAAAGAGACAAATGCACCGAATGCGTTGTTAAACTAATAGAAAAAAAACCGTCATGGTTTCATTAAAGTCTATGATCTCTTACATATTGCATATTATTTTACTTAAATGGGAATACTATGGTTTGTTACCTGAGCTTTGTTTCCGGATTAAGAGCGTGACATATATAGCGACAATCGATAAACCTTTGATTAACACTAAGTCGTGGATGAACTTTTCATCATTAAGAATCTCAAAGGAGCGTAGTCCCTTACTTTCGGTTTTTAAATGGTGAAAAATTATCATTATCTATGTTTTATTTGAAGTTAAAGCAAATCAAATATATGTGACTATTTTACGTTGGTTTCAATGTGGAAATTGACCAGTGGTGTCACACCTATGCATAGCATTTATACTATTACCAAAAAAAGAGTTCCATCAACTTTTATGAAAGCTTCACAACATCGCAAATTTAAGAAACGTCTTAAAAGTCAAAACTGCCCATATGAGAAGTGCTATCAGTCTGTAAATGTATCTTCAATTTAAAATAAATTGTGAATACCTCGATTACACACACGTTGTTCTGTAATAAACGGTTATCCAGAAACAGCGATATTCATTTATAAAAATCAAATGCTCGTAAAACCCTTACAGTGTGTAAATACTCCCATCATCCAAATAGAAAAAAAAACGCATTTCATTTTAGAAAAGCATTAACAACACAATATGGTGCATATAGAGAATTAAATGATGCATACAGCTGACACGCAAATTACGTTTTATTTCTCAAAATGTCGGCGATAAAAAACAGAGGATGGTAAAGGCTGTAAAATTAAATTTAAATATTTAAATTTGGTTGTTAAATGTGTTTGAATGACAAGAAATCGCAAAAATACACCTTTATTAATCTTTAATTTTGTGAAAATGGTTTCGAATAAAATTAAATTATAAAACTAAATGTGAAAAAGCACAACCTTGTCATTTCCAATCAAATAATAAATGGCTTTTCATTATATAGTATATCTAATAAAAGTAACAAAATAATGTATATACTAAACAGAACAACAAGTGTAATCATGTGGGACACAACTATGATTTCCATATTGTTTATTTCACCCATTGCTTTTTCGTTTAGGGCAAAACATTTTGTTAGAAACTGGGACCATACTCCTTTGGCCATGGAATGGTATGACAATTCCTCATTGAAGGGTCCATGTTCACCATCATATGCATACCATCTTTGGGATGGCTCAACTTGTCGTACTGTTGACAATTGAAATATTGATTGAGTTCTGCTCAACCCAGGACTAGAGGGCTTCAACGGTAGCAAGCTGTTTTCACTACCGTTCATGAACGATCTCAATCTAACCGAGACTACAATATGTGTTGTATCTATCTTGTTCGGCGATTTTTAAATTTCTCATTTCATACTCGTTTTAGACTATTACTGTATAGCGTCAAATTGTTCATCGCAAACATATCTAAATATACTTTTTCGTTTTCAAAATGTATATAGTACATATATAAACATAAACATATTGAGGAATAGTTTACCCAAGGAACTTATTTTTTTCACATACTGAAGGCTTCTTTCGTAATAATTATGATGTAGATATAAACCTTTTACTGATCTGTCTTAAGGGTATGCTATATTAGAGTAATTTTTGAAATAAGTCAGGTATCATCTTACAATTCTAACTGAACAACTTTCTCAGTAGTGTGGTCATGATCGAGAGTACTACTCGGACGTAATCGTACCCATCAATACTCTGTAATGGACACACATCGTTCGTGGAGTGCGTGGTCCAGTGGTAGTGCGTCAGATTCCAGTTCAAGAGGTTGTGCCATGTTATATACTGAACAAAAAAAGAAACTTCCGACTGTTTTGCTGGTATTTCCACAGGCCAGTGTTTTAGGGCGTATACAATCTTAGACAGCGTTTTAATAAAACAATGTTTGATGTTTTTAAGCACACTTAAGTGAGCATTAAATATCCCATTAAACAGTTTCAAATTTGCCCAGCAATAATCTTTTTATGAATGCTATGGAAAATTTAAAGGGAGGTAATTTGATGATTGCTGGTAATCAAAAGCTGCCATCTACACAATATGTGTTATTTGTGTGTGATTTCTTTGATAAGGAATATACAGAGAATATTGTCGCAGACAAATTTCTGTAATTTTCGTATATTTAATTTTCTTTTGTGGCCATAATGCATATTTTAACAAACGAAGGTTAACTCCCTTGTGTACTGAACTTTTCAAAAACATCTTTGTTCGGACTATTGTTGGCGGTCTATCTAATTATTCTTAAAACATCATTATTTATTTCCTATTTTGCTGTCTAGACAATCAGCAACAACATCAGCGGAAGTTTCTTTCTTTGTTGAGTATATATCCTTGCGCAAGATAATTAATCCACATTGCTTAGTACTGGTTCTACCCAGAAAAACATCTAAAGTGATTAATATAAGTTGCAAGAAGTTGTTTCGCAATCGATGTAAAAGAAATATGTTTAAAACATATTTTAGTTCCTGTTGATAAAGCAGATAATAGTGTTATTATTGTTTGACGACTACACTACCTCAAGGTTATATTTCTGGAACCTTGGAGCATTTATTCTCATACCCGATCTAGCAATCTATTGAGCATGAGGTTTCTACGCATATAACCCAATACACCGCTTTCAATAATATGTATACTCCTCAAAATAAATTAATGTTTAGATTTTGGTCATTTTTTTAAAGTGCTATAATTGAACAGTTTACTGTCTTTTAGTAATGTTTAAGTTTAGTTGTATTCTTTTATAATTTATGCATTACACATATCTATTAACTTTTGATATGAACATGACATCCATAATATTAAAGATTAAGTAATTATTACTGTTCTATTGTGTGGTCCTTACATTATTTTGATGAGCATATATAAGAACAGCAAAGACAAACGTCCGACAATGTACTGAATTCTCGTTAGAAACAACATTATAAGGCCCTTTTTATATCCAAATTCTAGTGCCTGCACCAATACAAATACCTCAAAAAAATTGTCTTCTGGACGTTAAAGATCGCGTTAATTAGTAGTGTGCTGAAGTTTACGACAATGCTTGGATTAATTTAATTTGGTCGTTCAAATATCCCGGAGACGTTCTTGATAAGATTTTCAATAACCTGAAGGCTTCATCTGTAAGTACTTATGACTTTTTCATATTATAAACAACCTCACCACACACATATTATAAACAACCTTACCACACACTCTTATCAAATACAAGTTCATTGTTCTTATTCAAAAATCTGTGTTAGGGAAAAACTACATGTTTAGTTTATAACTATTCTAAAGCATTATATTTCTAAAGCGATGTAGACAATAAAACCATGCAGACTTGTCAAGGAGATGTTAACACTTACATTCCTACAAAATACTATTTCTACGAACTGTGCCCTCGTGTAGCAGTTTTGTTTTTCTTTTGTAAAAAAATATATTTCATTTTGAACCGTACATATACTCAGGCATATTCAAGCTCTTAATAGCATCTCTCTTTGTTTGGCTGAAATAATTAACTTAATCAAACCGTTTCTTTCTACTATGGTTATTAATATCTATCCTAACTAACTTTAACTCAACAAAGCTAGCTAACATGTCTGATTATATCTCATCTTTTCTCAATTTGCATCTCTTGCTTGAAAATGGAGAAATAATAAGCACAATTTATGACAAAAGAGGTTAGTTCAATTTGTCATCTTTAATTATCCCGACTTGAGTAATGCTGTTCATCTATGATGGGTGTTCATTAAGTACTCGGTAAATAAATAAATGGACCAGAGTTGATAATTGATATTAAACAATTGTATAGGCGTATTGATGTTATAATTCATTCACCATTGAAAAGATGCATTATTGTTACTTTAAAAACCGAAAATGTCATTACACTCGCTAATAAACTGATATAAAATTATATCTTAAATGACCTAGGGGTTAGAGTTAAAATCGTTCAAAATATTTTTGGTAGGACCAACACATGTCGTATCCCCATCACCGACACAATCTATTCCGGTCAAAATATAAGGGTCCCAGTCCTAATACCTGGCCCTCCCTGCTCCTACGCATTGTACATGACTCACATTTTTGATATCAGTATTTAGAGTACCTTTATTAATAATTCAAGCGTTTTCCTTAGAAATAGAATACTAAATATAAAATATGTGTACATAACGAGACATATGTGTTCACCATCAAACAGTTATCCAACACGTCAAAGAGTAAGACAGCATTTAAAATCTCTGTAAAAGGTTTACACAAACAACAAATAGAATGAATAAATGAATGAATGAATGAATGAATGAATGAATGAATGAATGAATGGTGGTTTACGGCACGTCGACACATAAGTAGGTCATACTGTGCGCAAAAACTGGTGAAATATGAAGAAATGAAGTAGTAATTAAAAAGCAATGTAAATATATAAAGATAAAACTATTTACAAATAAGGGATGATATGGTAGTAATATAAACTATGTATATATGTGAAATCTAAAACAAGACTAAAATCTATAGTATCAAATAAATATGTCATAGTAGTACCTTTGCCGCATAGGATAAAAGTCTACACATTCTAACAAGATATGGTTGACCGTTAACGGTGCAAAACAAGGTATACATTCTGGTAATTGCTCACCTTGTAATAAATATGAGTATAACGTGTATGCCCTATCCTGCACCTAGAACAACTTCTTCTCGACGAATGGGTCTACTAGAAGGAGGCCATTCTTTAAGTAACGGTTTAATTAAATGGAGTTTATTGTTCACTGACAGATCCTAAGCGGCTTGCCAAGAGTTATGAATATATGTGTTAATACAACTTTTAAAGTCAGCATAGGATAATTTGGCATTAGATATATGTAAATATAATTCTGCCTTAGCAGTACTATTAGCTCTATCATTACCACGTATTCCTACATGGCTTGGAAGCCAGAAAAAAATAATAACATTATCAACTATAAGAGAATTGTGTGTGATTTTCTAAAAGTTGAAGCACAACTGCGTTTTCATGTTTCATATTACCCAGAGCTTGAAGAGATGAAAGAGAATCAGAAACGATTACAACACGGTCATCATCAGATTCTTGAATATAGTTTAAGGCAAGTTCAATTGCCGCCAGGGTTGAGTATAAAACCCAAAATTGCCCCAGAGAAACTTGTCTGATCATTTTATGCATTATGCTGCTAAGAGAAGTTTAATCACCAATTTCTAAATAATATAGCATTTTTAAACCATAAAGTTTGGCATGTAAATATACTAAACATTACTCTATACAGATATAAAAATTATCAAAATAATTATATACTTGTATTTATTTTCCATACTTTCTAGAACAAAATGTTTATTCCTGTCAAATTTTGAATGTTGGTATATCTTTTAATTCCTGTACCTGTAAAAAATAAGATCAATGATTGGTCAGAATGCTGAAACAATTATCTTAGAGCAGACGAAATACTAACTGGCTGCAGTGTATACATAATGGTGGTAGTACCTACCGAACGCGTGGGTTTAAGTTCAGCTGGAAAGAGGCCATATCAACAACAAATAGAAGAACATGATATATTAGGGAATAAAGTGAATAAGACTATTTACAGTCTATGAATACAATGGTTTAGAAAATAATATTTCAAAAAACGTAGCGATTATCTTACATATTCTTAATATTAATATACAAAACTGTTATAAAGTGTTTACACATTTTGAAAAGAAAAGCATTCTATTCAGTATTCAACATGTCTTTATTGAAACAGTTCTATGATAAGACCTAAATAAAAATGATTATGCATTTCCCGTAAACCATATCGTGATGAATCCGCCGAATACAATTTGTCTGTTTCCGGTTCCTTTTGACAATATAATATCCATTATGTCTTGGTCCAAATTCGCTTGTCTATAAAACATCATGGCAATCTTTGCTTTCGTAAAACTTGAAAGGCTATAAGAAAATTCAGTAATGACGACTCGCATATTAATATTGCGAGAGCACCATTTAATTATATTTTTTTGAAATCGTTTTCCGGTGCACACCAAGTCACCACTTTCGGAAAATGGACTAACCTTTGTTATAATTGCAAAACGTGTCCTCATTGTTCACTAATTGCACGTTTGTCTCACCCCGCTGAGAATAATTGTCAAATTGTGGCACTTTTATTCCTAATGGTATGTCGACAAATCATGAATATGTTAGTGCTCTTGAATACTTTTAATCAGGTTTAGACCAAAATAGCATGTGGTTTATTTCTGGTATTTTCCAAATGATAATTCCATATACGTTGTTTTTGTTGAATTATTTTATATAATAATAAGATTATAACCAAAAAGGGGTATTAACTTGTTCAATGTGTTTGTGTTGTTGCTAAAAAATAATTGCATTGATCACCTAACTTGCCATGATGTGTAAAGTCACAAGACTAAAATAACAAATGTTCCTTTGAGGTGTGTTTGGAGTTAACATGTCGCCAGTTGTCAATCATTTATCCATTTTACCTAGTCAAAAATGAGATATAGGGTCCTACAGAAACCACAGCGTCCGAACGCAGTGGCATCGTAGGTCCGCACTTTTTTGCAAACAAGGACTTGATAATAAATGAAAGAGACGAAAAACAACAGAAAGGGTGGTGAAGACAAGGTTACCGACTTGGAACGGTCAGTAGGCAATAAGGCCTACTGGTTAGCTTGAATCGAGCTTCAAACCAAAAATATACCTCCGACAAACAATAGCAGGTGCAACATTATAATAAAGCACGTGCAACTGTATTATAATATAACCTATTGTCCATATACTCCGACATCAACAATAGGGCGGAGATATCTAAGAACTGGCGTCATGTTAGTTACGTGAAGAATAGAATCTCACCTTCGTGCCTATTTTATATAGAATTTACTAAATTCGTTGGATAAAATTGATGTAATGCCCGACACTGCATTTTGACAAACTCGTTTAATAAAGTAACAAAATATAGAAGACGATGATAGCAAGTGTTTATAATTTTCCAAATGATAAATTGCATTTGAGAATTTGTCAACATATTTGTCTATCGTAAACAAGTGTTTCAAGGCTAATTACAAAAAAGGTAATGTCCTTGTGTATTAATCCAATGTTGGTTTTCAGTTTAATTATATCTTAAATAACTGCTAGATTAACGAAAAATCATAAAAATAAAATAAAAACAACATTTTAAATTGCCTTTCTTGTGGTGCGTATAGGGTCTTGTTTCCGACAGGACCATTAAATGAATGGTGTTTACTCTAATATGATATTAACAATTGCTTGTTGTCTGTTAGTGTCGTGCTGATCAATGTGTTTTGTGGCTGCTGTAAAGAGCGTTGTAGTTGTCTGACATGACATGGTGTCGTGTCACTTCTGTGCATAAAACGGGAGGTACAACAATCCAACAGGAAATATACCGTACACAGAACCTAGTCCACAAAACACGCATTCAAAAAGTCTTCATTTATAGACTAAGGATAAACCACTTTGAGCAGGCCATGAAAGAAAACAAAAACATTAATAAGTCATAATCAATAAAAAATAAAGCCAAACAGAAAGAAAGTCAACATATCAAATGCTGGGATATTTCAAATGTATTTAAAAAAACAGTGTACAATCTGTATAGGGCAAACTATAGTGTGTGTTTAGCTTTAAAACATGGAAGTATTTATAAAACGTGCAGACATGTTCAGAAAGAACGTTCTCTGTTGTTTTTTTCAGTATAGACATTTTAGTAAATAATATAATAAGAAACTATCTGGAATACGAAGTTACTAAAGTGTGTTAAAGGGACACATGGCAATCTTGAAGTTGTTATCAAGCAGTTAAATTAGCCACTCGATGTATTAATCATTTTGACATTAAATCTGCTTGCATATATTATATTTAAATACAATTTTGAGTTTCAATTTTTCTTTTCAAAGTTTAAAATGTTTGCCACGATGCTTGATCAATGTTGAGGAGTTCACTTTTACAAACATAGCGTAACATATCAATATTGACATCTCCTATGTAGAATTGGGTTATAGTGTTAACTCAATGTATGCCCAGTACGACCGTGGGGTCACTATTGGCGCTTTGATATTTTATGTAGAAAATATATTCACAGGGAGAGAATTTATTTAATCTCATGTGGCTATACTTCTGATAGTTGCATGTCGAGCGCTAAACACACAACTATTTATCTTGGCCTGTATGTATATATAATAACATAACCCATAGCCCGCTACATATGTATAGTGGACTGTTCTTCCTTTGAATTAAAACCATTCCATTTATGTGACAAAGGGGTGTTTTGGGTTGTTTTGACAAAGGGAGTTACTCGCAGGCTGATCTGGGTTTATAATGGAAGCAAAGGCTATTATAGTCGTGTTTAGCGGGTTAATGGTAAAATTCATTTTTACATCTCGATGTACGATTAAGTTATGTAGCTGAACCCTTTCTGACACTGAAATCACTGCACCGGAATTCTGATATTTCCCATGTAGCACTTGGATATGACGGTGAACTGACGGTGAACCACATTTAAACTTAATCCAATATCATACTGTGGTCACCACTGACTAGTTTTGGGCCATTATATATATTAACAAACAGGAAACAATTATTACGTCTTCTTTTTTGAAACTGGAATGACTACAGTTCTGATATTTTGCATGCAGTATATGGTTATCTCGCTGAATTAAATTTGAATAATCCATGACCTTGAAATCATTATTGGTTTTGCCCCACTCCTCATACATTTGATAAAGATATGTGTACGGACATTTTCCACTTCTGGAACTTTGTAATAGTGTTGTTATTAAATAAATACCATCCATGCCACTGGATCCACTATTAACCCTGCCATGGGACTGTTATTATATCGATCATCGGATATATATTATAACTGTCGCAGTCAACAATTAATCAAATGGCATCTCCTCTGAAATCGCTTAGCGAATTTGTTTTTAGAACATTTCCACTATTTTGATTTTGATACCTCACCTAAAACGCTCCAAATAAACATCCGATCATCCAAACCTGGTCAGAATGTTGATAGGCATGGTATCTCAAAGTAATTCTTGAACCAGCCAACGTTGATTTTATGACACATCGTTGCTCAAAATAAAAGTTTTGCGATATAAAGTGAATTAATTGCTGAATGACATTTCAATAAGATATAGATTGGGCTTGCTGATCTCAAAGGACCAGTAATAACACTGCTGATGTGTAGTCGGGACGATTGTTTACAGCCGCCACACAGCACTAACCAAACGCTAGTGTGAATGCCAAGAAATACTGAAAAGGGAATCCCTTGGAAGAAACGAACACAAACAAGAAAGAAAAGTAGCAGACCCGGTTTTATTGAACAGGAAATTTAGCAAAGTAGGTATATAAGTAGAAATGAAAATGTAGCATTCACAGACAACAGGACAGTGCAATAAATAAATCGCCGCCAGGATATATTCTTTTACAAACTAGCTATCAATAATAGGCAATATAAGTATATTCAGTACATTTGGAAACTCAACACTTGGTATGTTTTGAATTTCTAGAGAAGTTAAACATGTTAAAGTCAAATGTATTTTAACGGAAAGAAGTATGGGAAATCTTTTGAACTGTTTATCGCCATATGTTAACCTTAATTCATCCAATCAACCTTCCTTTTAAGTTAAGCGATTCAAATAAACAATGACATCTCGTGAGCAACGATAAAACTGGAACGGTATAATTCGTCGAGAAATACCATTTCATCGTCGACGATCACTTCGGAGACATTTACTGAAAAAAGTTTACGATTGATAGAATAACCGGAACAACACTAGTATCAACATAAACATCTTATTTACCATCCAGAAACGTATATATGTTTATTGTTTGTGGCTCTTGTTTTAGCCAAAGGTTTTTTGGAATTTTCAGATAAAATACATGTCGTACCTAAATAAGTTATATATCAGTGAAACACCCATGTTTAGTGGTAAAAACAAATACATTAATTTTCAAAATTACTATTATCAACATAACCATCTGATTTACCATCCACAAACCTCTATATGTCACTAATTATAATGCAGCAATAATGTAACGCGTACTTCCAAAGGCCAACGGCTCAAATTTAAAGCACGATTTACCGTCTGAAAAGTATATGACATCACATAACTTTGTAACACACGACGTCATTGGATTACGTCAACAAAATGCCGTTACCAATGAATTTCAGGTTTCATGGAAAAACAAGTGTGTATGACTGTATGATTTTACTTTATATTATAGAAAAGCATTACAATTGAGTTAACCATGCTAACAGTTTCAATCTGGAACGGTTTGTGGTTGGTTTTACGTTCTGAGTTTACATTTTACGACTCCGCTCCCGCGTCGCCGTAAAACGAAATTTCAGACGATAAAACCACTCACATACCGTGCCATAATCAAAATCTTAGCATGGTTATCTATTAAAGTTAACGAAATGACCTTGGATGACACATGCAATAACATGTTTACATCATTATTATAAATATTCATAGGCAAAACCTCAATGAAGCCAGGGCAACAAGAGAATACACATTAAACTCGTATTGATACAAAAAATGCGAATCTCATATGACTATGAAACTGTTGACGTCGTAATTTTACCATATAATTGCAATCAGACTTGCTTGAGCTTCTTGTTTTGTATGCGGTGTACAAATTCACACAAGAGGATTGGAGGTTATTACATTTAAACAGTCATTCTGGTTTATAGAATTATAAACTAAAAACACTCGAAAGTAATTCGAAACGAACGAATTGCTTTCGAATGTTTTTGTTCCGTTAAGATTCTCGGTGTATTAAATTGGAAACAAATTCTAAAAAATAAGTATTTGAAAAGATGATAGTTTGCAATCGTTAACTAAAATATTTTAGTATTACTTTAATGTTAACATACTCGATCAAAGAGAGGAATTTTACTCAACATTCTTACTTCCAAGGTTGTATAGCTATTACAATCTGTTTATATGTCCGATTGTGTAGATGACATATTTAGTTTAGATTTTTTGTTGTTGCTGTTGTTGTTTTGTTGTTGTTTGTTGTTATTGTTGTTGTTGTTGTTGTATTTACCCTTAGCATACTACGATATTCAAATAGAGGCTTTCCTTTGGCTTATGCCAAGTCATTGAGTACTTGTTTTGTGGCTTTCTAAGCTTTTGGAATTTAAATTCATATATACATGATCATCTGTGTGTACTTGTATTGCTCTGGCCGGGATTTCTTTATTTACACTGTCCCATTTATTTGGATGACAAAAGGGTAAGAGTGAATTTTGGTGCACTCTAGAACTCGGTTTAAATAATAACGGCCTTTTTTACCACTGACCGTTCCAAGACGTAAAAGGGTTCGACAAAGCTATATAAACGCGTATAATACACACGTTTCGGCAAATACGTTAGGTATGTAAGATTATCTATTTCTACAGTAAAAAAAATCGACAAATCTATATCTCAATGCGGACACTGACTGTGTATAATAAGTAACATCTCATACAATGACAATAATGCAAAGTTTCAGTGAATTCTATATACCGATTGTAGTTGCTGATGCAAAGATATCTACTGGCTTGCATCTACTTAATTACATTTGCAGTACTCCAGACTTGTATTGATAACTGTTTTGTAGTTGTATCAGAAAATATTACATTATATAGATCCTTCCATTGATTCCGAGCAAATATTCACGAAATATTAGAGACGGAGTTGCACATGCATAAGTCATATAAAATCCTAGTCTAGGACGAAGTATGTCGCACAAACATGTTGTACCCGAATAACAGCACATTTGCAATGTTTTGAGACGAAATTTATCACATGTTTGCCACTTTTAGTGAATGAACACACTTGATATTATTTTTGAAAATATTTTTCTACAAGAGAAGGGGTTATAAAAAATATATACTGAAAGGATAAAGAAACGCGAAAGGCAATTTCCGCTAAATATTGTATCTACAATATGCTACTGTTAATCGAATGTACATGGCTACGTAGGATATTTCCTTTCGGAAAAAAGACTGAAACAACAAGTAACACATCAAATAGTATTCCTGCAAAGTTTCATTATTGACAGAGTACGCCTTTGGCTCAAGCATATGAGCAAACTTAGGATGCAAAATTTTGCAAACTTTTTACGTTAAATACAGTACTGAACTGGCTCAATTTTTCAAAAAGGAACTCCAACATTCATACATTTCTTGTTACAACGTGTACTGCGATTAAACGTGTACTGTTATTACAACGTCTACAACATCACAGTTGTGTCCTTTCTCTAACTAACTTCAACTTTTGTTTTTACAAAACATCATGGGATTTCCTTGGAATATATATAGAATTAAGTGTGCAGTATAAACAATACTCGTATATAGTGGAAATTCCCGTATCGCGTTTCTTTTTCATTTCAGTATAGTTTTCTTCGGTTCATGAAAGTATTATTAATTATTAAGCTTATTGTTCATATTCAAAAACATTCGCTAGAGAAAGAACTACAGTTTTGGCCTGTAATAATATTAAATCGTTGTTTACTAAAGCAGTTTAGACAATTACAATATGTGGACTTGCCAAGAAGTTTTTGAAGCATTCATCTTCCTATTAGATACAATTTTCGTCAGGTATGGAACTACCGTTTATAGACAAATTGTTGGTATCCCTATGGGTACGAACTGTGCACCACTTGTCGCAGTTTTTCTTTGATATTGCTATGAAAAAGAGTTCATGTTGAGTCTTTCACCAGATACACAGGCAGATGTTATTAAAGCCTTTAATGACACCTCTCGGTATCTGGATGTCATATTGAACATTGACAACCCTTTTGTTCTACTATGGTTAATAATATATACCCTAAAGAACGTCAACCTAACACAGCTAATATTTCTGATACTAACGATTCTTTTCTCGATTTTGTGTTTGTGATGTATTATTTGGCCTTTTATTCATCTTTAAATTTGTTATTTGTTTCTGTGTGTGTTTGTGGTTGACTGTCGTCCTTGAATGCTGCTTTTCCTGTTCGATTTTTATATCTATATCTACATCTCTTCATTGGAAATGGTGAAATAATTAGCAATATAGATGACAAGAGAGATGATTTTAATTTTGTTATTGGTAATTATCCCAATTTAGATAGGGATGTTCCCCGAGCAACTTCGTATGGAGTCTATGTGTCTCAAATTATTCGTTTTTCTAGAGCTTGTACTCGAGTTGAGGACTTTAATATTCGTAATATTTGTGTAACTTAAACGCTACTCCATCAGGGCTACAGTTACCATAAACTTTTTAAAACCTTTGCAAAATCTTATTATTTTAACCCTGATCTTCTTTTCAAATATGAAAGTAATTTAAGAACTCTTCTGTGACAAAGACAAAGAAATAATTAGCAAAATAGATGACTAGAGAGATGATTTTAATTTTGATATTGGTAATTATCCCAATTTAGATGGGGATGTTCCCCGAGCAACTTCGTATGGAGTCTATGCGTCTCAAATTATTCGTTTTTCTAGATCTTGTACTCGAGTTGAGGACTTTAATATTCGTAATATTTGTGTAACTAAAACGCTACTCCATCAGGGCTACAGTTACCATAAACTTTTCAAAACCTTTGCAAAATCTTATTATTTTATCCCTGATCTTCTTTTCAAATATGAAAGTAATTTAAGAACTCTTTTGTGACAAAGACTGTCACAACCTGAATTCAACGGCGACGTGATTTACAAACTTGGTCATGATCACTTTCATACTAGCTTTGTAAAACTTGTTAAAAGGTTTATCAAAAGAGGTTAGGACCCTATCACTTTGCAAAACGCTGCATGCTTGGTGGTGGACGCATTTACAGTTCGACACTATGCTTTCCTCTTTAATTGTGCAATGGCCGGACAGGCTGTGTAACCTATGATGACGTCTACCTAAAGCCCAAAAGGACGGTGACGTTTGACGTTTGTCTGCAATATTGTCTTGTCGTGCCCTCATTGTTTTGTTCTCATGTTGCCATGTATATCAAGTAATTGGGTACCTTCTTTGTGGCTTTCCAGGCTATTTTTTTTTTGTATTTATTTATACACGAGCATCTTGTGTTTTACTTATATTGCCTTTTAATGCTGCCTTGTTGGTTAGAGAATAGTTCATGGCGGGGATTTCTTTATTTGCACTGTCCCGTTTTTTTGCTATGACAGTAGGATAAGTGTGAGGTTTGGTGCACCCTAGAACCTGGGTTGAACCCTTTTTTGCCGCTGACCGTTCCAACGCTGTAGCCCTACTGTCAACACTCATTGACGTCATTAAATTTAATAACCACTAGTGATTTATCAAACATACAGAATTGTATTATTACACTCCCAAGCCGAGATTTATGAGATAAACAACTTCTTGAGCTATCTAAAAGACAAACCGCTTTAAGCAGATAATGTAATAACCGCTTATTTTCTTGCTGAACAATTACCATCTGGTCCATCTCACTATCCACGTATTGATTCAAATAATTCAATTAGTCGTTTGATGGTTATGGAACGTTAGATGTGATTTACTGAGATAAACTTTTGATACATAGCAGAGGTTTATATTTTAACATTCACGCCATTTCCTCTAGAAAGGCAATCCAATTTATTCATCGCAAACAAATAAAAATCAGTGAAATCTGCTTGGTTGTTGATGTGTTGGAGCGATCTAGCCGCAGGACTACTGGCAATTTGTATGAACTGACAAAAATGTTTAAATATATACATTTTAAATCATTACAAGTGTGTGGACGTCAGTCAACCAGAAACACACACAGAAACAAAGAACAACTGTTAAGATGAATAAAAGACAAAATAAGACATCACAAATACAGAAGGGTTGACAATAGGGCTACCGCCATGGAACGGTCAGTGGCAAAATAGCCGCTGGGGGTTTAAACCAGGTTCTAGGGTGCACCAAACCTCACTCTTACCCTATTGTCATCCCAGTAAACGGGACAGTGTAAATAAAAATATCCCCGCCAGACAATATTCTCTAACAAACAAGGCAGCATTAATAGGCAATATAAGTAAAACACATAAATTATCATGTGTATATAACAAAACAAAACAAAAGCCTAGAAAGCCACAAAGTAAGTTCTCAGTGACTTGGCAGAAGCCAGAGCAACAAGAGAACAAACCGTTAAGGGTGCGACAAGATCAGATTATAAGAAGTTGGACGGGAAGTAGAAACTTCCATTCATTAAATGGCAGACGCAATCGAGGATATGAAGACAGAGCAATGCAGCGTTGGGATTTCGCCTGTGAAACATGACAATACATTTGCTTTATAGAACAATTATGCCCTAACTGCAACGAATTAGTATGTAAGTGGGAGTACAATAACGTAATGTAAAATAACACCATTTTATGCGAAACGTGTCGTTTATTGACGTGCTCTTGTAATGATTTTACAACTAATACTTTCACAATCAATAATACTGCTCTAGATTAGTCCAACGAAATTATTCAAGTTATAGATGATACATTTCAAGTATCAAATAATGAAAAATGTTTAACAAATACAAATCCTTTCTTTTAATGAAAGAATGAAACTTCATTTTATTTTGTAACCTTAGTTTACAACTACAATAAATGTGTCTGGTTGAAGTTATATAATGATGCATGTATTGTTTTATCTTTCACTATATGCATTTATTGTTACATTTTGTAGTTTTATAGTAAACAAGATTTGTATTTTTTTATAATTGATATGTCCTAATATGTTACCTTCTTGAAATAAAATAAAATTATTATTATTATTATTATAATTATCATTAATATTATTATTATTATTATTAAAGACAAACATCACACACTACCCTCCTACAAGGATTTAGGTAGACGTCCTCATAGGGTCCACAATCTGTCCGGTCATCGCACAATCAAAGAGGAGAGCATATTAGTATATTTCAAGTTATCACAGGCTTTCCTCTATATATAAGAAATGGTTCTAGGAACCATTAAGGTTGCTAAAAGAAATAAGAGAAATGCCGTAGATAAAACGGTGCAAAATAGTCTTTCTCTTCATATGTTCGAATTATTTCTTGACCACATTTCCATTCGCTCTGAACCTATTCACCCTCTCTTACCCCCTTAAACGTTTTTTTTTCTAAACACGAACCTGTACACATTCTTAGGACTGTACCCGATGTATACTACACACCAGTCTTTACCGCGTTATGTATAGCAATGAGGAATGGGCACACTGTGATACCTTTATATGTTAGGGAGGCGCCATAGGGTAAATTGCAATAGTAGTATATTTCAAGTTATCCCAGCCTCTCCCCTATGTATAAGGAATGGATCTAGGAACCATTCGGTTCTACATTCTAACGGAGATTTAAGATATGTTGAGACCAATGGCATCATTATGTTTATTAATGATCGATACGTTATTTGGTAATTATGTCCAGTACTCAATACATAAATTCAACAAGTAACATTCTATATTCATAATGATTTAACACAAGTTGTAACGGAGTTATAGCATATAACATTTCATCAATATACCTATCTTAATACAGAGTTTTTACTCTACCCATTTACATACGCTTTTATTTAAGAAAGAAAAAGAAAATACAGGTACATATTTATTATTTCGTTTCTAACACAACAATAACCACATTGTTTACGCTATTGTGGGGGCACTATATATAATCTCGGAGATACAGGTAATCATGCTGCTATGTTCACAGGCTGTTCCATTGGGCGCCCCCGTATGCAACGTTCTGCGCGGTACAATATGTTTAAATACACTAGTAGTCACGTGACAAACAATTAAGTCATTGCTTACGTCATATAGCTTGCGCTGTATGACGTCAATCGTTCTCGGCTTGTTCAAGATGCTTATTAATGTTATGTGTACTGATGCATATGATGGGTTTATATCGTGTGTGGGGGCAAGGTTTGGGACATGGCACGTTTGTGGTAATTAACATTTCATTAACATTACTGTTGAGTTTGTCTTCGTGACGTATATTCACAAAGTGACGTCATGTAACGTGGCGTTTCAACGGATGAAATATACGCGGGGAATTAATGGAACAGCTGTGCTTTATCGTAGAATAACATGCATTTGTCTCTCTTTTTTGTGTATATGAAACACTGCGCAGGTCGTGTTAGAATTTATTTTAAATAGAAAACGCACCAAAACAGATGACACTTTTCCTGCTGTTTGGGAAATAAAAATACCACTGGAATCTTGCAAACAAACATTATATCACTTGTCATCAATCCTAAATCATCTCCCCTATTACCCGAATGAGAAAAACGCCCTACCCATGTACAGCAAGAATTTTGACAGAAATGTCATATGATAAATATCTGCAGAGTCTCCCTAATTGTTTGAATATGAAAGATACGGCTTGTTTTTTCCTAACCATAGCGGTTGTCTGGATTTCCTGTTAGCAAAACTGGGTTCCATTCCCCTGACCGACCCTAGTCCATAAAAATAGCCCGCAATTTACCAATCAATCTGTCTACTGAACCAGCTGCTAAAGTTATTGGGCAATCACCTGGCTGTTTACTTGCGTTTCCATGGTATATACAAGCTTATACATGGAATTGCGTGCGGTCACTCCCCTCCTTAAATATCAAAAATGTTCGAATGTCTTCCGGGAGTGCAGTACTTAATTACCTTTTTGGCTTAATGCCCTGTAGAAAACGAGAAAATTCCTTCTTGAGATTACATTTTTGCTTAGAGTAGTTCAATTTATTCAATAAATTGTCTAAATAAACAATATATTCTTCTATTTTAACACACACCTCATTCCAATGTCATTAACTGTCCCATATTCCGAGCAAATAGCCCCATTCATCCCAGGAATTTGCGTACAACACAATGCCTGCAACAAACAATGATTAATAACCAATAAAATTTACTCCAAATAACAAATATGCTTGTTTTAATTCAACATCTCTTTACCACACTAGACTGTCAACATGTATGTTAATGATATAGTCAAATACTTCCAATGGCACCTTCATTTCTTAGTTAACTTTCAAACATTTAGCCAGCGTCTTCAATAAGTTCTGCGAAAACATTCGCTCACCTACCAGGTTAAAATGAACAACATCTGTTATGTGATTAACCGTATTGTTGCAGTTATTCATATACACCCAGTAGTTGGCTAAAATGATCATTGACAATACGTGCTATTGCACACACGTAACTATCCTTTGTACTAGTAATTGATGACAAAATTAAAATGAGTCCTGGGTTTGCCACCTGCTGGCACTCAAGCAGAGCTACCATATTGTTAATTTCTGATAATGCAACTGACATTTGTTGAATTTCATTCACATACAAAAAGGTCTTGCTCAAAATATTTACACCAGCAAATAACGAAAATAACTTTCGGTTGACATCTGCACTAACATGTTGTCAAATTTCCGTGTACTGGATTAATCAGTGCCCCACCTGCTGCCGTGATATGCACCATAGAGTTATCAAAATATCGAATCCACTGCAGAAAATGCAACATAGAATCCCCACAACATAACAACTGTGTCGTACGACTACTCCTAGATGCAAACAATATCTTCCCATATGATAAACAGTATGTTCTGCACTCAATTCTAACTGCCCACAAGTTCCATGAAAGACCGTATCTGTCAAGAACATAACCAAACCGGTGTTATGTCAAGGACTGGCATAACCAACGTACGTTGCAATTTGCTCTCTAATTTAAGATTAATTACCTGCAGCAAGAGCGCGAATGGTGGATATACGTAACAATTCTCCTGTGGATCTATGACCTGCGAGAAAACATTCACGCCGGCTGTATCAGGGTTCGAAAAGGGGTACCATGTGGGAGGCATTGACCATTTTTATCTCTCATACCGTTATAATCTAGAGCCATTAAGTCTCATGCATTCCCACAGAAATGCCGTTGTATAACATTCCATGTGCGTTCAGACAATGAGTCGTCTGATCTTTGCAGCCTTCTAGATGGCTTATCCACAATATTTTCTCTGGAGGGACGTAATCAAGTTTAATATGAGGTCAAAAATCAAGAACTAAACGAGAAATGCTCTTCAATACAGTATTAAGCTCCCTGCATTTAGAACCCTAATTGTTCCATGCACCTAGCAGTGCTTTGTTATCAACATTCGAATCAACCCTGTAACCTTTCATACGACCCCGAACGAAACCAGAACATTATAAAACCATAATAGGAAGAGATCGTTCTAATTCGTTCCAGAAATCAGACTTCTTTCCGCTCCCAGTAAAATGATCCCACCTCACTTATACGTCGACGCGTCTGAATATAGATCAAGCTGTAAGTGCCTTTCTCTCTTCCCTTCCAACTTCCCTTCCCAATTATCAATGAATCGCCACATTAAAATGTCATCACGCAATTCGCTGCCGACAACTATTTTCAAGTTACTTAATCCTTGAAGAAATAGCCGCGTTCATTTTCCTAGAGTATAACCTTGCACCTGGCACTGCTAACATGAACAAAACGCACCTACCCGCCAAACGCTGCCATTCTAGAACCGACAAACAGGACTTATTTAAACAACTTTCTCGCAGATTAGCACAATTTTGCTTCTTATCATGTGTCAACCTGAAACAACGGTTAACTAAATCGACCTCTAATCCAGGAAATACCTGGGTTTTGACAACTGGAAAATTGATTTGCTCAAAGCAATGCAATAACCGATTCTTATTAAAAGTTGACACACTATATAATTTGCGAGAACGGCATTCAACATGTTATCGCCCAATAGGGATCGCCTTACCTCCTCAATTAGCCCGTCGTCTATGTACAAAACATCGGAATTGAAAAGCGCTTACGGATTTACGA
The DNA here is from genome assembly GCA_037043455.1 of Cyrtodaria siliqua. Lineage (NCBI taxonomy): Eukaryota > Metazoa > Mollusca > Bivalvia > Adapedonta > Hiatellidae > Cyrtodaria > Cyrtodaria siliqua. The sequence goes on from JAWPHD010000856.1 coordinate 65,984, forward strand.
AGCAGATTATAAATATAACGTATGATAAATATAGCTCGATAACTTGAAACCAAAACGAAGCATCTTGCATCGAACGAAATAGACCGCCCACTGAAAACCCATTAGGTGTTGAGATTCCTCAGCCAGCAAAACATTAATAACATCAGATTTGTCATCTATTAGCGTAAAATAAGCCCTCTCGTTTACAACCCTTGGTATATGTTTCAAGCGGTAAAAGGAACATCCTTGATCCAATTATTTAAGAACACGAGATTTATGCACAATCTAGGTTTTGACGGCTCTACTGTTAACGGAGCAACGATATGCGGCGGCTTAACTAGACCTACCATTCCAATGCACTCAATAGAACCATTGCATAAGCCTTCCTGGATAGTAGTGTTAATAAATTCGATGTGATCATTACATCGCTTAGAATTATTGAATACAGCATCTTGCGGGAAGTCTGAATTGTAACTTTTCCCGATGGACGTACCTTTAAATGGCCGAATGTATTGATGAATATTAACACCATCAAATATCAAATTTGTAATTTCTTGTGTGGCAAATGTGCTGTCAAATATTACATCCCAATGTTTAGCTGCCTTATGTGTTTGTCCAGCAACGAAACACTTCGGGTCACAAAACACAAGTTCCTTGATGTCCGGCATAATGTCGCTACCGGAAGAGTCATACGCGTCTTCTTCCGACAGTACTTTATGTTTATACTACTCGCAGGCCTCACCATTTGCACCCCTCAACCTACATCTCTAACAGGTACAATCAATGGGTCAAAATCCAATGTTAAACTCGATTCCCGCGTTTTAATACGAAGCACCTGAAAATATACAGGGCAATGTAACTTAGCTTATAGTAGGTTTGGTCCAGTGAGAATGACACTTTAAAAGAACAACACAAGAACGACAAAGACAATGACTGCCATAATAACCATCATTTTGAAATGCAACTACATAAAATAAATCTAAAACAAACAAAAATCCACCACGGTTTGCATTTGATAACACCCAACACAAAAGCAACAGCCTAATCCAAAACTAAACTAGACAAAACTCGTATTTTTCCCTTTATTTGTTTTCCGGACAGTCTCTTACCGTGTGTCCCATCTTACGACAAAAATTCCTTAACTGCGGAAGCATATCTTTGCCTGGGCCAGATAGAGAGGCCGTACCTGGGATAGGGACGGTAAGACGTATTGGTCGACATATTCGGCACAGGTCAGGCACAGCTGACATTTCTGTCTCATAACACCATTGCATATAAGGAAGATATGGGCCATGTCCCGTACGTGGACTATTACCCATCGACACGCCGAAATGCTTCAACATTGTCTGTTCTTTGTCCAGCAGTTTAAGGACGAGGGCAGAAGCAAATACTGGGTGAGCCTTATGCACATGAAATCAGTGAACACCATGCTCAATTTTTCTTGTGATGGATATCTGATCCTTCCAGAAATACCACTAGCTTCTCATGCAGGATATTTACCTCTACCTATGAGGCCTCATCTTTTAAATCCCTCTCAAATTCGGAACTATCATCCACGTCTCCGCGCTTGCAATCAGTACTGTTATTCATCTTTGGAGATCGCTGAGCCCGATACTTATATTTAATTATCGGTGGTACTTTTTCATTTCTTTTTGTTTTCTTACTTAATTTTTAATTCAGTGGTTCCACTACTCCGTCTGATTAAAGGCTCTGGGTATTGTTTAACCACTTATAGGATATGTTGTCTGCTTTTTAATTTAGTCTTTTGGCTGTTACTTGTGATATGCAGGCTTCATAACCGCTGCGCCCAACTAAATTCCATTATGTTTATTTCGCTCTTCGGGGCATTTAATTTTATTAGATACTGGGACCATACGCCGTACGACATGGGGAAGACATATACGCCATGTCCACCGCCATATGCATGCCATCTTCGGGATGGCTAAACTTTTGTACTATTGATTTTATTAATATTGAGTTCTGCTCAACCCGGGGCTAGAGGGCGTAAGCGGTAGCTAGCATATTTCACTACCGCTCATGAACAGTCTCAATCAAACCGAGACTGCAATATTTCGTATGTGTCGTGCTCGCCGTTTCCAAAGGTCCATTATCATACTCTTTCTCATTTAAGCGTTCCACCAGGAACACGACCTTCTCGGCAATCGACTTGACCTGGGAGATTGAAACACATTCAAAATAGCGATCAATATAATCATCAATAAATACTCCGCACGTGACCACAAGTAACACGAAGTGTGCAACTCGAAACAAACTCGCGCCAAGATACTAATCACCATGCCTTCCACCATTCCAAGAATAGGAACCACCGTTTCTTCCGGCACCGACGATCCGCCCATGCTCTGACCAGAAACTTGAATTTCTTGTTTATATCCATATGTTCTGCCTTAACATCCGGCTCACGAGTCACGAGCCTGCCAAAACAGTCAGCCCAGTTACTGTTTCTGGCCATATTGACAAGCACGCGTGTTACCAAATTCTACATTGCATCCCAACAGAAACGCCCGCCAAATTTAGCAAACGCACATTCAACATTATATGGAATAATTAACATCCACGTTTGTTATTCACTTATCGTGCATTCTGGCGTAAACCCCGCCAGACTAACGTTACTAATTGGGACAAACTTCATACATGTGAGAGCCAGATTCAAAATGCCGTGCTTTTCGGAGCACGAGACCCAATAATTACTAAGCGACATGCCTTCTTCTAATTACTGTCAGTTTCTAAAGCACACCACCTTTACGTATCGTGCATTCCGGTCCACAAACCCCGCCAGACTGGCAAAATAATGTTCCTAGTTCGGCACTACTTCATACATTTGAGAGCCAGATTCGAAATGCCATGCTTTCCGGGACACGATACCCACTAATAACTAATTAACGTGCCTTCCGACGCACGAGACCATAGATATCGGCCTGACATTTTATTGTTTCTGACAATCTTACAAAATGTATAGCTCGATTTTGTTTTAACGTGCATTACGTCACACAAAACCGCCAAGACATAACAACCACTATTATTATTATTATTATTATTATTATTATTATTATTATTATATCACTATCAAATTAAGCATACAATCCAATTCCCCATTACCGTGCAGCACCACGCATTTTGACATTGTGGACGCGCCAACACGGGCAAGACATCAACCTTTTTAATTTGTATTGTTTAAAATTAAACACTCCGACCCTCATAATGTAATCAAAATCTTCTAAATGATTTACCTCTACCCACCATGTATGCCAAATGTACTTGTTTGCCTCTTTCTAAGCACATAATGTAAGCAGTCTTAAATGTGTGTGTGAGTGCGGCGTAACGTTACTTCCGGTGCACAAAGCAAAAACGTAAGTACGACTTAAGACGCACAGACCTTTTTTGTTTAATAATGTGAATTCTTCAAAAAAAACTATAAAAAAATAATAAAAAAAAACAATATTTAAGTAAATACACAATTTATGTTTTCTGACATTTAAGAAAACAAACAAGCAACGCAATTCGGTCGTCGTTCTGATATATGAGTTAGTTTAGTTTAATAATATTTGATTGCAGTCATGTTACAATACATCAATTCAGCATCACAATATTCATAGCAACATATGCAAATGGACTAAACTACAAGTTGTTATAACATTAGTTGTATGAGTGACAGAAGAAGCAGAATACTCAGCTCTGCTGTCAACGCGCGTGCACAGTAATTGTTATCATACATCACTTTTAATACACAAGTGGGATATTAGAAAGGCTTACTGACGTCTAAATGGAAGTGTCTAAGTTATATGGTTATTTCTTGATAAATACTGTCATTGAGCGGCATGCTGTAAATTTAAGCCCTAAGAAATAAGATAAACAATAGTTTCTTCCATAGTTTAAAGATACATTAATTAAAAAAGACTTGCAAAAATGCATAATTGGTCATGTGTAGAAAGTAAACATAGTTTTTATCCGAAATACGTAAGGAGTGATGTGTTCTTTCTGCAACAAGATGTGTGTGAAAGGAAGGAAGGAATATCTCCTTTAGGGAATGGCAGTTGGCTATATCGTTGGTTCCACCAACTGGAACCCAGGCAAAACATTGAAGGGCAAGGTAATACTCGTATACTGCTTTCAAAATGCTCAGGGAAATGTATCTATAAAAACAATACGATTCATTAATTTTACAAACTTTTGTCCTTTCTGAATTGTTTTATCAATACTTTTGCATCAACTGAAGCTAATCTAAACGTTTGCTATTTATATTATTGTATCAAAATAATCTGAACATCTACCCATGTAAAACGAATCAAAGAAACCATATTATTATTTAAACTATGAATTTAAGACATTGGGGTTTGTTGTTAAAAATAACATCTAGTGAAATATGTATTTTAAATAAGTACACATGTAATTACACTCAAGTGATATGAAAACGCAACACGGGAATTTCCGCTATATATTGTATATACTGCACACTTAATTGCACATAATATTCCAAAGAAATCCCAAGATTTTTTTTAAAAAAAAGTTGCAGTTAACTAGAGAAAGGACACAACTGTGATGTTGTAGACGTTTTGATCACACTACACTTTGTAACAAGAACTTCATCAATGTTGAAGTTGCTCTTCGAAAAATTGAGCTAGTTCAGTACTGTATTTAACGTAAATAGTTTGCAAAATTTGGCATCCTTAGTTTGCTCACATGATTGAGCCAAACGCGTACTCTGTGAATAATGAAACATTGCAGGAATACTATTTGCTGTATTATTTGTTGTTTTAGTATTTTTTCCAAAAGGAAAGTTCTTACGTAGCCATGTACCATTCGATTAAAAGCAGCATATTGTACATACAATATATAGCGGAAATTCCCGTGTTGCGTTTTCATATCACTTGAGTGTATATGTTGACTTACTATTGATTTTATGAACATTGAGTTTTGCTCAACTCGGGGCTAGGGAGGCCTGAATGGTAGCAATCATATTACACTACCGTTCATGAACAGTCTCAGTCAAACCGAGACTGCAATATTTCGTACTTATCGTGTTCGGCCGTTTCCAAAGGTCCACTATCATACTCTTTTAGAAGTTCAGCGTGCCAATTCTGCCTCACAAAACATGACTCAAGCATATGTGTGTGTATTTCACTCATTTGCTATAGCGTGAAACGATTAAAGTAGCTATCCCGCCAACAACAGCCTTTTGTGTTTTCAAAATATATACACCGTTTATAAACCTACTGAATACGAGGTATATTTATAGCTTACATATTTTGAGAATCCAAACTCTATGGACACATTATAAACGGCTTTAACCAGCCAGGCTAAATCTCAGCGTCGAATTAAGAGTTAACAATTCATAATCCATTTAACGCATATTCATTCACGGATATTTTAATAACCCATCAATTAACCTATGCTTTTAATCGGCATATATGCATTATTATATGACATGAACACCTGGATAGAGTTTTGAAAAACGGGATTGTAGTGTAATTCTGCCGTTATTTGGCGGGTTAGTTCCTTTAACAGTGTTATATTCCGCAACTTTTTCTCACACTGTGTGAGACAAAGCAGACGAAAAACCCCATAATAATAAACATTATTACATGCTGCCAATATGTAGTGTGGGAAGCTGTCACATTTATAAAAATAAAGTTAAACGCTTTATCATGTTTATTAAGGACGTCCAGATTCAATAACAAGATATACACCGGTAGGTAAGCTTTCAAATGCGTGTTGCGTTACTCTCAATTAGCAAAGAAATATTTATTTGTTTATTACGTTATTAAATATCCTTTCAATGAAAGAAACTCTCGGTAAATGAATGTAAAATACAAAAAAAGCCTGCAAAGTATGCATGTTACATGTTTTAAGTTTTTTAATATATTTGTTTTGAACGATATTGACCAATATGTCATGAATAGTAAAAGGGTTCGTTGATATCAAAATTCGAAGATGGTACTCTCACTTAAAGTTTCTTTGCCGGTTTCAACAGGTCATATCTTCAGTATTACCATAGCTAGATTTAAGTGTATTGTTTGCTAATTTCTCTAGATGTGGACTTTTCCACTCTCATACTCTTTTTAAGAGATTTCCTTTTGATAGTATGTACATTTACTTACACGGTCTTGTCAATTTGGGCGCCGACAGGATACTAGCGAGGCTGTGTACACTTACAACTGATTTAAGCTAACCAGTAGACAATATTGCCTATTCACTGTTCCAAGTTGTTAACCTATTCTTCACTTATCTATGGGTTGTGTATCATCCTTTTCATCGTCTTATTATGTTGCCCGTAGTTTTTACGACCTTTTTTTCGCATGTTTTCTTTTATCTTCCAAATAGGAGATTGGTTAATGTCAAGTATAGGAGAATTACAACTGACATTAAAAGAATAAAAAACATTTTGATTGTGATAATTAAAATATCTATAAATTATGCAATAAAGGTATTCGCATACATCATGTACACATAGGCGCATTTCTAAAGCAAATGATTATTTGGACCGCTTTGACTTTTAAAAAACTATTTCACCAACTTTACTGGTCTAGCCATTAGTACTGTAGATTTATGGATGTTTTAGACAAAGTTTTTCAATGCCGCGGTTCAATGATATGCGCTCAATAACAATAATTGAATCGATCATATCGCAGGCACATCATGTTTCTGTATAGTTTACAGTATAGCAAGCATTACTAAATAACCAACATAACCGTATTATTATCCACCAGAGCTCACGTTGAATAAAGCCAACAGTTCGGATACTGTAGCAGCATTTCTCGATCTTCATCTCTCGATTTCAAATGATTGCATTAATACTAAAATCTATGATAAGAGAGATGATTTCAATTTTAACATCGTTAACTATCAACACCTGGATAGAGATGTACCTCGTGCTACCTCATATGGGGTGTATATCTCCCAGCTCAAGTTATTACAATTAAACTTCTTCAGCAGGTTTTTCGTTATCACAAACTACGTAGATATTTCTCTAAATTCTACCGCCGCAACGAGGGCCTGCTGGAAAAGTACAACACCAACCTTAAAACACTTCTGCGACTAGGCATATCACAACCCTCATTTTATGGAGATGTGGTCTATAAACTTCGAAAGTTAAAGGGGTCTGACGGGTTTCCTGACCGCTTTACAAATTTAATCAGGAAGTTCGTCAGAAAAGGATATAACCCCTTGGTTTTACAGCGCACTGCATGTTTAGTGATTGACCCCTCTACAGTCAGTCATTACGCTTCACTTTTCACTTGTGCGATGACTGGACTACCTCTTGGGACTCTATGATTGTACCTACTGAAACCCCAACTAAGGGAGGTGGGTGCATGAACTTTCGTCCCTCGGGTTTTCTGGTCGTACCCTAGATTGGTCTTCTCTTTAGCTGCAACTACTATGGTTGTTCAGTACGATTCTGGATACATCCTGAGATGTTTATTATTTTGTATGTATATCTTTAGTTGGTTTCTCTGGATGTGGACTTTATTGTTAGAGATTTCCTTTTGATGGGATTTAGTTTGGTTTACACTGTCTTGTCTATTTGGGCGCTGAAGACAGGATAATAGCGAGGATTTTGCGCATATAAAATCGATTCAAGCTAGCCAGTAGGTCTTATTGCCTACTGACCGTTCCAAGTCGGTAACCCTGTCTTCACCACCCTTTCTGTTGTTTTTTGTCTCATTCATTGTAGTTTCAAGTCCTTGTTTGCAGTACAGTGCGGACCTACGATGCCATTGCGTTCGGACGCTGTGGTTTCTATAGGACCCTATATATCATTAACTTATTAGCCCGTTTTATTATTTAATAATCTTCGCACTCGGATATGAGTTTGCCTCACTTGTAGAGCTGTGTGTAAATTAAGGGGCACAGTTACGTATCTTTAATAGTCGTAAGCGGATGTCGCCTACGTCCAAATATATATCATTGGCGTGTTCAGGTGATCTGTCCTTTACTAATTTTATTTACATTTAATAGCCAAAGATCATTTAAAAATATTTATAACTGATTAAGCATTGCTGTTTTAACAAACATAAAAGTAGATATAAAAAGTCGAACAGGAAATGTAGCATTCAAGGACCACAGTCAATCAAAAACACGCATAGAAACAAACAATAATTACAAAGATGAATAAAAGGCAAGATAAGACATCATGAACATAAAAGGGTTGACAATAGGGCTTTCGTATTGGAAAGGGGCAGTGGCAAAACATGTCGCCTGGGATTTAAAACAGAAGTGTGAAACAAATCCCACTATTATCCTATTTTCATCCCAATAAAACGGAAAAGTGCCAATAGTAACAAACAAGGCAGCATTAGTAGGCAATACAAAAAAGACCATGTTTATATGAATATAAATATAAAAACTGGATGCTTATTACACCATTTGTCAATAATGGTAATTGTCACAAAAAGTACACCAGAGTTGTCATCAACTTTATCGCAATGCTTGTTACATGATCTTTGACGGTAGTTAGACATATAATTACCAGTCTGGAGATGTTTGTAACTACAGGCAATATAATTAGCAATAACGCATGATGTGTATGTTTGTTATGTAATTTATGTATCCCGCTTTATTTATAATATGATCTAGAACTATAACGTGCATGAAAATAAAGCTCATACATGAATCAAGAAAACAATTCAAAGAATCACTTTTGATTGATGGAACATATAAAGCTTAAAACGTAATGTGCAGATGCAGAGAAATCAGTTTTGTTGATTCTACACAACATACCAATTACCTTTAAGTTACAATAGATAATTTGTTAAATGCTTTTGATTTTATCTCATCAAATATGTATTATTCCAATATGTATGTGTCATTTTACAAGAGTGTTGTTTGATTCACACTATTTTCATAAGCAATAATGAAGGTGAACAGTGATTGCAGCAACAAGTGATGGGTAATCGAAGACATACATGAATTAAAATGACACACTATTGATGCACACTTAATAAGTTCAAACTGTCCATAATGTAAAAGGGGTAGTCAATAAGTTGAAAGTGTCCTTAATGTACAAGGAGCGTCCAATAGGTCAAAATTGTCCATTGCTGTACAAGGAACAGTCAATAAGTTCAAACTGTCATTAATGTACAAGGGGCAGTCAATAGGTTTACACTGTCCTTGATGTACAAGTGGCGGTCAATACGTTCTAACTGTCATTACTGTACAAGGGACGGTCATTAAGTTCTAACTCTCCTTGATGTACATGGGGAAGTCCATAAGTTCAACCTCTCCCTAATGCACCAGCGACTGGAAATACGTTCTAACTGTCCTTGATATACGAGTGCAGTAAATACGTTTTTGTCTTTGATTTACACGGGGTGGTCAATTTGCTTAATTTGTCCATTTCTGTACAAGTGACGGTCAATAAGTTTAAACTGTCGTTAAGAACAAGCGCCGGCATTAAGTTCTAACTTTCCATGATATTCAAGTGCTAATTCGATACGCATGTCAAGCTGTCCTGTCCATTGATTCCAAACAAATACTCACAATATATTAGAGACGGAGTTGTACATACATAAATGATATAAGATGTTAGTCTAGGACGAAGTATTAGTGATATAAGATGCTAGTATAGGACGAAGTTTGTCTCGCAAACATGGTATACCCGAATAACAGCTGCTTTGCAAATGTTTTGAGACGAAAATTACTACATGTGTGTGGTACATTATATTTCAAAGTGTTTGTTAACTTTACATCCACATGCATCTAAATTGGAATGTATATAATGTCTGTATACATTTTTAAAGTAGTGCATTATTATACACTCAGCAAAATTCCTAATCGGTCAGTTTATATTTTATTACTATTTTTATAATAATGCATGTATTCATACGAAATTTCACATATCGATATTTGAATAGGTACTGCAGCTAATTATTGATTTTTTCTGGCCGGCTCGCGGTCAAATTAACCGTATTAGGCGTGTTGCCCAATATAGCACATTTTACACGTGCAGGGCATGGACACCAATATGCACGTGTTCATGTACACTTTTGTCATTGCTGATGATTTTACTACTTGAAAAACACATACCATGGCGAGAATGACACAAGAGGAACGCTGCCGAGCTTTCGGAATGTTACAGGCCGGAACACCTTTACGACAGGTGAGTTTTATTTTTTGAAATTTCAAAAGAATATTGATATAATTTATTTGTAGCTATTATTTTGGTGGCTATTTCCGTTTTTAACTTTATTTCAGGTGGCAATAACCTTCAATCGGCGGCTATCCACCATCCAAGCTCTTTGGGAGAAATTTAACAAAACCGGAAGTGTGGCTGATCGACACCGACGGTTCAAACAGAGGGTGACAACACAACGGCAGGACAGATACATGATCGTATCACATCTCCATGATCGTTTCTACCAGCTACAACGACATCTAAGCATACGAGGGGGACTCATGGACGTCATGTATCAACTCAAACCGTACGAAACCGGTTACGTGACATCGGAATTCGATGCCGTCGAATTCAGAAAGGTCCTGTCTTAACGAAAAGACACCGCCAAGCCCGCTTAGCTTGGGCTAGGCGACATTTACGTTTCACCAGGGCCGACTGGGCGAATGTTCTTTTCGTCGACGAGACAAGGATTACATTGCGTTGTGCCGACGGCCGCAAACGTATTTATCGCCGACGTGGTGATAGAAACAGCGCAAATTGTGTTCTTAAGGCGGACCAGTTCGGGGGAGGATCCATTATAATATGGGCGGGCATTTCGATGCACACCAAAACACCGATTGTGTCCATACAAGGCAAAATGAATGCACGACGATATCAGACGGACATCATTCAACCTGTTCTTATACCACACATTGCTGCAAACCGTGGCATGCAACTCGTCCAAGACAACGCTCCGTGCCATGTCGCTAGAGCAACATTGGCAATGTTACAGGCCAATAACATACGAGTCATCCCTTTTCCTGCTAACAATCCTGACCTAAACCCAATCGAGCATGTCTGGGACTTATTAAAACGAAAGGTACGGGCTCATTCTCAGCAGCTGAATCTACGGGAATTGGAGCGTGACGTCAACCGCGTTTGGAGAAATATCCGTCAGCAGTATCTTCACAGATACATTGTATCAATGAGGAGTCGTTGTCGAGCCGTGATTGCTGCCGATGGAGAGCACACACGTTATTAACATACAACAGATGTCAATTAACATGATTTTGTGACTTTTGAATTACCGGGACGCCTTATTCATTCCTGCGGAAGATGTCAAAACTATCTTTGTTTGAAATGAAATTTTGTTTTTAATGATTTTTAATGAATTCCGCTTTCAATATGCGATCAATAAATTCACGAAATTGAATTTATTCTTTTTTTTAAGTACACTTTATTGAGGTGACCGATTAGGAATTTTGTTGAGTGTATACACTCACTATATACATGCATAGCCTTGTGTTCCAATCTTTCTTCTTCAATTTTTAAAATTGTTTTCATTTTCATTAATTTAAAACCCTTTTTTTATTTAATAATGTGCATTCTTTAAAACGTATCAAACCACAATAAAGTTTTCTGTCATATAAGCTATTGGCAAAACAAAACAAGTAACACAAATCGGTCGTCGTTCAGATCTATGAGTGACAGAAGCGGAAGGAAGAAAATAATAACTCCTTTAGGGAATGCCATATGTATTGGCTAAATGTTTGGTTACACCAACTGGGGCACAGGCAAAGCTTTAAAGGGAAAAGTAATGTATTGACTGCTTACCAAGTTGTGGTATAGAAAATATGCTGGACAAACAGGTCATTTCTTAAAAGTTCGATTCCGTGAGCATAAATACAATGCAGGCAATCCCAAGAAGTTAAGGAATTACCTGTACCAACACTTTCAGTCAGGTCATAATTTTAGCAACGTCACGAATATATAATTTACGATAATGATTGCAACCAAAAACTTTAAAATAAAAGCTAGACATATAGCAGAACTAAAGTGGATGAAAACCTTGCAGACACCATTTCCACTAAATGATAATATTTATCAACAAGGAAATATTTCAAAAGAGAACTGTGTCAGTTGCTGATTTACATACTATTTTTAAACAGTCTGAAAAGCACTCGATGCTTTCTTGTCCCATATCTCTATCCATTTCTTCACTTAAGCTGATTGACGAGGAAGCAGATACAATTTTCATTCGAACAGATCCTTTGTATTACACTGTTTCCATAATTCAAAGCTATGCGCGGCCTGTTCTCCGACACCATATTGACAAAGCGTCTAATCCCGTCAGACGTTTTCTAGAATTCTTTATCTTAATAAGAGCATTGATTTTATTGATATACCAAGTATTTTTTCCAGATAATCGTATTTTTTATGTTATACCTAAAGCTTTCAAAGATTCCGAAAATCCTATAATTTGTTATAAGTACACAAAAACAATTAGATTGCCTTCTGTGATTGCTCTTAATGTATCGTGGTCAGATCGCCCAATCAGTTGAGGATTTTAGTATTAAATAGTTTCGTAGAGAACATGCCGACCCTAACCCACTTTCTACTTGGAAAAAAACTATTTTCAACATCATAGTTTAGTTTAAACATATTTATTTTACATCGATTGCGAAACAAGTTCTTGCAACTTAGATAAATCACTCTCGATGGCTTCCTGGGTAGAACCAGTACTAAGCAATGTGGATTAATTATCTTGCTCAAGGATAAATAACGTGGCCGCGGCGAGGATCGAACCCACGATCTCTCGATCTGAAGTTCACACATCATAGATAACCGTATTAACCTCTTTACGGTTAACCCCTCTCTACTTCCTCATAGACCTAGGTTTTCAGTTCGTAATTTAAAGAAGGATAAAAATATCGGACAGGGAAAGCAGCATTCAAGGACGACAGTCAACTACAAAACACAAAAACAAACACGCAAACAGACAATAAAATCGAGAATCCAGAAATTTCATAACAAGTTTGTTTTAGTTCCTGCTGAAAAAGCAGCTAATAATATAATTATTGTTTGACACCTCCATTACCTCAATATTTTATCCCAGGAACTTGGGAGTACTAATTCGTATACTCCGGTGCAATCTACTGATGATAATGTTGTTTCGACGCATATCACTCGGTGCAAGATTTTAAAGGCTTGAATAGATTGAAACGCAAAACAGACTTCCTTTAATTGTACGACCTCTTTAATTGTACGATAACCGGACAGGCTGTGGACCCTGTGATGACGCCTACCTTAAGCCCATTGGGACGGTGGCGTTTGATGTTTGTCCATGATCTTTCTTGTTGTGCCCTTAATGGTTTATTCTCTTACTGCTCTGGCTTCTGCAAAGTCATTGAGTACCTTCATTGTGGCTTTCTAGGCTATTGTTTTTTTGTATAATATTTACACGAGCATATTTGTGTTTTACTTATATTGCCTATTGATGCTGCCTTGTTGGTTAGCGATTAGATCATGGCGGGGATTTCTTTATTTACACTGTCCTGTTTTAATGGGATGACAGTAGGGTAAGTGTGAGGTTTGGTGCACCCTAGAACCGGTTTAAACCTCCAGTGGCCTACTTTGCCACTGACCGTTCCAAGGCGGTAGCCCTATTGTCAACCCTTTTGTGTTTGTGATGTCGTTTGCATTTATTATTTCTTTTGCCTTCTTGTTTGTCTGTTTGCGTGTTTGTTTCTGTGTTTTGTGGTTTACTGTCCTCCTTGAATGCTACTTTCCCTGTCCGATCTTTTTATATCTCTTTCCAACGATGTACTGGATTTTCAAAATGCTCAAACAACCATATAAAGCCCGTTTTTTTCTAATTATAGTTTTTGCACTACTACAAATATTTCCAAAATCTTACCATCTTGTATTACTACCGTTAAAGGTCACGTTAAACAATATCGTACTAAAGCTTATAAAAACTCTGGGATTAATTTATTTTGGTCTATTAACAATTCAGGCGACGTTCTTGATAACATTTGCAATAAACGTCAAGGTTCATCTATAAGTACGTATGGTTTTTCTACATTATATAAAACTTTACCACACAACCTTATTAAAGATAAACTTTTTGCTCTCATTCAAAACACGTTTGCTAGAAAAATTACTACATTTTTGGCCTGTAACAGTATTAAAGCGTGTTTTACTAACAGCAGTTTGGACAATTACACTATGTGGACTTGCAATGAAGACTTTGAATCACTTGTATTTTCTATTAGATAATATTTTCGTCAGTTATGGGGCTACCGTTTATGGACAAATTGTTTGTATCCCTATGGGTACGAACTGTGCACCCCTTGTCACAGATTTTGTTTATGTTGCTATGAAAGAGATTTCATTTTGAGTCTTTCAACAAATACCTAGGCAGATGTTATTAAAGCCTTTAATGACCTCTCTGGATGACATATTGAACATTGACAACCCTTTATTTTCTACTATGGTTAATATTATAATACATATTCTAAAGTACTTCAACATAATAAAGCTAATATTTCTGAGACTGACACTTCTTTTCACGATTACATCTCTCTATTGAAAATGGTGAAATAATTAGCAAAATATAAAGAGAGATGATTTAATTTTGATATTGTTAATTATCCCCATTTAGATGGGGATATTCCCCGAGCAATCTCTTATAGGGTCAATGCGTCTTAACCTATTCGTTTTTCTAGAGCATGTACTCGAATTGAGGACTTTAATATTCGTAATATTTGTATAACAAAAAACTACTCCGGTAGCTACCGTTACCATAAACTTCGTAAAACCTTTGCATAAAATTATTATCGTAAACCTGATCTTCTTTCCAAATATAAAACTCTTCTGCGACAAGGACTATCACAACTTGACTTCTATGGTGACGTGATTTACAAACATCGTAAGATCCTTGGTCATGATCACTTTCATTCTATCTTTGTTAAACTTTTTAAAAAAGGTTCATCAAAAAAGGTTGTGACCCTATCATTTTTCAATGCACTGCATGCTTGGTGGTGGACCCATTTACAGTTCACTTTCCTCTTTAATTGTGCGATGACCGGACAGGCTATGGACAATATGATGAGGTCTACCTAAAGCCTAAATGGACGGTGACGTTTGATGTTTGTCTGCAATCTTGTCTTGTCGTAACCTCAATGGTATATTCTCTTGTTGCTCTGTCTTCTGCCAAGTCATTGAGTAACCTTTTTGTGGTTTTCTAGGTTTTTGTGATTTTTGTATTTATATATGCACGACCATCTTTGTGATTTACTTATATTGCCTATTAAGGCTGCCATGATGGTTAGAGAATAGTTCATGTCAGGGTTTTCTTTATTTACACAGTCCCGTTTTATTAAAATGCCAGTAGGGTAAGTGTGACGTCTAGTGCACCCTAGAATCTGGTTTACACCCCAACGCCTGTTTTGCCACTGACAGTTCCACGGCGGTAGCCTTTTTTGTTTTTGGAACGTTATATACCTTTATTCTTTATTAACATTGCCAGTCGTGTTAGCCGTTGAGCGCGTTTTAAGGTTTACTGTGTTCTGTGAAAGCTGCATTTCCTGTTCGACTTTTATACTTATTTTTAATTGCTGGAAGTAAATGGCCAGTTCCATGAATTTAGCGCCATATGATCTGATAGATTTGACATTACTGGTTTCTTAGTAACTTGTAACTCAGATATTGAACACAATAGGTATGACTGAAGTCCCTGTTGCATTGCATTTCCCAATAGTTTGCACAGACGTTGACCCTTGTATTTGTTACACAACAGACATTTACCGTTTCACCCAACACATGTTGACCATTGCTTTGTTGTTACAATATAGTCTCTGTACATGACATGTTAATCTATCAGTACGTGAATTGTGACGACACTTTTGTTTTAGACCGTAGTAATATGTTACATGTTTAAATGGCGCTGTTATATTGGTAAAAACTATATTTTATAAGCTTTTTAAATGGGATTTTGAACGAAAACGAAAATACTAAAAGTGAGACAATACGTTTAAGTAGGTATTTTGAAAAGAAATACGCACGTAAGTTAAGATATCAACAGAGTAATATTAATATATATTCTCCAAAGATATTTTACAGTCATTGACATGATCCTGGGATTTAAATAAAACATTGTTTGATTGCTTCAAAAGAAGACATCTAATGTGACGTTGACCTTCCACGAACAAACATTGATTCCATGGTATCCAAACTGGTGTCATATGTGCTACTGTTCCACACAATGCCACAAACATGCACTGGATTAGTTGTATCAAGGAAATTACTACTTTGAATGGAAGTGATTATTTTATTTATACGAGAAAGAGTTTTTAAATTGCTTCGAACCCAACAAACAGCCGATGCATACATTCTGCAAAATGTGCAGCACCACGATGCGTCATCTACACTGTAATTGTTACCTGTAAACAATCAAGGCGTTTGTTTCATTTGAATCAATGCATAATGTATTTTATAAAAAAAAAAAATACTAAAGACCAATTTGGAAAAGCTGCATATGTACAATGTTTAATGACAGGTCAGTGTAACATTATTATTTATAAAAGAAATTATTGTAAACAGTACGTCAACGACATCGTCAACTTAATTTAACAACATTTGAGATAATCGAGTGTGCTGGCACCGACTTGACTGGTTGTCAGCTATAACATATTGCTTATTGTCTGTTATTTGACAAAACCTCGTTTGCGAAAATGTAATATATCGAATCAATTTTGTGAAAACGCTATCTAACGATGTATTCCCATTTCAAGAGAGACATTATGACATGACATTAAAACTTCGTTTTGAAATTAATTTTTGTATAAGTTGTTAACTTATACTTGTTTAATGACAATAGATATACATTCAGACGAATTATAGAACGAAGAACAAGACGTTGTAAATAATAATCCTTAACGAAATGAGGTTCAGACAGCAATGACACTATATAGTGATAATCACCTGCTTTTACAATTACAATCTCAACAGCACCACAGGCATTCCCTAGGAACACAACTCTGTACTCAATAACCGTATCAAGGAAGAAGTTGATAATGGATATATGTGGTAGTCTAAAACAAAGACAAAATGAGAAACAAATAGGAATAATGTAACACAGGAAATCCGTTGTAGAAATGCTGCGTTATTTTCTTTATTGTCTTTATTGAAAACTGTCAATAGGCACCATAGTAAGGTCATGACAATTAGAACTACAATGTGTATACTTTTGTGTCATATCCTTGCATATTTTCTACCATAAATAGTAAGGTCATGTTAACTAGCACCACAATTTGTACACTTTTGTGTCATATCCTTGCATGTTTTTCTATCATAAACAGTAAGGTCATGATAACTAGCACTACAATTTGTATACGTTTGTGTCATATCCTTGCACGTTTTTCTATCATAAACAGTAAGGTCATGATAACTAGCACCACAATTTGTACACTGTTGTGTCATATCCTTGCACGTTTTTCTATCATAAACAGTAAGGTCATGATAATTAGCACTACAATTTGTACACTTTTGTGTCATATCCTTGCATGTTTTTCTATCATAAACAGTAAGGTCATGATAACTAGCACTACAATTTGTATACGTTTGTGTCATATCCTTGCACGTTTTTCTATCATAAACAGTAAGGTCATGATAACTAGCACTACAATTTGTACACTGTTGTGTCATATCCTTGCACGTTTTTCTATCATAAACAGTAAGGTCATGATAATTAGCACTACAATTTGTATACGTTTGTGTCATATCCTTGCATGTTTTTCTATCATAAACAGTAAGGTCATGATAACTAGCACCACAATTTGTACACTTTTGTGTCATATCCTTGCATGTTTTTCTATCATAAACAGTAAGGTCATGATAACTAGCACTACATTTTGTACACTGTTGTGTCATATCCTTGCACGTTTTTCTATCATAAACAGAAAGGTCATGATTATTAGCACTACAATTTGTATACGTTTGTGTCATATCCTTGCATGTTTTTCTATCATAAACAGTAAGGTCATGATAACTAGCACCACAATCTGTATACGTTTGTGTCATATCCTTGCATATTTTTCTATCATAAATAGTATGTTTTAACTGGCACATGAAGGAACCGTATCATGATGATAATCGAAATAGTGTTATAATAGTGTTACCCCTGAGATACATTTATAATACAGGTGATATATAGCTGGTATAGGGGATATATAGCTGGTACATGTATAGAACTTTCATATGCGGACGTAAATTGGGATGACAATCGAGACAAATTTCACATGTCTCGATATTAATAAAAACTTAACCTCAATATAATGTCAAATGTTATAGAGTAGTTTTTTATTGAACAGAACACCATTTTTCAAAACTTCCCAATCTCAAGGATCCATGACAACATATGGAGACAAGGTTAATAGTATCAAAGTGATGTTAATGTACATTCGGGGTTCATAATAATTCAATAAACTGCCAAACTGTCAGGTCAAAGGATAATTTGACGTGTAGTCAGACAGTTTACAGAATATTTAGAAGTGCACAAAATGGTTTCAATAACAACTGAAGGACTTTGAAAATGAAATTATTTCCGTAATAGGTGCTGGAAACTCATCTCAAATGATAATTAAGATTGTATGCGAATCTTTACATCAAAACACAAAAAAAAAAACGCTACAAAACGCGGAAATGTTTTAAAGAAGTCGCATGTAAGACAGTGTGGACTTTATTGAATTAATTGTAATGCAATGTTAATCACGTTATATATGAACTTCGCAGTTTTAGAAACGTGGTCATATGCACAATACCGTGCACTGGACAATAAAGGATAACTATGATTAAAAGCGTAAATTTAAAGCAGTTGTCTTTCTAGATTCTGCTCTCTCAGCAATATGCTAACCAAAAGTATTATGAACTATACCTTATACTTGTGTTAGATAACTGTTGAAAACTACCATCATGTTGCCTATTTACGGAATCATTGTCCCTAAAAGCTTAAAACTCCAAATCATGCATCTTTTGATGATCAGGCCTGAGCATTGTACACCAAAGTGTATTAAACAAACATCTGTTCATTTTTATTTTATTTTAACTGCATTCCTTTTTTCATTTAAATAGCTCACATCCTTCAGTGCCGAATCTTTGCGTTAATGTATATGATCAATCTTAGTTTCATAAAACGTACGAGCTGAATACATTACATGTAAACATAAACACTGTAGGGATCCGTACACCGGATCTTGGTCAAGACCCCGTTCACTAGTACGGTGTTTTGGTCAGCCATGTTGTAGAAAACGTACGGATAACAACAGCTAATGTAGGTTAACCACGTTTCTCTCCTATTTTTGTTCATTTTATATGAATAATCAGTATTGCTATATGGTGCGGAAACATTTCCCCGTTCAAATATTACCGTACATTGTTGACATATTACTTTAAATGCTACAATTCGGATAAAAGAAAAACAATTGCCGGTGCTGAAATTCGCCCAAAGTACCCTTCAGCAATAAATATCTCATTAATTTTCAAGTTAATGAAAATTTTGAATTGGCAGATTTATTTGTTTTTCCAATATACGTGCATGTTCAAATGTTGAACTTCATTCATCCGAAATTGACCGAGATATGAATCCAAACAAAATTAATGTTTGTGTACGGGGTTTTGGGCACTTGTGTACGGAGTACTGCAAATATTCCTTTTTACTGTACGGAGTTTGGCTTTAAATATATAGTATGAAACTATGGTTTTAATGGTACTTGCATTACATGTAATACATAAAACATTTTGAATTGGCAGATTTATTTGTTTTTCCAATATACGTGCATGTTCAAATGTTGAACTTCATTCATCCGAAATTGACCGAGATATGAATCGAAACAAAATTAATGTTTGTGTACGGGGTTTTGGGCACTTGTGTAAACAGTCAATGTAGTGTCATTAGAACTGAATCAACTTAGATTTCCTTGAACAGATATAATCATGCGAGCTATATAAATAATTAATATTAACCCATGCCGTTATCTATATCGTGTGTTGTCAATGTAGTTTAAGATCCAACTTTACATTTCCTATTAACATGCTTAGGAAAGTTTGACATAGTTTAGATGTCAGTATGGGGCATAGAAATAATTTTAACCTGACAGGCAAACTGTTTGAAAAAATACGGTAAGGATTTTTAACGCCTGTGGGACGTATACTAATACTTTATTTAAACAATATTTTATTCAAGTACTGAATGGGATTGGAAAACAGGCAATGCCTATGTAAGACCTCTCTCATATCAAGGTACATATAAGCAATAAATTCATATCAAACATAACATAAAATGTGGAATTGTAGTACATTTTGCATATATTGGTTTGACAATTAACTCAGAATCTTTGAAACATGTGTACCGTGATTGTTTAGTATTAACACTTTGTACTGTCAGAAAGAATTTAAGTGAGAAAAAAAAAGAATAAACAGAAAGAAAATCATACTGGAAACCAATACGAAATATATATAAAAATGTACCGATTATTACAAAATATAATGGTTTTAGTATGAGTTTCTGTAACCAATAGTTAATTTTGGAAATTAAGATAACTGAGAAAACAGACAAACAAAAAAATAAAAATTACAATAAAAAAGGTAGAAAGATGATAATATATAAAAATATATTCTACCATTGTGACAAAACATATCTGAAAATACAATAGTATATACATACATGTACACATTCATGTACATACCTATACACCCATATACATATATATATGTACATCTACATACATCTATAATTCTACGAAAATATCCTGGTACACTTGATGTATTTGTGGACGATAAGTACAATTGAGTTCGTAGTACCGTCGAGATTGGAACTGCCATTCAGTATCAAGTCAATGTTGATATGCGTGACATCAACAAGATTGGCTAGGGTATCAAGTAAGTCATTTCTGAATTGGTTATACAGTGGACAGTTGAAAAAGAAATGAGTATTGTCCTCACATGGATTTCCACATTTCGGACATACTGCTGAATCTGTCAAGAAGTGGTCAAATAAATGCGTATTTAGATTACTTGAGTTATTTCTTAATTGACAATGGATGATGTTATCATTCCTATTTCCTATATTATAGTGATATGGACTGTCAGTCCTATGTTCAATAGCCTTAAGTTTATGCTTAAATTGTTCAACAGATGGTGCATTTTTAGCGTCTAAATGTAAAGCATTCCACAATTTAATTGTACTCGGCAGAAAGCTGTTATAATATGATGTTGTACGACAAAGAGGGAGACGTAAGTTTAATCCTGAAGTTCGAAGTTCGAAGGTCATAATTATTGTTTACAGGTAAGTATGGCTGGATTAAGTTGTACATGTAATCTTGACTTATGCCATAAATTATTTTGTAAATAAGTTTATGATCTTTTCTTCTTTTTGTTAATGTTTCTAAGTTCAATTCAGTATATAAGTATGATCTAGAGGAATTGCATCTGAGGCCTGTTATTATTCGTGCTGCTTCAACTTGAACGCTCTCTAATAGATCAGATTCTCCCTCTGTACAGTTATACCATACTGAATCTCCATATTCAAGTATAAGTCTTATAAAGGCGATAAATATTTTCAATAGAGAATGTCTGTCAAGTTTGTACTTAAGCATTCTTAGAATGTTAAATCGTGCACATGCTTTTTCGTATATATTTTCTTTCTGATGCGACCAAGTTGCATTGGACTGAATTGTTAATCCAAGGTGGCAATGTGAAGCTACGTCTTGTACAATATCATTATCAAAGTAGACTGGTGGGTGGTTATAGTTTTTTCTAGTGCAAACAAGGCTTTTGTTTTTTTGATGATTAAATGTAACAGCCCATTTTTATGACCATTCAGATATTTTGCAAAGATCATTTGTAGGAGAGTTGGCACATTTTACTGGGTTTTTATCAACTACAACAAAAAGAGAAGTGTCATCAGCAAATAACCGTACATCATTCAATAAGTCATCTGTGATGTCATTTATATAAAGCAGAAATAGAAACGGACCTAAAACAGAGCCTTGCGTAACACCAGCATCTATAGTACTGAAGCTTGAGGAAAATCCATCTAGGACTACTTTTTGCTGCCTATCAGAGAGATAGCTGAGTATCCAGTTACATAATGAATCATTGATACCATATTTAGCTAATTTAAAAAGCAACCAATCATGCCATACTTTGTCAAATGCTTTAGCAATATCGCAAAATATAAATCGTACATCTTTCCCAGCGTCAAGGTTGCTTATTATGTTATTATATATTTTTATGAACTGATTTACTGTAGAGTCTCTAGGTTAAAAGCCTGCCTGGTATTTGCACAGAAGGTTATTCGTTTTGATATAGTTGAACAAGTGTTTAAATACGATATTTTCCATCAATTTGCAAATAATACTTGTAATGGATATAGGCCTTTAATTGTCCGGCATATCAGGTTCTCCCTTGCCCTTAAAAATAGGAGTTACATTCGCCTGTTTCCATTGGTATGGTACTTTTCTAGTGGACAATGACAGATTAAAAAGTCGCGTCAATGGAGCAGCGATGCTATTTAAAACTAATTTTAACATCTTTGGGCTAATCATATCTGGGCCTGGAGGTTTCGATAATTTCGAGATTTTCAATTGATCAATAACTTCCGTTTCATTTATAATAAAGTCATTCATTGTATTGTCAGTGCGATTATGAAAAGTAGGTAATTCCGGTTCATGTTCAATATGAGATGTTGCAGAAAAGGAAGAATTCAATGCGTTTGCTTTGTTTACTGGATGTATTAAAATACGACCGTTATTTTTTATTGTAAAGTTTGGCTGAGTTACTTTGTTCAATTTAGAGATCGATTTTGCTATACGCCACCATTTACCCGGGGGTATTGATTTATCAGTTAACTGGGATGTAAGATTTGACTTGTATGATTCGTTAAATTCGCGGATTAAAACAATTACCTCATTTCTAAGTTGAATAAACATTGACCTATGTAATGGATTGTTGTAAATGACAAAAAAATTATATGGCGTTAACTGTGGTCACAATGAGCTTAAATTGGACAATTGTATAAATTCTAACAGACAATAATATACGTCTGCACCTAGTTTGTAGTACATGTAGTTATTTTGAATAAGTACGGAGTCTTTCTCAAGAATTACCCCTTTTAAGTTTTAGTTTTCTGCATATTTTCGTCTTAACAATACAAAAAGACATATAGGACCTAAATAATGTCTACGAACTACTACAAATATAGGTAAATAACATCAGTGCAGAGCAGCGAAAACAATCTCTGCATTGCAAAACCCCGTACAGCACATGGGCAAGACTCCGTACACAAATCAGCGTCTGTTTATATGAATTAGTTACGCTGGGCACGTTTTGTTTCGATTCATATCTCGGCCAATTTCGGATGAATGATGCTGAAATTTTGAACATGCACGTATATTGGGAAAACAAATAAATCTGCCAATTCAAAATTTTCATTAACTTGAAAATTATTGAGATATTTATTGCTGAAGGGTACTTTGGGCGAATTTCAGCACCGGCAATTGTTTTTCTTTGATCTGAATTGTAGCATTTAAAGTACTATGTCAACAATGATATATATGTTTTCTGGGGTTTCTGTTGTAATTTTTTTTTTACCTCGAATTGCAGCAGAACGACCCCAAAATAAACACATATATAATAAATCACCATGAAATGATGATTTTACTTGATTTATTAAAACTTTTTTAAAATGGGGGTAGTGAAGATTGCAAGTTTAAATTGTTTAGGTTTTAAGCTTTGTGTAGTAGGTAAGGTTACGTGATTATTGTCATGTCAGAGTAAGGTTACGTGATTATTATCACATGTATTAGCTCATGTGATAAGCATCTATTTATATCAACCAATCGGTGAAGATCATGTGATAAGTGTCTATTTATATCAACCAATCGGTGAAGATCATGTGATAAGTGTGATAAGTGTCTATTTATATCAACCAATCGGTAAAGATTTTGGTCTTTCTGACGGGTATAAAAGGCTGTGAACTACGGATTAGTATCACACGGTGACATACCCTATGGGAATAGAGACCTGAAAAAGTAAGGATAAAACTAGGATTATTTTTCATGAAAGGTAAGTCCATTTTAAATTTGTATTTATTTTTATATTTTTAAAAGGTTCTAGGTTGAATACAAAGGTGGTGGATCATACTCATACACATTACTAAAACAATTTATTACACACTTTTTAGACTTTTTTGTAATGTTGCCATTGCTTCCTTTCTTCCCTGCTCTACTAGTTCTTTTTTTTGAACTTCACTTATTTCAGCCTTTTTTTGTTTTGTGTCCTGTTTTAAACTATAATATTTATCTAACTCATCTAAAATCAACTTAAACTCTTGATCAGATATTTGTGCATCACTTAACGCTTTTGATATTAACTGCTTTATGCTATTTAACTTAGCCTCTGCCAAAGTTTTTATTTCATGATGTTTTTGAGCTTTTACATTAAGCTTGCGTCTGATAAAATTAACACAAACACCTGCAGCTCCACATACTATTGCTGCTATTTCTAAAGGTAACAAAACTGGAATAACAAATCCAATCCCAGCCATAATAACACCTGCAGATATCAAGGTAGTGTCAATTCCATCTGTAATATTAATACCACGTTTATATTTTTTATAAAGTGACTGACGTATATCTCGTTCTGTAATTAACTTTTTTTCAATCTCTGAAATCTTTTGTAATCTATAATTTTGTCCGTCTTCCACTGGCAACTCAGGATATAAACTTGGTGCTGTTGGTTGCTTCATTTTTTATTAATAAATAAAAAAATAAATTAATTCAATTAATAATGATGCCACCGTATTTACAGCAACCGAACAAGATTTTAAAACAACGTGATTTGTTACTTTAAAGACTCCTCATGGTAATATTAACCAGGCGGATGGGGTAAGAGTTCCAAACAAACCTATAATTGTTGTTACGAGCACTGCGGCATAAATAGTAATATAATAACAGATAATGTTGACCACTTGTAGTCTTCAAAGATATCCCGTTCCCTAACACACTTGTAAACATAATCCCATACTTCCTCTAGCGCTACAGGTTCATACTCTTCTGGCTCAGATTCCATGTCTGGTTCTTGTTCTTCCATTTTTTTTATTATATAATTATAACATTATATTTTTTATAAAAAAAATAGTCCAAAGACTAAATTTTTAATATTAAATTATTAAACACATCTTTTAAGGGCAAGCTCTCAATACCCAGTACACTAATTATCATACTGTTATACAATTTTGTATATAATATATTTTTTTGTTGATACAAAAATCAAGCCAGCTCGTAGAATTAAATTAAATTAATTCAATTAATAATGATGCCACCGTATTTACAGCTGTAGCGTTGGCAATCTTGCATACAAAGTTAACAACAGAACCAGCACCAATTTCTAAAGGTTCATCAAAGTTATCATGATTGCGTGGGATGATGTGAAGCGTTATGCCATAATTTGGTTGTTCAACACCATTGACAGAAACTATTACAGATACGTCACCAACTAATCGTTCACATGCTAAACCTATTCCCATAATCCGTCCACGGCGTGTCATTACATGCCCCACATTTTTTTCTGCCCCGCCATTACCAAATGAGAGTATTCTGTTTGATACAAGTGGGCCCTTAGCCTCTGCAAATATTGTTATAATCCCATATTTAAGATTATCAACTCTATTTTTTAAATGATTAAACTGGTCAACAAAAGGCACAATTCGTCTATATAAATCTGAAACAATATTTATCAAAGCCTCTAAGTCTTCTGTTTTTTTAGGTCTTGTTGGTCCAAATATACTCATTGTTTTTTTTTATAAAAATATATTTTTAAATAATTTCTAAAACACAACTCATGGGGAAACCGTGATTATCTATCTTGTTGCCATACTCATCTCTGACTTCTATTTTCAATTCAGTAATTGCATCATTCGTAAGACAGTGATATTCAGGATAAAATCTTGTATATACTATATCTCCAAACTGCTTATTTACTACAGGTACAACACCTATAATAGTGCTTGGTGCACCATTGAAATAATTACTACTCGTATTAACTTGTTTCAGATGAACATATAGCTGTTTATAAGGAGCTAAATCAATTGGGTAATCTCCTAAAATAGTACCTGTCAACAATTTTCTGTCTTTGAATCCCAGCATTTTTGAAAGACCGCTTGACATTCGTGTCTCTATTGACGTTTCTAAAATGGCTTCAGCACCTTGCGCATAAATGGTTAGGGTAATATTTTCATTTAAAATTTTAAAACCTTTTATCAAGTCTTCAAAGTTATAGAGTCCATTTGGTAAATGTTCTATTTTATCTGGGTTTCGTGTCTTTATGGTTTCATGATTAATATTAAACCAACCGATAGTGTATATAAAACTTTTTAATCCGACGCGCTTAGTTCCATCTCTATTATCGATATACTGTTGTAAATTAATAGAGTTGTCTATGTTTGAAATTGTATGAAACATTTTTTTAATATATAAATATAAAAACACAAATAAAAATGATTTCTAAAGAATTCAAATATAACCCGGATGCTCAATATTTAAATATTTTCAGCATGAAAGTGATAGATATAATAAATCAAAACATTGTTATAACATCAGACGGTAAAGGCTTTAAAGCATCATTTCTCAATGTCTTTGAAAAATACAAACTTTCATACGTCAAATCAGATGCTATAGTCCAACGTTGGGGAACAGATTGGATGTTATTTTGGCAGAATCAGTTAAACTTTGCTATTTGGTGTGCGACAACTGGATGTGGCATTGATTTTAACAATCATCTAAAAGCTGATACTTTGGTTGGTTCGTTATTTCGATTTCATGTCTATTACCAAGTTAGAAGAATATTATTTGAAATGAGTGTAGCAATGCCGCAAGACTCAAATTGGAATGCATTTAATAACACATATAACCGAAACGCATACGAAAGAATATGCAAGGAGTTTAACGTTGATTTATATTCAGACTGGCGACAGAAACAAAGCTATAATAATGGTCTAGGAACAATTTATAATTACTGGACAAATATTGGTTATCATTCTTTGGTAAATACTGTATACGACAACAAAACGATGAGTTTTACAGTCTATGAGAGTGATAAAACATATCACATTGATTACATTGCACAAGGATTTGAGGCTGACAACAGCTGGTCTACTTTTATACTAGATAGTTCATCTGGATTTACAAGAGCTGGAGTAGAAAGAATCAATGACAGCATAAGAACATACTGCTGGGCAATCCTTGGCTCACAATCACAAACAAGAACAGATATACTTGGAACTGGAACAGCATTTGATGCACAGAAACAATTTTTAGCAAATGTAGAGGACGCGATAAATAGCCCCATCGACTTGCCCAGTCAAATTTCAAGATATGAAAACACCTTAAAATATGCAAGAAGTAAAGTTAATTTTGTCTATGGAAGTGGATTGTACATGTCTCCGAGTGACATGGAATTAAGAATCGGAATAATGCAAGACTACAATAATGAAATTGTAATAGCAACCGATGCACAAGCATTAGGATTGAATAATGATGTAAATGTAAAAACAGTGCCACCAAAAAATATTCAACCTTTTCAAGGCAGCACAACAAAGAAATTTTTACCGGAACATTCTGACTTTGATAAATCAATACATAAAACTGTGGAACATAACCCACCAGAAATACAAAAAATAGCGATTGAACACGAAGATAACAAAACAACTATAATTGTTGGTACTATAGTAATAGGTCTTGCTGCATTACTTATTTATGAGATTTACTAAACCACTCTTTGGCTGCCACATATAACAACCCGGAAACAAACACAAGCAGAGCCCATAGATTGTTACCAAGCCAATTAATAACATTACCTGTTGCAGATAAAAGCCATGATACTATTGCACCAATAACTCCTGAAAGTGCTGCAGCAGCTTTACCAGCTAGGTTAGCAAGAAGTTTACCAAGATTAAGTAGTTGTTTTTTTATCCAGTCTTTTACACTTGATGGATCAGGGTTTGGAGTTGGAGTTGGAGCAGCACTTGATGTAGGAATAATGGCATCAACTAATACCCCAATAATCATACCAAAGGCAGTCAAAATACTAACAATAGTAATACCTTGCTCTCTAAACAAGGTTTTGATTCTTTTACCCAATGTTGTGTCTTTTTTTAACACCTTATTTATAGTTTCTTTTATCCTGTTTATTTGACTGCGTAATGCTTCTTTGTTTTCACTTGCCGCTTCAAGTCGTGCACTTTTTTCATCTTCAAGGTCTTCGATGCGATCGCTAATTCTTTTTATTTGAAATTCATCACCATCAGTCTTAGCTTGTTCTAATTTTTGTTTTTCGTTTGCTATATCTTTATCAAGCTCAGTGAGCTTTGAGAGATTATTAGTAAGTTCTCCACGAAAACTTTGCAATCTCTTATCTAAACCTCGTATCTCTCGCAGTGTTAGACTTTCTGGTTGAACAGCAGTTTTAGGATGAGTTTCATCTATTATATTACTCAAATTACTCTCAATTGTATTTACAGCATCTACTGTATTTTGTACATCTTCAGTTGTTGAAAAAGTTTGCATTGGTATATTTTCTCCTCCTTTTGTGAGGGTATCTCTTGATTCTAATAAGGTTGCAAAGTCTGCCCTACCCCGAGCAACTCTTTCACGTGGAACTAAATAATCATACATTTGTAAAGTGTTTTTTACAAAGTCAATACCATGTTTTTTAACTAAAGTGTCCAGCTTATAAAATTTGACTGCACTATTTCCCCTATGATAAGTAATTGGAACATCATCTGTTCCCAACTGAACTGCATATAACATTGTTCTACCGTTTTTGTCCTTATCCATTTTGAAATTTTTATAATCAATTTCGCTGATATCCTCTTCAAATTCTTTATAAAATTCATCTACTAACCACCGTTTATGTTTAAGCTGTTCTTCTGTTTTATCTTCCCCTTGAAGCTGATCAATATAGTTATTTTTATTTACAATTTGTCTCTGGAATTCTGGGTCAGGTTGTATAAATTCGTCTTCAAGTGCTTTATCCAAGTCTTCCAATTCTTCTTTAGTCATATCAATATCTAGATCAAACGCAGGATTTTCAAATCCACCCTCAGCCATTGTTTATTTTATTTAATTTTAAAAAATATATTTAAAAAATAAAAACAATGTCAGCTTACGGAAACAAACTCAGCCCTCATAGAAAACTAAGAAAACCTCATGGTGCCAAGGGCATTCGAACAAGTGTAGTAATAACTAATAATCCATCAACAATAGACCAAAACCAACAACTGCTTGTGAGATTTCCCAATCTAAGTACTAATGATGTGATTGTTCCGCGTACTACTCGTCTTGCCTTTGAAATAGAACTTAAAAGCAGAACAGACGCCAACGCTACTCTATTTCAAAATCTGGGTAGAACAATTGTAAAAAAAATGACAATAAGAATAAGTGGCAATGAAGTCATGTCAATAGATGACAGTGATATATATCATTGTTATGTAGATTTATGGAAAAGCCCTACTGAACGACAAAACATAGCTTACCAAGGTATTGGTAAACCAAACATGCTAAAACATAGAGTTAGCGCGGGAGATGCTTCCTCAGACACCAAAGATGAAGCTATAGCAGCAGCTTATGGAAATAGATTTTGTATTCCACTGGACTTTGAAATGTTAGAAAGTCATATGCCATTTTACCAAGCGGGGCTTGGTGATAGGTTAGAATATGAATTAACGTTTAACGATTATAACAAAGTTATCAAAAGCAGTGATGCTGATGCATATTATGTAATAAAAAATATCTGCTTGGAATTTGATACGGTTAGTGATGTTGAATTAGCCAGACAAATAAGACAGCAAATCAATGGTAAGATGTCATTTATGTATGATCGTATCTTGCGACATAGAAAAATAATAGCAAACAAATCTGATACTCTTTGGAATATCAACATTAATACACCAGCACGGAGCATGAAAGGTATTTTAATGCTGTTTGAAGACCCAGAAAGAACAAGCGCAGAAACCTATTACAACCCAAAGATTGAAAAGGTTGAAATGACAATAGAGGGATTACCAAATCAGTTGCATAGTCAGGGTATGAAGGCATATCAACATTGGGATGAAATTAACAAATATTTTGCCTTGACATCAAAAAGAAACAAAGAGACAGAAATAGTAGCGAGGGACTTAAACTTTACCAGTGTTTCTCTTGAGACTTATTTGACAAAATCATATGCTTTGTGGCTTGACCTTAGAACATGTGAGGACAATTTATTACACGGCAGTGGAAGAAGAATAGAAAACGGCAGTGAAGGTATAACGATACTAATAAATAAAAAAGCAGATGCAGATCAAACTTTAAATATTTATATATATATAATACAAGATGCGCAAATCAATTTCGAAGATGGAAGATTCAAAGAAGTACGATACTAGTTTACAACAAAAATATCCTAAATATTCACACAGTGCCATTATTTGTGGTCAGACAGGCTGTGGTAAAACAGAGTTTGTTCTTGACATACTTGAACAAGAGTATGTTGGAGTTTTTGAACATATAATTATATTGTGTCCAACCATAGATTGGAACGAGGCTTATAAAAATAGATCCTGGATAGGAGATGTGAAAAACCCAAAAGATAAAAAAATAATAATTGTCAATCCCGTGAGCAACGGTAAAGAAATGTTACAAGAACTGTTGCGTTTTTTTTTTAAACAATATGCTGGTCAGCCCACATTATATATTATTGACGATTGCTCAGCCACAAAAGTATTAACAAAGAAAAAAAAATATGTTGTCAGAGTTGGCATTTTCTGGTCGTCACGCTAAACAATCAGTGTGGGTCATTTCACAGAGATATAATTCTGTATTGAAAGATTTGAGAGAGCAAGCAAAATGGTTGTGTATATTTTACACCAAGGACAGAGATAGTTATGAAAATTGTTTAAGAGAAAATGATGTTATTCCAACGCTGGAAGAGAGAACCAGAATAAGAAAAGCTTTAGCTAAGACTAAATATTCCAAGTTGATATTGAGGACTGATCAACCAACTGGTTATTGGGTTAAATAATTTATTTTAAAAATACAAACTAGAGTTTCCCATACAAACCATAAACTCAATGCATTAACCAATATCGGTACAACAGCACTACTCATGTTTTGTGGGTCTTGTAAAACATACTCTCTCGGCTCACATATAAAATATTCTACGCCGTCCTTTGTCACAGAAATTACAGGCGTTTCCTGAGCACCTTTTTCGTACGTTTGTAAAAAATCACTTTCTGAAACACATATACAACATTTTACGGCATCTCTTGTCATAACATCCAGTGCTGTTTTATTTTTGTTATGATCACTATTCTCGCCGTCTGTTATTTTCAAATCCATTTTTTCTTATATAATTATTTTTTTTTATTATCACAAAATATATTTTTTACAACTGTTGCTAATAGTAATACTAACAGCAAAGTAGCAATGTTAATAGCAATACTGACCATGAATATAGTATTGCTAATAGCATTGCTCATAGCAAAGTAGCAATGTTAATAGCAATGCTTGCAGCAAATTAATAATGTTAATAGAAAAAATAGCAATATTAATAACAATGCTATTAATAATACTAACAATTACTAGTTGCATGAATATCGCGGCTAGTTGTTATGTATTATATATTTATTTCAAGATAAAAAATAAGATTAATAATATAAAAATGAATGCGGAAGAACTATTACAAAATATATCGGAACAGACGGAACCAGATGAATCAAAGCAACAAGAAACAAAAAAAGAAAGATTATCAGCCATAGTGGCTGGCGGCGGTAGTCGTCAATATTTGGGTAAAGACATTCAACTCACAAATATAGATAGCATGCCCCCAGATGAAATTAACAAACTTTACTGCAGATATGAAGCAAGACTTGGGGCAAGTATGACCAAGACTTTAGGCAATTCTTTTATTGACTTGTATGTGATGGGAGTATCAAAATATGTCAATGTGACAAATCCACCAAAGCTGATAGAAGATTTGGAGGAAGACCCATTTATTAATCATGCTTTGACAAGTGCTTGTTGTGAGTTGTATTATAGGTATGAAATGTGCTTAGCACCATTTACAGCAATACTGACAACTGTTAGACATATTGATTTTAATAAAAATAAAAATACAGATAATATAAATGGAGAACCAAGAGAGTGAAGTTATACCTGTTGTTACACAACCTGTTGAACAACAAAAAGTAAAAAATCCAAAACGAGTAGAAGCTGGAAAAAAAGGAGCAGCGGCAAAAAAGGCAAAGCGTTTGCTTCAAGATGTTACAAATCAAAATGCTGCAAATCAAGATACTGCAAATCAAATAACAAAAATAACAACAGATGAAGAGGAACCAGAAATCAAAATAAATGTATACAAAAATTATATTCCACCGTGTCTGGTTTTATTAGGCATTGCTGGGTTTGGTTTGTATATTTATAACAAAAAATCTGTTACGCAACCTGTAGCTGTGCAACCTGTTTATGTTGCACCAAAAGACCCGTTTGATTTTTAATAATTTATTTTAAAAAAATAATCATATAAAAAAAAATGGCAGCAAGTATTGACGGAAAACAAATTGTAAATATGATGTATCACGCTGGAGTGGAAACACTTCTAACTGTTGGATATTCTGAGATTGGCAGAAAACTACTAAAAAGACCAGCACCTAAAGTGGATTTTAATATGGTAGATTTTGGGATGCTGTCTGTGGATATAATGTTAGCAATGGCTACAAAGGATATGCTGATTAAGCAAGGTATTATTCCTGCCGATATTATGAAATAATTTAAAAAAATATATATATAAAAAATGGGAAGTGCAGTAGCAATGATGATAGGTGGCGCATTAACAAATGCATTAGCGTTTAGCGGTTAAAATTATTTCTTTTCAAAAATGGGAAGTCATTCAGATGAGGAAAGACAAAGGCATGACAAAGCCGTAGAACAATTAAACGCAGCACAAGCGGAGTGGAATAAAAAAAGAACAAAGAGATTAGATTTTATTAATAAGCAACTGCAAAAAGAGCATCATGCAGAGCAGACTTTTGATGATGTAGACCAAGCTATGAAACAGTATTATTATACAACTGGCAAACATTTGCTTTTAGAACCGGAGCCCAAGTTGAGTGATTTTTATACACCATCTCCTGATCAACAGAATAGAGAAATTACGTTTATTGTGGTGGGCATGGCTGCAACTGGATTTGTGGCGTATAAATTAATTTCATAAAAAAAAAATAGTTTAAAACTATAATTACTTCAAATTTAGAATAACTAAATATGTTTACTTTGAAAAGACTAAGTCATATGCATGATACCTATTTTTTTTGTTGTTCTTACATGGCTTCAATCCAAGTGGTCGCATATAATATGGTGGTTTAGCACTCTTCTCTAATTTATCTTTGAGATGACCAGGCGCCCATACTTCACCGTTGTCTAATAATGTCAATACCATGGATGGACCATATTCAGTTTCTACTATTTTCGTATCTGTAATAGTGTATATTTTATTTATTTCCAAGTCTGTCCATTTCTTTGTGCTATTTTGATTTTGCTCTTCGAGCAGTTCATCAAATTGTGCAGTTGTGATATCCATTTTTTCTTTATAGTTATATAAAGTTTAATCTTTAGTAGAAAAAAATGGAAAAGATTTATTACAGCCCAAAAGGATTTTGGAGAGGTTACACAGCAGTTAAAAAATTGTCAAAAGAGGCTGGTGTCAGTGAAAAAAAGGCATTAGAATTTTTAAAGAAACAAGCTGTGTGGCAGATTTATTTACCTGCGCCGAAGAAAATAGTTAGACCCAGGTTTGATGTTTCTACTAAAATGGAGTGCATCAAGCTGATTTGTTATTTTTACCGCATGATACTTTTGGGATTGGTCGTGGACGCAAGACATATAAATATGCGTTAACTGTGGTTGATATTGCAAGTAGATACAAAGAAGCAGAGCCGCTGACTTCCAAGGATAGTAACGAAGTTGCCAAAGCATTTGAGAAAATATACAGTCGACATTTGAAATATCCAAAGTTACTACAAGTGGATCCAGGCAGAGAATTTATGGGTGCAGTATCGCAGTTGATGGCAAAACACAAAGTAAATATCAGACGGGGTAGAACAGAAATACACAGAGACCAAGCTTTAGTGGAAAGATTTAACAGAACATTAGCTGAAAGATTGTTTGGCTATCAGTATGCTAAGGAAATAGATTCGCAAAAACGTAATAGAGAATGGGTAAAAAGATTACCAGAAGTTGTTAAAGCAATAAGTGCAGAGACAAAAAAGCCTCCTCCTGTTGAAACAAAAATATTAAAAGATGATCCTATCTGTATGAATGCTAGTGTGAGATATTTATATCAACCCGGGGAACAAGAAGGTGGAAGACGCAGAGCAACTGATCCAATGTGGAGTGTAGATATTCACAAGATTAAAAGTTACATGGTGACGCAAGGTATAAGAGTTTATTATTTGAAAGCACCAGCGCCACAAAGAGGATTTGTCAAAGAAGAATTACTTATTGTTCCTGCTGATACCCAAATTCATAAGTTTTTATAGAAACCGTGTGCATCAGTTGTAATTCCATCTTCTCGGATATATCTTTTTGAGTAGAATGGTGATAGTGTAACTTTGTTTACTTTTATGCCATATATTTGATGCTTCATTGATCGCATCATATTCATTTCATGGGTGTATTTTTTCTTGTTAAATAGTGCATCCTTGTAGTTTTCAAAGTTTGTTTGTTTTTTGGTTACATATTCTTTTACACCCTTTGCTTTCTTAATAATCTGCTCATTCACTTTCAAAATAGAATCTTGTTTGGATCTTAATCCAATATCCTCAACTGTAGAAACACCAGGACATTCATTTTTCACTTCACCTATTGATTTAATAATCTTCTCATCCGCTTTCAAAATAGAAGATAGTCCGGATCTTAGCTTATCCGGTTTAGAATATAGTTCAGGTCTTGATTCAATATACTCAACTATAGAAACATCAGGACATTCATCTTTCATTTTATTTATTACTTTTTCAATAACCTGCTCATCCGATCTCAAAATTGAATATAGCTTGGGTCTCAACCCAACATACTCAGCTATAGCAACACCAGCACATTCGTCTTTCATTTTACCCAATACTTTTTTGTTTGTATCATCATGCATTGGGTGATCTAGAGGTTAATTACTCAAGTCATACTCATCTTTCATTTCAGCCATGTCTTTGTATGCATCATCTGTTCTGATGTCTACAAGCAAGCTGTCAGTATCTGTGTATAATAAAGTACAGTTATTTTTGTACCGTTTTTTCAAAGTATTATAATACCAATCATACATATGGTACTTTGATAAATCCAATACTGACATCCCAACATAAATTGGTTTGTTTAATGTTAATTTTGTTTTGTTTACATGTACTGCTGATAATTCATCTGAACATTTTATACGCCTGTTAAAGTTGGGTTTGGCTATTATTTTTCTTATTTTTTCATTTTCAGAGCCGTCAGTTCTGACTAGTTTTATATCTGTCCGCTTGCGTAAATTGTCCATTGTCTTGCCAAACACAGAGTTGTTCATAAGTTTGTAAAAATCTTTTTCAAATTGTGATTTAGCTTTTTTCCTAAGTTCTGTATTTAGGTTTATGTATGATGCCATCCATGGTTTTTCATTAAAATCTAATACTCTGTGTATTTTCTTTAGTTTCATGCCTAAAGATAAATACAGTTGCAGGTTTTTGTAATGTATCACATATTTTTCTTTGTCCCTAAGATTGGGGACTAGTTGTTCTGTATTTATCATGCTATTATTTTCTAACAGATCTGTTTGGTATTCAGACAACCATTCTTTTTTCACTGCTAATCTTTCCGGTGCAAGCGGATAGTCATTTTGAGCTTCATGAAGTTCTTTAGGATATTCCAAATCAACTTCTAGAAAATATCCTTTTCCTTCTTTTGGCTCTGGCAAGGTTTCTGATTCCACCCACTTAAAGCCAGAATATGGAAGTGGCTGACTCATTGCCCAACCATAGAGGTTACAGGCATCATAATACATTAAAAAGTTGTTATCCTTGTTAGGGTTATAATCAACTACATGTGGATTGTTTGCATTGGCATATCGTTTTGATACCATACTAATTCCACCACGCATACCTTTTTCTATAAATAAGTGCATGTCAATGTCTGTCAAAAGTTCCACTTCTATTTTTGAATGTTTAAGTAAAGCATCCCAAGATAATCCAGGTGCTGTATAGTAATGTAAAGCATCAAGTTTATATGCACTCATACATGTTTTTCTAAAAGTTTGAAACACATCTGCTAGCAAAGTTACATCAATTTTTAGATATAAATCATGATAGTCTCCAAGAGTTTTACAGTTAAACTCTTTCCATATTTTTTGAGCATATTCGTAATCTTCGGGACTTATACTTTCATCTGAGAGACTACAGTTAAACTTTTCTAAAGGTGGTAATTGCGTTTCCTTAAATCTTTCCATACTGTCCATATATTCGTATGGATAAACACCTTTTCGTAAAAGTAAATCTGTTTGTTCCCCAAACTGATTTTTGGTAATTTTGAAATCAGATTTGTCTGTTGCTTTAACCAATTTTTCCAGAGACGAAGCCATAAATTGGAAACTGTCTAAAAATCTAAGTTGTCCGGCACTAAATGAAATATACTTTTCAGCGTTGTTCGGAATGCATGTAATATTACCTGTCATTTTATGTATTTTTTGCATTATAAGATGACTATCATATCCTTTGAGGTTGTGAAATACAACAGGAATGATTGTTTTATTTGGTTTTATTTTTAGTTTTAGGTTGCAGTTTTTATGTGCTGCACCTCTGTATTCACCTGTAAAATGACAGTGGTCTCTTACTTTACAGTTTTTGCCACATTTCCTACCTATTTCATTTTCGCATATCCAGCAGTGTGTTGCTTTTTCATAATCTTCCTCATTTTGTTGTGTCATAATTAAGGGTTTTGGGTGAGCAAATATTTTATTAATGTTGCTCTTCTCACATTCTAAGTGATTTAAAAACTTTTCAACAGTATCTTGACCTCTGTAAATAACAGGTTCTTCTGTTTTACCATCATATCTGACAACTTGATATCCAAATCCACAAGCTTCGTGCACACTTGTAATTTCAGATTTCTTTCCAAATTTAATTGATTCTGGTTTGACTATACTTTCAAAATCAGCATATATCGCATAAGGCACAGGCATCTGTTTTTGATGATTTTTAAATTTTACAATATTTTTACCTTCTTTTGGCATTTCTATTCTGCAAGAATTTTTGTTAATACCATCACAGTCTTCTTTGTGTTTTGTAAGTAGTCCTTGTCCAGAATAGCCGTGAATGCAACGATCGCAGAAGTAAGTTTGACCATGGTGTTTGTTTTGATCCCAGAGTAGTCTATTCAGATTTTTAATCCAGCAATAGTGATATTTTGTTGTTAATTTTTTTGGTTCTTTGGAATAATCATCAGGGTTATAGTTGTCATCTATAATTCCTTCTTCATTATTTGGATCGTCTTCGTTCTCTGATTCAACCTCAGTGTCTTCAGATATTAAGATCAAATTAATTCGTTCAATATCTTTTGGTTGTTCTGATATTTTATATGGAAAAACAGATAACTTTTTATTTTTTCCTGTTATGATATATCCATAAACGTTGATAGCAAGATTATTTTTTTTTCTACTTTGATTATTTGAGAAATTGGAGTGGGAAAATCAATACCATCCATATTCAACTTACCCATATATTTGTTATAACTGGATATCCTAGTTGGATTATTTTTATTAGGTCACAGAGCAGAAACCAATGCTACTTCCAAGCACTTATTATCTTTATTGTTAACATTAATTATTGCTTTTTTTATCAGATACTGCTTTAGGCAAAGGAATATATGAAGAACCTTTTAATGGTTCATACTTTGCAAAATTTAAGTAAAACGTAACACAGTGATCAATCTTCAATCCAGATGCTGTGTTTGTAAATCGTTCAAAGGCTCTCTTGTATATAAGCAGATGATTCATCGTAAAACTCATTTATTTTTTCAGAGGTTAAAATTGCATTTTGTTCACTGTGTAATACTGCTGTGATGTATTTTTTGGTATCACCATCATCTTTGAATAAATCTACAGTAAGACCTAATTGAAACTTTAATCCATTCATCTTTGTCAGCTCTTTGCTTATTTGTTTTGTGATAATGGATTTCTTATCACGGAATAGTTTTTGAGGGTCTTTGTATTTCTCGGCAGATATTTCGTATGCTTTAAAATAGCCACACATTGGTTTGTCAACCAGTTTTAATTCTTCTTTAGATTTTCTATCATTAAGCTCTTTCAATTCATTTATAACATTGTCTCGTAATTTAGCATATTTCTGATTTTGCTCATCTTGTAATTTATCATATTTCTGCTTTTCTCGTTTACGTTGTTTCTTAACACGTCGTCTCTTGAGTAAATTTTCTAATGTTTGGGATTTAACCTCTTTTGAAGTTTCCTTTGGAACTTCTTTCAATGCATTTATACCGTTAGATAGTGTTTGCTTATCTATTACACCTGTATCAAACAGGCGTATTAAATTTTCTATAATCTCTTCAGTCTTCATTATTTCTTTTTTAAAAATACTTATATTTTTTTTTATTTAATATAAAAAAATATATCAAAAAGAAACAATGGAAATTAATGTTTGCAAATTTCTTAAAATTGGATTACACAATCCGTGTAAAAATAAAACTACAAAAGATTCTAATTATTGTAGTTTGCATAAGTATAGATTAAAAACAAGTCATGTATTGCCGTGCTCAATATGTAAAAAAGGCACAAGAGCAAAAAATAAAATTTGTGCTGATTGTGGTGGAGTTTCAGTCAGAATAATGACACGTTATTGGAAATTTAAAGATTATAATGCTGAGTGCTTAAAATTTAGACGTATTGATGTTTAACCATATAAAAAAATATGTTGTAATTTTGATAACTTATAAAAAAAATTAAACTTGCAATCTTCACTACCCCCATTTTAAAAAAGTTTTAATAAATCAAGTGAAATCATCATTTCATGGTGATTTATTATATATGTGTTTATTTTGGGGTCGTTCTGCTGCAATTCGAGGTAAAAAAAAAATTACAACAGAAACCCCAAAAAACATATATATCAATGTACGGTAATATTTGAACGGGGAATAGTTTCCGCAACATATAGCTATACTGATTATTCATATACATGAACACAAATAGGAGAAACACGTGGTTAACCTACCTTTGCTGTTGTTATCCGTACGTTTTCTACAACATGGCTGACCAAAACTCCGTACTAGTGAACGGGGTTTTGACCAAGA
This sequence comes from Cyrtodaria siliqua, assembly GCA_037043455.1. Taxonomy (NCBI): domain Eukaryota; kingdom Metazoa; phylum Mollusca; class Bivalvia; order Adapedonta; family Hiatellidae; genus Cyrtodaria; species Cyrtodaria siliqua. The sequence goes on from JAWPHD010000856.1 coordinate 105,266, forward strand.
TCCGGTGTACGGATCCCTACAGTGATAAAGTGATCCGCTACTACCGATGATCCGCACTGTACTGCAGGTTTTATATCAGGTTTATAGGTGCGTGTACAATTTGACAATGGTGCATTTATATCTCAATACACTAACAGCATATGGCATTTAACTCGCTTATTTGGTAAACCATCGATATTTTCTTTGTGAATATGTTGTATCCTCAACTCAACAAATCTAATATTTCTGATAATGTCGCTTCTTTTCTCGATTTACATCTCGCTTTTTTAAAGGAGAAATAATAACCAAACTCTATGACAAGAGAGATGATTTCAATTTCAAAATCGTAAATTATCCCACACTACTATGGCGGGGATTTCTTTACACTGTCCCCCCGTTTAAATGGGATTATAATAGGGTACAAGTGAGGTTTCGTAAACACTACGAGTATAACCTGGTTTAAAAGAAATATAAAAAGATCGGACAGGGAAAGTAGCATTCAAGGAGGACAGTCAACCACAAAACACAGAAACAAACACGCAAACAGACAAACAAGAAGGCAAAAGCAATAATAAATGCAAACGACATCACAAACACAAAAAGGGTTGACAATAGGGCTACCGCCTTGGAACGGTCAGTGGCAAAGTAGGCCACTGGGGGTTTAAACTGGTTCTAGGGTGCACCAAACCTCACACTTACCCTACTGTCATCCCATCAAACAGGACAGTGTAAATAAAGAGATCCCCGCCATGATCTAATCTCTAACCAACAAGGCAGAATCAATAGGCAATATAAGTAAAACACAAATATGCTCGTGTAAATATAATACAAAAAAACAATAGCCTAAAACCCCAACGACATTTTTGACACTGAATAATTCAAGGCGGTACCCCTATTGTCAGCAAACTTTTCATCTGCAATAAGTCCCCTGAGAATCGTTTTTGTTTGAGGGCGTGATGTGAGGATGTTTTCTGTGAATTCTAGATTTCCTGTTCGCCTTGTATACCCACATGCATATGTGTTTTATACCTACATGCATAGGTGCTTTATACCATGACTTGCATACACTTCTCTATTGCTCACTTCTTCAACTGCTAACATGAAACCCGAAGAATATATGATTCTAACGATATCGTGTATCAAAAAAGATACGCTTGAAATACAAAAGTAAATAAGGTGATCAAACAAAGTTTAGCACGACTTTTAGAGTCATAGATTAAAACATGAACTTTGATATAACTGTTTGAAGCTATTACAAATGATAGGTAAGGATGTGATTTTCAAAATATTGTGTTATTTTTATTATTTTTTTAGCGAAGTATCAGAATTACCTCCCATATATTAAAAAACACTTATTTCATTATACAAATGTATTGTTTTAAACAAATGTAATGTTTGCCATTGACCAGAATTTTCCATTCTGTCACTGGTTAAAAACCGCTGAAATATGTTCACAAACGACTGTTATTCTCAAACAAAAATATTGCAAATTTCGTAATTTTAAAATTACCTCCATTTTCATTGAAATGAGAACGAATTTCGACCTACAAAAGTATGTTCCCAACTTATTTCCTTAATTCTTATCGCCGAATGTTTTTACAAATGGCTTTTAGCATTATTATTGGCCATATTTATGTCACTTTATCATTGACATACACGGCTATGTATCTCGTCTATGGAAATGACATGCATTTTATGTGCTCAATTTATTTTGCTCAGTATATTTAGGTTAGGTCACTGGATAATGTTTGTAGATGATGAGTTCAAATACGCAATGTGTTTTAAATCATCATCTACTAACATTTTCCAGTGTTAGCAAATGGTTAACAATCAAATTACCAGTAAATACAACAAACACTTAGCAAATTAACTATAAACTATCGCATTTAAATACAAAACCGATTATGGGAAAACAGCTCGGAGAAATTAAGACTTTGCAAAATTATGTATTATAGGTTATTGCATTTGTATGGCTAAATATTACTTGGAACGAGTTGTTTTGGCAAAGGATGACGAACTTGCAAGTCGTCTTGCGCCAAAACAACGAGTTCCAAGTAATATTTAGCCATACAAATTCAATAACCTTTTTATTGTATACTTTCATATTGTTTTTGATCAATGTTAATTGTATGACTATTACTTTTCATTGTATTTGTGTTATTTTTATAGCTTTTGATGGAATTCCTATCTTGCCATTCAGTTTCATTTTGTGTGGATGATTATTTTGCGCGAAAACGACGTCGACGTCGGATGACGTCATTAAAAAACATCAAGCGATTTTCTGAAGTTTGTTTACCATTCGATAACGTTAAAAACAGTGGGTGAGTGATCATTTGAATTATTTTATCAATTTTTGCCATAAAAGGTTGAAAAAAAACTCGTATTTTTTTGTTGACACTGTAGGAAGGATTCCGTTATTTTTATTTGAAAGTAGTTCCTTATTTCTATTTCGCGGCTCTTAGCAAGCACGAGCAAAAGTTCCCGTGCAATATCAATGCGTGCAATATCGTAGAATATTGCACGCTTAGCTCAATGCAAACTAAACGGGACAATATGAAAGTATACAATAAATTATAGATATTGGTTCCGACTATGTTTCAGTTGTACAGTTTTCAATTATTTAACATAGTTTGCAAAGGGCGTCATATATGTTACATACGAATTCAATTTAAAATGCAACGGAAAAAGTGTAAATGATTACAATCTTTAAATTGATGTTGTTTCAACCCATATGGTATTATAGATTATCGTGCTATGTATCTACTTACAGGATGAGCCATGAGTATTCATAATACATGGTGTATTCCTTTAAAGTTTCATTATTAGCAGAGTAAGCGTTTGGCTCAAGCATGTGAGCAAACTTAGGATGCAACATTTTGCAAACTCTTTACGGTAAAAACAGTACTGCAATGGCTCAACATTTATGAATTTCTTGTTACAAAGTGTACTGTGATTAAAACGTCTACAACATCACAGTTGTGTTCTTTCTCTAACTAACTGCAACGTTTTTTTTTACAAAATATCTTGGAATTTCTTTGGAATATTATGTGGAATTAAGTGTGCAGTATATACTGGATATATAGCGGACATTTCAGAGTTGCGTTTCTTTTTCGCTTCAATATATATTGGGCTCATTGATCCTAAAGGACTAGTAAAATAACACTACTGATCACATGTATATATATGTGACCTTTTTAACCGTGTTCTACAAAGTTAACGTATTGGTTTAGCTCTAATAGGAGCTTACCGCTTTGTAATGGTCAATGGCAAAAAAAGGGCGCTTGGGGTTTAAACTAGGTTCTAGGGTTCATCAAACATCACACTTACCGTACTGTCATCCCAATAAAACGGGACAGTGTAAATAAAGAAATCCCCACCATTAACTCTACCAACAAGGCAGCATTAATAGGCAATATAAGTAAAACACACAAATGCTCGTGTATCTATAAATACAAAAAACAATAGCCTAGAAAGACACAAAGAAGGTACTCATTGACTTGGCAGAAGCCAGAGCAACACGAGAATAAATCATTGAGGGCAGGCAGAATAAGACAATATTGCAGACAAACATCAAACGTCACCATCCATTTGGAATTTAAGTCTTTAGGTCCACAGCCTGTCCGGTCATCGCACAATTAAAGACGAAAGCATAGTCTATGCATAGCATACACTGTAAATGGGTACACCACCAAGCATGCAGTGCGTTCCAAAATGATAGGGTTATAACTTCTGTTGATAAACCTTTTCACAATTTTAACATCGATAGTATGAAAGTGATCATGACCAAGGTTCTTACGAAGAAATATAAAAAGATCGGACAGGGAAAGTAGCATTCAAGGAGGACAGTTTGTAAATCACGTCACCATAGAAGTCAGGTTGTGGTAGTCCTTGTCGAAGAAGAGGGTTTAAATTACTTTGATATTTCGAACGAAGATCAGGGTTACGATAATTAAATTGTGCAAAGATTTTACGAAGTTTATAGAAACGGTAACCTTGATGGAGTAGCTTTTTAGTTATACAAAGATGACGAATATTTAAGTCTCAACTTGATTACAAGCTCTAGAAAAACGAATAAGTTGAGACACGTAGACCCCATAAGAAGTTCCTCGAAGAACATCCCCATCCAAGTGGGGATACTTAACAATGTCAAAATTAACATCAGCTCTCTTGTCGTAGATTTTGCTAATTATTTCACCATTTTCAATCGAGAGATCTAAATCAAGAAAAGAAGCGTTATTATCAGATATATTTTCTTTATTAAGCCGAAGTTCTTTAGGATAAATATTATTAACCAGAGTTGGAAAGAAAGGGCTGTCAATGTACAATGTATCATCCAGATACCGAGAGGTGTCATTAAAGGCTTCACTAACATCTGCCTGGGTATCTGGTGAAAGAAATATAAAAAGATCGGACAGGGAAAGTAGCATTCAAGGAGGAAAGTCAACCACAAAACACAGAAACAAACACACAAACAGACAAACAAGAAGGCAAAAGAAATAAATAAATGCAAACGACATCACAAACACAAAATGGTTGATAATATGGCTACCGCCTTGGAACGGTCAGTGGCAAAGTAGGCCACTGGGGGTTTAAACCGGTTCTAGGGTGCACCAAACCTCACACTTACCCTACTGTCATCCCATTAAAACAGGACAGTGTAAATAAAGAAATCCCCGCCATGATCTAATCTCTAACCAACAAGACTCAACGTGAAATCTCAAAACAAATCTGCGACAAGTGGTGCACAGTTCGTACCCATAGGGATAACAACAATTTGTCTATAAACGGTGGTTCCATACCTGAAGAAAATATTATCTAATAGGAAGATGAGTGCTTCGCAAACTTCTAGTATAATTGTCTAAATTATTACATGCCAAAGATGTAGTATTTTCTCTAGCGAATGTTTTTTGAATAAGAGAAATTAGCTTGTCTTTAATAAGGTTTTGTGGTAAGGCTGTATATAGTGTAGAGAAATCATAAGTGCTTATTGATGAAACTTGACCTTTATTGAAAATTTTATCAAGAACGTCTCCTGATTTTTTTATAGACCAAAATAAATTAATCCCAGAATTTTCATAAGTTTTATCACAATATAGTTTAATGTGATCTTTAACGGCAGTAAGACAAGAAGTTAAAAGTTTGGAGATGTTTGTTGTGGTGCTGGCACTAGAATTCGAAATAAAGCGATCCTTATACGGATTAGTGTGTAATTTAGGAATCCAGTACATAGTAGGCAGTTTATTTTTCTTATCGTTTACACCAGCCTTGAAAGAAGTGCACCGAGTGATATGTGCGGAAACAACATCATCCTCAGTAGAATTAACTGGAGTATACGATTTGGTGCTGCCGAGTTCCAGAGATATAACACTGACGTAATGTAGGCGTCAAACAATAATTACATTATTAGCTGCTTTATCTGCAGGAACTAAAACAAATTTATTATGAAATTCCTGAATTCCCGATTTCAAATTACGAAAGAAAACCCTAGGTCTTGGAGGAAGTAAAAAGGGGTTAGCATTATAAAAGTTAATACGTGTATCTATAATTTTAAGAATTGACTTTTTCCAAGTAGAAAGCGAGTTTGGGTCCGCATGTTCTCTACATCTTCTCTACGACACCATTTTATGCTAACATCTTCAATGGAGTGGACGATCTGGGCACGACAGGCGTTGAAATCAATAGTTGAAGGTAATCTATATTTAAGACCTTTCGAAAACAAATGCCGAATACATTTATCAACAATATCAAAACCAGTGATGACTTGACCTACTGGAGCATAGCAAAATTTTGTTTTGTTGCATTCACATGCCTTAGGAGTATTATGTACTGTATCAAGGTCTGAATCTATTTTGTTGTAGTTGAAAATAAAATTTTAACAGGCTTTTTATACTTATAACAAATTACAGGGCTTTTGGAATTTTTGAAATATTTTGGGATAGAATCAACTACATGAGTATCTCGAAAAAACTAGGCATGTCAATGAAATCAATACCTTTATTAATATATAGTAGTTTTAGAAAATGCCTGACGTGATCAGACTCCTTGTCAATATTAGTTCGGAGGTTTGAACTATGGAAGCAGTGTTATACAAGGGATCTGTAAGAATGAAAATTTTGTCGGCTTCCTCGTCGATCAACTTTAGTGAAGAAATGGACAAAGAGGTAAGCCGTGAAAGCATAGAGTGCTTTCCAGACTGTTTAAAACTAGTATGTAATTCCGCGACAGAAATAATTACACGCGAGTTACGTTTGATGTTACCATTACGCCTAAGACTATGAAACCTAGATTTACGCTTTCGAATAGAAAATATAGAAAAAATGTCAATATTAGGATCTTTAGATATAATTCCTTCTTGATAAATATTGTCATTAAGGCCGAGTGGATAAAGTGTCTGTAAGTTTTTCATCCACTTAAGTCCTGCAATATGTCTAACTTTTATTTTAAAGCTTTTAGTAGCATCGTTATTAAAAAATATGTATTCAACCGGTTGAACAGTTACGTTATTAAAATTATGACCTGACTGAAGAAAGTGTTGGTACAAGTAATTTTTTAACTTTTTAGGATTACTTGCATTATAGTTGTGTTCACGAAATCGAACTTTTAAGGATCGACCTGTTTGTCCAACATATTGTATACCGCAACGTGGTGCATTTCAAGTCAGAACATAAATGACGTGAGATGTAGGTCAATCAACATATGAAGCTAAGTTATGAAGAACGTTACTGTAATCATTAATCAATATTAAATTGAAACCAACATATTTGACGAAAGCTACTGATTATTTTCTTTACTATACGTAATTAGATAATATCGTCAGTGTACATGTTGTAACAGTATAATAAAATAAATGATCTTTTTGCATTTAAATAAGTGTAAACGAGTAGTGTTAACTATTCAGTTAATTACACTAGGTGTATTTGATTGTATGTGTATGTTTAATTTAATTGCATTTGATTCATATATTAGATTGGGTGTATGTGTATGCTTATTTTAAGTGCATGTCATGCATTTACTACATGTGTATATTAGATTTAGTGTATGTATACGCTTACTTTAAGTGCATGTGATGCATCTGTTACATGTGTATCTATATTGAGTATATGTGTATGCTTACTGTAAGTGCATAATATGTATCTATAACATGTGTGTATTATATTGAGTGAATGTGTACGCTTACTTTAAGTGCAGGTATTACATATATTACATGTGTATAGTAGACTGAGTGTTTGTGTACGCTTACTTTAAGTGCATGTGATGCATCTTTTACATGTGTATATTATATTGAGTGTTTGTGTACGCTTACTTTAAGTGCATGTGATGCATCTATTACATGTGTATATTATATTGCGTGTTTGTGTACGCTTACTTTAAGTGCATGTGATGCATCTATTACCTGTGTATATTATATTGAGTGTGTATGTACGCTTACTTTAAGTGCATGTGATGCATCTATTACATGTGTTTATTATATTGAGTGTTTGTGTATGCTTACATTAGGTGCATGTGCTGCATCTATTACATGTGTATATTATATTGAGTGTTTGTGTATGCTTACTTTAAGTGAATGTTATGTATCTATTACATATGTATATTATATTGATTGGTTTTGTATGCTTACTTTAAGTGCATGTGATGCATCTGTTACATGTGTATATTAGAATGAGTGTATGTGTACGCTTACTTTAAGTGCATGTGATGAATCTACTACATATGTAGACTAGTTTGATTGGATGTGTACGCTTGCTTTAAGCAAAATCTCTTTGTTGGTTGAACACAACATATCTACTCCAGTAGTTCCAATATATTTACATGTTTCTGAAACTATTACGCCTCTCCTTTTACATAGTATATGACATAGTATTGCTATTATTCGCCTTAGTTCACAACTCATGTCCAGCATGGTAAATCTCTCTCCATTTTTTTCTTTTAAATCGCGCAATTACTCTGCTCAGTGTATTTAAACAAATTGCAGATAAAACAATTCCAATAACACAATTTTTATGTTTCTGTTTTTCTTATAAATTATTAAGCATGTTAACCTATCAACAATTAAGTCATACTTAAACTCCATTTCTCTCCAAATGTTGTGTTATTGTAAGCATATTTCTATTTACATGTTTCTGGAACAGTTTTTTCAACTGTTTTTTATCGGAACTCTTGGTGTGCGGGTCTATGGGATGCGGCATTAGTTTCAGGTTGTGCAATAGTAGTCCTTTATGACTGCGTACGTTGCGCTACGATGGTTTGCTGGTGACGGATCTGTTCTTATTATCTCTACTGACAATTTCATGATTAATTTCAGAACATATCCTGCCACACGCATGCCAACGTACCGTTGTAACTATATGTTCTCAGCTGCACTACATCTCTTCATCATATTCTATATCCATGCTTCCTCAATATGCATATTTTCCTTATTGATGAATATTTACTGCACATCGCACTGCAGTGATTCAATTGTAAAACCCCATAGTCGCCTCACGATAGGAAAAACACTCAGAGATAAATTAAATATGCTTTTCTCAAAATGTGTTTTGAAAGCAGTATTAATTGTTACAATACTATCATGGCTTTCAATCGTTATTCTACTCTCTGGCGATATTCACCCGAACCCTGGTCCGGTTTCCTCAAATAATACTTTTGCTAGGTCCACAACTACCTCAAGCTGTTCCTCATCCGTATACTCGAATATTTTAGATTTATTCATTCCTTTGGCACTGGTCCACTATAACGTGCAAAGCATTCCGCCCAAATTAGACATTCTCAGTGCCGAACTTTATAATTCCGACATTCTAACGTTTTTCGAAACTTGGCTAAATGACTTAATTTCTACAGAAAGCCTAAAGATTCCATGTTTTTATAATCCCGAACGTAAGGATCGTTTTTCTGACAGCCTTGGGGGCGTTATGTTATACGTTAAAGGGTCATTGCAATACTCGCGCAGACTCGAACTTGAAATTAACCGCTTAGAATGTATTTGGATTCAGTTATCCCTGAACCAAAAACGTGTACTATTAGGCGTATTCTTTTACAGACCAAGAACTTATGATACAATGTATAATAGCATGATAACGGATTCAATCAATCTTGCTTTTGATACAGAAGTCAAAGATATCGTAATTACGGGTGATTTCAATTTTAATATGCTTAACTAACAATCTGCTCGAAAAGTTGAAATGTTATGTCAACAATTTAATCTTGTCCAGTCCATAAATGAACCGACACATTTTACTGAGACATCTTCTTCTCTTACTGAAATTATCTACACAAGCTTTATAAGACCCCTCTTGGAGTATGCTCATGTCATCTTTGATAACTGTACAAACAATGAAAAACTAGAACTTGATAAAATACAAAATGAGGCAGCTGGAATTGCTACAGGCAAACTAGTATCCATCCACAAGCTAAATCAAGAATCCTGCTGGGAAAGTCTCGACTCTCGTCGAACTAAACATAAGCTCACACTTCTTCACAAAATGATTAATCACACAACCTTTCCATACCTCTCAAATTTAGTTCCACCACTAGTTAGCGAATCATCAAGATACAATTTGAGAAATGCAACTGATCTGCAAACTCCTACTGCTCGAGCTAATATTTACATAAACTCGTTTGTTACTTCGGCAGTTCGCGAATGGAACAAAATCCCACTAGACATAAGAAACATTGCATCGCTAAACTCATTTAAAAATTATCTGCAACGTGACATTAAGCATCCACCTAAATAGTATTACCATGGCAGTAGAAAATCTCAGCTATTTCATTTTCGTCTACGAACGAATTGTAGTTCGAGTGTTTAACGCGAAACTATTGTAACTCCCTTTTTTCTGAAAATGATTTTTTTACATAATCAATATCAGATACTGACCCTTTATAATGTGACAAAATATTAGAACTAGATTCTAAAATTTGGTGGAGAAAAATAAAATGTGTCATATAATTGTATCTCATACTGCTTTTTTTTTTTAATGAGAAACTATTCTTACTCAGCTTTAAATCATTTAAAATAGTTTTGCATTTGTTTTTGATTAAATCTTAATATAAGGGATCGTTTATAGCCAACAAAATGATGTCGTTTATTGGAAATTTATTTAAGATTATAATAATTTACATTAGTATTGCTTTCAAAAATAATTTTGCGCGAAACTATTGTAAGTCAAATTTGATTCTCATTAAACTTTACAATATTTACATAATAATTATTCCAAATGAAGGTAATAATAACTGCTCTATGTTTCTTATATGAAATATAAGTTAAATTAAAGATTGAAGAACTTTAAGGAGTTTTATTGCATACCATTTTTTGGATATTAAAAGTTACTTGTATTAAAAACGCGGTAATGAAAGTATGTAAGGTTGGTTTTTATTCATTTTAACCTCCTCTTGGGATCACAGAATCAGGGATATTATTAGTCCCACAGAAGAAATAATTATTATTGCCAAGGCCCTTTTTTTCAAGCTTTGCAAACTGATATGAGGTTAATGAACTGTTGTATTGTTTGTTATTTATCTGGTAAAAATATATTGTGAACATTTTTTTTAAACATTGCCGAAACATCATGTGCACGTATGTTTATCTGTGTAAAGTATTGATAGGATGAACAAAAGTCATGAAACAGATTAATATTTCAAACTTTTAGTGCGGTTTATTTACAGATTTTCATTTATTTGTGAATTGCAGGAATAAATATCTATTTACCGGGGGTCTAATTAGGTAAAAGTAACGATAGTTTGAAATTCCCAACTCAATTTAAGTAGTTCTTTCTGTCAAGTGGACAAATTGATTTGTACTTTAACGCTAATAATGTTAAAATATTAAGCAAATTTTACACATCACTCTCTCAAACAACGATTGTTGAGTTCGAATTTGTGGTAATTGAGAAGAAATTTTAGTTGTTTCTCTAAGTTCAATGAAAAACAACACTGTTCAGGCTAGACGCAGCTGAAGATTTTCACGTGTACACACCGCATAACTCACTTTTGAATTTCAAGCGTTTTGACATGAAGAAGTCCCAATTTGCACTCACGTGCAGTTATGTGTTAATTACCTTAGTCTTTTGAAAAACGTTAGCTTAAGCCAATTTTGAATGCAAAAACAACACAGACAATGAATAAAGTAAGTTTATACGTTAAACATCCCCTAGAATTCGTTTTAACCACTATTAGCTGATTATGCATAGACTCAAATCGCGGTTCAAATGTGAAGATGGGAAATTTTGAGTTTTTTTAAACTCCAAAATTACCGATTTCTCAAAATGGTCACGAAAAATGAAAAGTCACCGATTTAACTTAAAATAACAGGAATGATAGATCAGTACATCTACTACCTCTCCTGAAAATTTCGGAAAAATTCATGACTATCCAATTTTTTTTGAAACCGTTTTGAAAGATGGTCACCCCTTTTTGTCACTCAAAACACACATATTCAATTTGGCGGCTGCAAGCTAAATAAGCAAAACAAGAATATTTTCTACTCCCGGACATAGTTATTTCATGTCCCGGATAAAATGTCAGTAAATCAGACTTCCAATTCAACGTTCAACACTATTCTGCCTGTCTTTTAACATGTTTACGGTAAAAATCAACAGCAAACAGGCGCTTATTAAAAATCGAAACTATTGTAGTCGGCTATTATTGTGTTGAATGAACTTGGATAATTGCAAGTGAATAATTAACAATTCCAGGATTTAATGAGAAAAAAGACAGATATATTCATGTGTTATCTATGGTTATGGTTGAATGATGTAACACTTGTAGAACAGCTACTAAAAATACAATCTACAGTACAGTTGAGCTACTGCAGTGGAGCAAGATTGATCCATTTCAAGGACAAGGTCATGTCATGAGTCATGTCATGTTCGATTATGGACATTGGCAAATTTGGTGATTAGACATAAACAAAACAAAGGTATGTACAATAATCGTCATATAAAGCCCTGGTACTGACCTATAAATGTGTTTTCCACCTGCATGTTCATGTTTATCAATCGGTGTGTCTCCGTTTGCTGCACCGATATATTATTTCTAGGATGATCTGTGATGGCAGCGCAGAAATGCACAGTTGCAACCTCCTTTCCACCCACCACACCCCAGGGCGTAACAGCTTATAAGCACAATACGCATGTTCATATAATTTTCTTAAAAAATCATTGCTCTAGAAAGTGCTAGACTGCATTGCACCATATTAATTAACATGTCAATGTTTTCTGAAGGTGGCGACGGATGTGTGTGAGGGGTGGGGAGAGGGGGAAATGCCCCCATACCCTTCCCCACCAACAGAATCGGTACACTGCACTTGCACCCACACCCCACTAACTGCCCAACGTTTGCATATAGCTACAACAGTATTGTAAAGTATTAACAGATATATATAAACAACAATTGATTTTTCTTTCAGGGATCCTTGCAGATGTTGCCACCTTCTGTCAAGTGGCAGCATCTCCAAGTTCCGGCTCTGAGACTGAGCCTAGCTCTGGTTAAGCTAAAGCAATACACTTTTGTATAGTTGACGCCGTGATATAGCAAGATTAGGCTAATAATATGGCAATAGTTCGAGCCAACCAAGAAAGTGGAATTTAAAAACCGTACCTAGACTACTCTTACTAGCTAATATTAATATATCGAGCCGCCCCATAGAGGAAAATTCTCGACCGTACCTTAGGCTACTCTTACTATCGAATATATTTATATAGTTCTTTAACATGTTTTTTATAAATGAAGATTTTAATAAGCTTGAGAAATATAAGAAACCGATTTATTTTGAGTGGCAAAACCAATTTGCACAGATTTTTTTTTTATTCTCATTAAAGTAGCTATCCCGCCAACAACAGTCACATTTTATAAACATTATGTACACTGTTTCTAAACCTACTGATGACAAAGAATATATATAACTTACATATATTGAGAATCCAAGCTACATTATTTCACAGTATAGACGGCTTTAACCAGCCGGACGAAACCTCAAAACTGGAGCGTCAAATTAAAGAGTCACCATCATTTTACGGATATTCAATCACAGGTATTCTAAGAACCTGTTAATAAACCTATACTTTTAATCGGCACAAATACATTGTTATATGACCTGAACACCTAAAAGAAAAGCATTGAGCTCTGTATGTATCACACGCCATTCAAGACAAATCATATGCCTATGGCTTAACAACATATTTTACACGTTTGCTACAGTAATTCGGTAATACGTTGCTTAGTTATAACACCAGTGCCCAGAGGATTACCGAAAATATAGAAGGGTGTTAATGTTTCACTTCCATGATGTAAGATATATGATAAATCATCCTTCAATTTATATATGTAAAAAAAACACTTTTTTTAGCACAACAATTATAGGATCGGCCTCTTAAAAATGGGATCGGTCGGGCAACCGGAAACACACATTTATTTTTATTTTTGGCCTAAATTATACAGATATACTATATAGAGAATAATATACAAGCATTTCATATCCCATCAGACACCAATATCTGCCCGAGAGCTTGTATTTGATCGAAGGCTGGGCACGATATGAAAATTTCAATCTATGTATGACATATATACTTCAAAAAATATTTTGTTGATTCAAGTTTAGCGGTGATGGTAGAAGAATGATTAAATATTAATTTCTTGGCGGATATAATAGCTGATCTTTCATGATCGAGTGCTGATTTATTATAGAATTTATTAAACGAGTTTGCAAAAAAATACAATGCGACCTCTTGTCGAGCACCAAATAATGTTTGCTAAAGAATTTAATAAATAATAGATGATTTTGTGAGGTTCTTTTTATCACACAAAACCCATATAAGTTGATGGTATACATTGAACATTTCTCTGTGATGTCAATTTCATGCATATATCATATGGCTTATATATTTTTCACCACCGTCCTTTTTAACAACTTGTTTTGTTAATTTCAGAGACACATCATCTGGTCTCGAGATTCCCTTCGTTCTTCAAATACCAATGCAACTCTGAAAGACGTGGATTGAACCAAAAATGTTGACTATACTGTGATCGCAAGATTCTAAACCCCAGGAAATATATTAATCAGAAACGCAGTTAATTTTTCTTCGGTGTTACAGTTTATACTTGTTACTGTGTATGCCACTTGAAATGTGTCTGTCTGATAATGATGGTTAATTTAATTTGGCAATCCCGAGAACTGTGCAGAGGTTATTTTTTTAAAGAACCAAAATGATCATAATTATATCTCAGAAAGGCTGAATAATGTATAAAGCTGTTAAAAAAAACACAAACTGTATACAATGTCATACTGCTCACATTCAAAATAACGTTTGGTGTTTTACATCATTTTAACACATTTTAGGCCATATATGACGGTTGATTTTTTTGTGGTAAGTATGAAGTAAATTACATTATTGTAGTATTTAATAGATGTTTAGATTATAAATATAATATAAATAAAATATTGTATTATTTATTCTTTGGTTCAGTTGTATTACAAAAATTATAAGCCCTTCACCTAGATGACGATCTATTTTAAAAAAAAAGTTTCCATTTGCGTACATGTATCTGCAACTGTAAAACTGCTTTATGAACACAAGGTCATTTTAATCTATTTATTGTTTATTCAAGCTTTTGAAATAGATCTTTTGTAATTAAAGTGACAAATGGCATGATGGCGATCTTGAAGTGTACATAAAGCACTGAATAGGTACTCGCCTGATAAAGCAAATGTCACTGGTCTAGCCTGTTCAAGTACAATTCATTGGGTTGAAGAGTGAATGACGGATATATTTATATGAGAACTGAACAGTTATTTTTGTGTCACCTGCTTAGGATGGCAGACATTTATCAATCAATTTGTCTGTCGTCGTCCGTCCGTCATGCTTTAACCAGCAACCTAACATTGGCCATAAATTGGAAAATATTTTAACTATGTTCATGAAACTTCACCCACATCTTCAACTCAAGGAATGTTGTTTTACAGATGTAATAACTCTGACTTTCATTTTGACAGAGTTATACCCTTTTTATCAGCCTAACCTGCAACCTAACCTTGGAAATAAGCACACAGCACTGTCAGTAAGTGTTCCATGGATGATGGAACACACTTCTAGTTTAAGGTCGACTTAATGACCGCTTCCAACTAATTACAGTCTGGAAACTGATATTTCCATGTCTTTACTAGTTTGACATATTAAGCCGTTATATGTACTTTGTCAAGTGCCGGTGTAGTGGATAATGCGGTGCACTAAAAAGCACAGGATCCGGGTCCAAGCATTAACGGCTACACTGAGTTTTTTCAGTGTGTTCGTCATTTTCAATTAGCCTTGTCCATCGTAAAGGGACATAAATCCTCATATCATCCGAAGTTATATATCGAAGGCTATTCTCCAAGCATGTTTAATAAGCATATTTTCCCAGATTCCAATGAGACACCAGATCCGCCTTTTTAATTTTTTTTATGGGTGGGGTGGGTGGTGATGGTGGCGGGCGGGAGCACCGGTGAGGGATAATCAAATAAACTGGACTGCAGCTTTGTTTTAGTATTTTGCCATTAAATATGGCTGTATAAATGTATCGTTTTATCGTGTAATTTTGATAAAGAAATACCATGATGTTCGTAACAAGTAGTGTGTGTGTGTATAAGCGTTTATTTATCCTCGCTGTATTGCACTAAGCATTTTAGCGAGCAGACCTAGGTTTTAAAGTCTCATCCGAAGGACTGGTAAGGTAGGAAATACTTTTGAAATATTTCGATAATTAACCCAAATTCGGTCCTGGCTGGGATTGAACGCGCGATCCCTGGGTTACTAAGCCGCAATGCTAACCATTACACCACGGCGCTACCTTAATAACAAGTAGTACACACCATGTACTAATTAAGCTTAAACAACATATGTTAAGTTTCTCCTTGTCTTGTATTTCATTAGAAAATTACACAAGTGCTACCATTTTTAAACGAATTTTAACAATGGCATCTCTTTAGAGTTATTTGAACTTATTTCCTCTCGCTTTGAAATTTTAAATGGGTGAATCTCGCAATTTCTCGCGCTGTAAAACTTCTTAAAAGTCAATACAGCTGAACTGCTGAAGATGACGAAACTTAAAGGGGATCTGAAATTTTAATCATGTAAACTTGTTACAATCTTCCAGATTACGTGTTTTAAAAAAAAGAAAATGGCAGCGTTTCACTTTTTTTTGACGTTGACGGAAAATGACGTACTACTTTCCGTTGTCATGTATTGCTTTGAAAAGTAGTCGGCGGAGGTAAATAAACACTTTGCTTCCCACCTGGTTTTATTTATATTACTTACCCTCATGTGTTTAAGTATTTTTAGATGATTAGTAATCAACGTAAATAAATAATTAATTATTTAATAATTACCTTATCAATTATTTACTAGTATTAATAAGGTGAGAAAGATTTCCCATTGCTTTGTGAATGTAGATGTTTCTTTGTATCCGCGTTCAGGTGATTCATGGCCGATAGCAATAGCCTAAAATATTAAAATTGGAGCCGAAAATGACTTAGAACAACTTAATTAGGAAAAACAATTTGCTAATCTTTTTCTCAGGATAGTTTCGTCTATTATATAAAGCAGTAAGTAATACTTATAATATCAAAGGTCAGGACTGATATATACATTCTTTAGGCCATCCTCAATAAACAGTTTGTTTGCAGTTTCCCTGCCCAAGATTTCATAAGTGGGTAGGTATGCAGGAAGGTACATATTTTACCAATTGCCTTGCATTAAAGGGACCCAAAGCAATTTTGAAGTATTCATGAAAGTTTAAATTATGAATCCAGTATAAGTGTAACTTTAAACCTGCTTGCATATCATTATATCAAAGGAAATGCAATTTCAAAAACAACTTCTTTCTTCTGTGCCCTTAATGGTTTATTCTCTTGTTGCTCTGGTTTCTGCCAAGTCACTATGTACCTTCATTGTGGCTTTCTAGGCTATTGTTTTTTTGTATTATATTTACACGAGCATATTTGTGTTTTACTTATATTGCCTATTGATGCTGCCTTGTTGGTTAGAGATTAGATCATGGCGGGGATTTCTTTATTTACACTGTCTTGTTTTAATGGGATGACAGTAGGGTAAGTGTGAGGTTTGGTGCACCCTAGAACCGGTTTAAAACCCCAGTGGCCTACTTTGCCATTGACCGTTCCAAAGTGGTAGCCCTATTGTCAACCATTTTGTGTTTGTGATGTCGTTTGCATTTATTATTACTTTTGCCTTCTTGTTTCTCTGTTTGCCTGTTTGTTTCCGTGTTTTGTGGTTGACTGTCCTCCTTGAATGCTACTTTCCCTGTCCGATCTTTTTATATTTCTTTAAATATAATGTTGGTGTAATATAAACAGACGCCACGATTTTTAAATACATCAAGATTGCCGTGTGCCTCTTTAAGTGAATGGTTCTATCCAGGACAGATTTAAGTCATTTTGCAACTTAAACTAACACAATTATAATTCATGCAGAACTCAACTAAGACACTATTTTATATGGGATTATTCAATCAAGTATAATAATATTTGAAGGTTCATGTGGTCAATTCTTAAAGTGTTTACTTCCAACGCCCCTACCCCCATCCCCCTACAAACAGCACACCCTCTCCACCTCCTAAACCGAAAGAGGAGACACAGTTGTGCAAGAAGCTAAAGGTTTTACTATTCAGTAAAACCCAGTGTCCCTACAATAAGCTAATCGCCATAAAAAACGTGTTTGTTGAAATAGCCACTCGCCATAAGTATTTTTTACAAACACGTTTCAGTTCTATAAAGACATTATAAGATACTGCGCTCCATATAAGTGCTAATTATTATCTGAATTGTGTGACTTTACTACATTAAATGATCTTTATAACAAGTATTAGACCCAGAGCCCATGGACTTTTATTGCAGTGGGAGACGCCAAAAGGTCTGTGGGTGTTTTCTTACTTAAAATTTTATACTGAATTCAAAAACCCATTTCTTAAGTGCACCAGCATGCCCCAAAGTTAAAAAAGTTCAATTGAAAGCAGCTATAGAAGAAAGAAAATCAGGGTCTGAAAAATGGGGGGTAGGGTTGAGTTTATGTTTATGCTATATGTCTTATAGCATTAATAGTGCTCGAGATGGTATCAATGCATAGGTAATGAGGCAAAGATATTTAAAAAATAGTTTGGGAATATTCAAAGTCAAGGTCAACATGGTTTACAGGGTCGAAGGTTCAATTAAGTGCAAAATCCGTAATAAAATCACATTTTCCTTCCCATGTGTATATTTTTTTTATTCCAGTATATATATTCTATATTATTTTATGATATTTATTGATAATACAGAATATGCTGCTATCGTGTAAATAAATGTGGTGATATGACCCGTACTTCCAAACATCACTTTAATATGACATGGGTTCAAAATATGTGTGAACTCATTAAATGGGAATATATTGAATACAATTACTTGTACCACTGACAAACTTGTTATTTATAGCAGATAACATTAAAAAAAGTATGGACTTTCAATTGTTAGTTGTCAAAATTATTTGGTATATTAAAGATTAAGGTCATTGGGTTCATTGAGGTCAACAAGTTCAATTAAGTACACATATATGACAAATTAATATTTTTTAGCAGATATATAGCATACTATTGGTATAAAATTCAAAGATGTCATCACAAATAAAGATGATTAGCCGATATAAATCACATTCAGAAGTAAAGCAGTGTATATTAAAAGACCTTTGATTGTGCATCTACAAATACTGAAATCAAAATTTGACTACTAAATACAAATGTGTTGTTACAACTTTTGATAACACAAGCTTCCCAATAGCTAGACGAAAAATGTCAAGGTAAATTTCGGTAGCCTACACGTTATACCCAGTACTGTATAATCAACATTGTCATCTTCCTCTATGTCTGATTCATCGAATGTTGCCATATCTTCCGTATCGTCTTCGGCAGCACTGTTACTATCGCTGTTTATGTCGTCAATAATGTCTTGGGGTATCTGGGGTATCCAGAAAACCACTTCATTGTGAACCGTTCATATTCTATCCATCCAGGGTTAAGCGCAAGAGGATCGGCTCTATCGGCATGCTTCCACACCGAAGCCACTAAGATTGTCCGCAGCACCTTTTGATGTAGGACTGATCTTGAACGTGGCAGGAGACTTGGATCAGCCCCTTTTCGTTTTGCCAAGGGGTGACTTTGGTCTGTAGGGGTGTATTTTGTTCTGAATATAGCATATCATGCATCGTCTACACTAGTTAGAACAGGTTTGCCGTAAAGATTACACACGAATGACTTTATATCACTTTCAACTTCATCAGATTCTCCAAGCTGTCTAAACGCATGTAGATACCGGGGGATTTTTCGACAATTTCAAAAGGTCGAACCGATCCTTTACGGATGACTGCAGCAGTATAGTCACAACCAGTGAATGCATGTACTGCTGAAAATGCTGAACCTACAGGCTTTCCTAACGTGTGACGTCGATATACCTTCTGTTGTTTTTGCTTTCGTGTCCTACATCCATCCAGACAAAGGCTTCATAGTTGCTGACGTGGGATAAGAGTACGACGAACACATCTATATCTGTACAGCCAACAACAACATTGGGTAGCTCGCTGGTCTGGCTGATGTGTCGCAAATGCCAAACTATTCTGGTGTCCGCCTCTTCATGTGTGAAACATAAATCTGCAATGTAACTTTCGTTTTCAGCTTTAAAGAGATAGCATACATCCTCCAAATCAACGTGCGTGCAACTTTTCAATATATATCTATATTCGTCCTTCGGCCATTTATTAGGCAGGAAATGTAGAAGTGAAATTGTGAACGACTCGGAACGTAATGCCCGGTGAAAATATTTAGGTCGTCTTTGCTCTGGCCCAGCTGGTTTTTTTTCATCAGAACGTTTTCCACGAGAGTATCGTTCAATGTCTTTAATCGAAGGATGTTTGTATTGGTCACATACAAAGTCGACACGGTCTGCAAGTCGCGTTAGCATTGACAATATCACATTGGCTACACCACCGAATGTCGAAGGTCAGTTATTGAGTGTTTGAATGACAAACATTGCATCCACTATCCATACATCTGATGTCTGTGGAGGCTGATTAACAACTTTCTCCTCTAGCGTTTTCATGTGTTCTGCTATGTCTTTGGGCATTACTTTCCCTGTGGAAATGCAGTACATCTGATCTTGACTCTATGCCAACAATGATCTTTAAAAATAAACACTGTCACGTTTGATTCTGAATGGTTTTAGTTGCTGTGTTGAGTCTGCCTTTGCTTTCACTCCGGATTTCGCCAGTGGTGAACCAACAACAGCACTCCTGACAGGTCGTGTAATCATCCAACGCCTCCGAGCACCCATAGATCCACTAAACAAAGCTATCCATGTCAGCTTTGATGCTGCATCCGCATTAATGGATTGCTCAAGTGTGATCTACTGGACTGCGGGAAAATGGCATCGATGTACGTCGAACTGACAAAGCTCCGGGTTCTAGCATTTAACACCTGGGTGACTTTCGTCTACGTTAAGGAGGTCAGGATGCTATCACCATCCACCTAGCGAATAATATACGGACAAAACAAGATCTGGTGAACATGAAAAGGCAGCAATGTCTTTGATACTGTACACTGATCTGATTCAGCTTTTCAGATGCACATGTCACACCAATGATTTTTAAGTGTTCATATACTGCCTTCAAAAGATGTGTTCCGTGATTTTTTGCAACAAAGTGATCAAATTACGCTAGATGGATGGTGAGATATCATCTTGATATTCTTAACGTAGACGAAAGTCACCCAGGTGTTAGACAGATGCTAGAAGCCGGAGCTTGTCAGTTCGACGTACATCGAAGCCATTTTCTCGCAGTCCAGTAGATCTCACACTTGAGCAATCCATTAATGCGGATGCAGCATCAAAGCTGACAGGGATAATTTCCTTTAGTAGATCTATTGGTGCTCGGAGGCGTTGGATGATTACACGCTCTGTCAGGAGTGCTGTTGTTGGTTCACTACCGGCGAAAACTGGAATGAGAGCAAATGCAGACTCAACACAGGAACTAAAACCATTCAGAATCAAACGCGACAGTGCTGATCTTGAAAATATCATTGTCTGCATAGAGTCAATGATGAATCCATTTCTGGTAGATTTCAGAAATGATAAGATGTACTACATTTCCACGGGGAAAGTAATGCCCAAAGACATAGCAGAAGACATCGTAGCAGTTAAGGAAAAGGGAGACAAGTGGTTAGAAGAGTTCAAGGGTGGATGCTTTGCAGATGCTGACAGTTTTGAGAAGCCAATACCACGTAGAAAAAAATAAAAACTTTTCGTTTCGCAAACTGCCGTAACCATAAAGGATGTATGATAGCAAAACCAAATAACTACAGGGAATCAGAGATTTGTTTGGGCGCTTGCTTTACCTTTCCACTACGATGGATATAGACCTGAGAAAATTATTTAGCTATCCACCGACCTATTAAGTTTGACAACAGTTAATAACAATTGAAAGTCAATACTTTTTATATACAACACCATTTAATGTTATCTGGTATAAATAACAAGTTTGACAGTGGTACAAGTACAATATTCAATGTATTCCCATTTAAATCACTCATATTTTGACCCCGTGTCATATTAAAGTGATGTTTGGAAGTACGGGCAATATAACCACATTTAAAATATATTGACACGATATCAGCATATTCTGTATTATCTACAAACATCATCAAATAATATAGAATATATACACTGGAATATTTTTTTTTTATAAATATGGGAAGGAAAATGTGATTTTCTTATAGGTTTTGCACTTAATTGACCTTTCGACCTTGTACACCATTTTGACCTTTACTTTGAATATTCGCAAACTATTTTTTAAATATCTTTGCCTCATTACCTATGCACTGATACCATTTTGAACACTATTAACGCTATAAGAAATATAGTATAAACTCAACACTACCCCCCCACTCCCCCCCCCCCCCCCCCCCACCCCACCCCCATTTTCCATATCCTGATTTTCTAACGTCTATAGTTGCTTTCAATTGATTTTTTTTTTAATTTGGGGCATGCTGGTGCACTTAAGAAATGGGTTTTTGAATTCAGCATACAATTTCAAGTAAGAAAACACCCACAGACCTATTGGCGTCTCTCACTGCTCTGGGTCTAGTGGGTTTACAAACGGTGTATACATATTGTAAAACGTTGCTGCTTTTGGCGGGATAGCTACTGTAACGTTAATCTCAGTAAAACATAATTGATACTATTATTGTCATTATTAATTGTTTGTTTGTTTGTTTGTTTGTTTGTTTGTTTGTATCCCAGTTGGATTCGTATCCCACTGGGAGCTTGACTAGTAAGTGAGAAAGTGTCGATTCTTATGGATGACGGGAGGTGTTCGGTACTGGTTCTACCCAGGAAAAGTGGCTGATCTGCCTCCACCACAAACAAATCGACCATCATATATAATATTACATGTGTTGAAAATGACGTAAAGCTCCTTATATATATATATATATATATCTTTGGTTATTATATATGATCGATAAGGCAATACACCATTGTGCTGACGTGATACAGTTTCCGACAGGTGTAGCACGCACAACTGATTATGTTTATAAATCAAAAAGAAGATTCAGATCGTGACATTCCCATTCCAGTTAATGCCGCTTTTAGACCGCTGACTTCAGAGATATTCAGATATTCAACACGATAATGATAGAAAAAACTGTCGGTGTCCTTATTTTAACTTGTGACACTATATTATGTATGATATATTATCGTAAATACGTTCGTTGGGAGAAATGTAGTTATGTTTGAAGGTCAATTTAATGCGTTGGACTCGGTTGAATTGTTCTTTAGTACTAAGGACCTAGCAAATTCGATTTTTACCGCTTGAGGTTTCTGCGGTTAAGCTACGTACTCTATCGGTAATTGCATTATTCTTTGTTGGAGAGTTGCGAGTTGGTATTTAAGTTTATGTTCACTCGCTCCTGCTTAGAACAGTCTATTATTTCCCGGACTAGCCCTGTTTTTTCCTAGGTTGTTTTTAGGCTCGGAATAAATAGACCGGCAACATACATTATTTTCAACTATGTGGTGCAATGGCGTATTTTACTGGGTTGTGTCGGGCTAGTCTACTATGAGGTTTGATGACGAATGTTACTGGGCTGTGTCGGGCTAGTCTACTATGAGGTTTGATGACGAATGTTACTGGGCTGTGTCGGGCTAGTCTACTATGAGGTTTGATGACGAATGTTACTGCGCTGTGTCAGGCTAGTCTACTATGAGGTTTGATGACGAATGTTACTGGGCTGTGTCGGGCTAGTCTACTATGAGGTTTGATGACGAATGTTACTGGGCTGTGTCAGGCTAGTCTACTATGTGGTTTGATGACGAATATTACTGGTCTTTGTGGACTAGTCTTAAGTTCAAGGTACTGCAGAAACTCCCAGTGGACAACACTCAAATTGTTTAGGTCCTCAGTCCTAAACAATTTTTCAAACTGAGTCCAAAATCATAAATTGCATTTTTCTTTAGCACATTTAACAAAATAGCATTTTACATGGTTAGGGTTTGTTTTGGGTTAAATAGAGGTAGTGCAGAGAGACCTCTAATGGTTAAAATCAAACTGTCTAGGTATTAAGGCCTAAGTCCTAAAGAACAATTCAAACTGAGCCCTAAACCATACTGGACTTCATTCTAGCACTTCTCGTTCCTTTGCACTTAATTCCAGAAAATAGTCCCTACCAGTTGGTATTACAAATTATAGGTCAGTGTCATGGGTCATGCAATTTTAATGTATCGTTCAGTACTCTGAAATGGAGGGAGCGTCCGTGGCCAAGTGGGAGTCTCTGTCTTGATTTGTTCCTAACCGCTTTGGGTACGAGCCTTCATGGGACCAGGACTTTTTATGTGAGGAAGTTATCCAGCTGGCTTGCGGAACGTCGGTTGTTCTACCCTGGTGCCCGCCCCTGGACGAAGACTTTATCCGGAGGGGCACCTGGTGTTTTCCTCCACCAATGAAAGTTTGAGTCGCCATATGACCTTGGCTGTTGGAGAAGCTATAAAATTCAATTGAGATAATGGAATGAAACTTGATGTATGTTCGTATACCAAATAAACGGTATATCTACATAGCGATATGTTGCTTTTAACGTTATAAAAGTGTCTGGACTCGTAATTTGGTGTGTCGCACACACATTTCTGAGTCTTGACACTTTTAAATTCAGAACTCCAAAGACGGGGGAATACATTTCGGATAAAAGTGCATGCTATAAAGAAAACTAAGTGAAGAACCAACAGTGGTGCGAACGCCAGATTGCGAATTCAACATTTTGTTGATACATCTAAGTAAACAGTGGGGATAACATAGGTAAAATACAGGACAGGGTTATGGGTCTTGTCAAATAACATTGTGTAATGATAATGAACATTTGTGTCAAGTTTCAAAGCTTTTCGACATTTCGTTTTTGAGAAATGAGGAAAAACAAAAACTTTAACCAAAAACGTCAAAACAGACAGACAGGCATACGGCAAACTATAAGCCCGGATTTGCTACACAATCCGGCTGATAAGTATTCAACACACAATCCGGCTGATAAGTGTTAAACATCAAAGGCAACCAGAAACAGACAAACATATTCTTTCTGGTACTGCTTTACATATGTTACTTGGTATTTCGCATCAGATTGACGGACTGCATGTACGTCACTTCCTGTTTTGTTATGAAAGCCATGTTGGCCAGTTGAGCGAACACGGACCCACTTGTGTATCTTGCAGTATAGCTACCTTTAACGATGCAATAGTTATCGTGCCTAGTTATCATAACTCACTGGATGAACTAATGTTGTAGAAAACGCTCCATCAAAAAGCAATGAGTTTTATTTGCATGAATTTGATTATACGTAATGCGAAACGTTTGAGTCGTGACTCGTAATACTAATTCATCAGGTAAACTTCTGCCATATCAAATATGGGAACTGACTGAAATATATCACGTAGCCTCGCAGACAGCTGGGTGGAAATCAATGCACCGTTATTACTTCTAATGCACCTTCAAAGAATAGAACTCATCTCGCTAATGATATAACATCAGTTTTTGCACACAACGCTTTTGAAGCGTCAGGCAATTGTTCACAACTGTCCAAACAGAACCATCCTTTGACGACGACGTGCAGGTATTTATTGATTGTCGATTGGAAATTATATATTAAGATAAATGATAAACTAACTAACCAGTTGATCCGTGGAATACAGGGATACGTTTGAATATGTGATCTGGATTCTATTGAAAGTGTGTATGCTTAATTTCACAATATATTGAATATCTATGAATATCTTTAAACACGGCTTTCCATCAACAAACATTTTGAATATCTATCGAATTGCTTATAGCACATGATGATCGAAGGAATCTAATTGAATGTGTGAATATCTAATTTAACAAAATAATGACTATCATTTAAGACTACGGTATTTTCACCAACATCAAACATTACGAGAATATTTGCGTTTGTGATGTTGAAGACAGGTTTTCTCTATTAATATGTGAATTCTAAATACGGAAAGTACATTATCGGGATATACCGTGATTAAATCGGGCAAAAAGAGACAAAATGTTGCGCATATGTGAGATGTAAAACATCTAAATGTTATACAATGAAATGAGGTGTTGATTATAACGGGCAAAGTGAATATGCTCCATATACATATTTGAGAGTTTAATATACGATATACTTACCAATGAGGCTTGGGCTGTATAGCGATACGTTGCTTATTACACAGGAGAGAAATATACGTTATGCGATATATCGTTAGTCCCGTCACGTGACGTAGAGTTATCGTTCGTGCCTTCCTCATGTGCTCTTATAAACTGATGAGAATAGGGAACCTGAAAGAAGTTGACTTCATTCGAATTCAGGATATACTATATACTACAAAGAGCATATCATAGGGATCAAATAAATACTTTCGCTGAAAAATGTATGTTCATGTATATTAATATCGACTAAGCTCGAGATATGTGTGATTCAGGAGCTCGGTAGACGTTCGTGCCTCAACTAATGTATTTATACTTTTTGGCAAAAACAAGTTCCAGACAATTTACAAACAGGAGTTTTGGGACCACCTAACTTTTGTTTTTTATAACATTGCAAGTATTTGTCGTCAGTTTAGTTGGCATGAAAAATTGGACAGAGAAAAGTATCGAATCAGAATCGCCGTTCCGGAACAGCGTTTTATGCCAGGAACCGACATGGGGACCCAAGGTTTCAGTCGTAAGGGTCGTCGGGTACTGTTTGGCCTTTGCGCCGATATTCACGCTCATTGTGAATATTTTGGCGATGACGTATATTGTAAAGGCGCCAAAACTTAAAACTCATACTCGACTGTTCTTGTTCTCCCTTGGGATCTGTGATACACTGGTAGCCTTGGTTGTGATGCCTTTTAGGCTGTTTGGAATGCTTTCAGAAAACATGGAATATACTGGCGAACTTTTGTGCAACTTAGGTAACAGTTTAGACGTCATGCTGTCATCTGCTTCCATTTTTCACCTGTGTGCGCTGTCGTTTGACCGCTACGTGTCAACCTGTCGGCCATTTAATGTCGGCTACTGGTTCAGATGTAAGTTTTCAGTGCCCATGTTCTTATGCTGCTGGGCTATCCCCGCGACGTTGTCGTTCGGCTTTATTCCACAAAACATGCATATCGGAGGAGCTGAGTTCGAATATAGATGCATGTTAGAAAGGACGAAGTCGTGTCAATATTTTGCAAACATTCCTTATTCCTTATTTGGAACATTTGCGTCTTTTGTGATTCCGGGAATATTTATTCTTATATGTAATTACCATACTTTGAAAGCAATTGACAAACGAAGACGAGTGTTTCTGAAGCTAATTCGGGTTCATACAACACGAGGCAGCATTTATCGACGCCATATAGGAGAAGCTTTATTCCGCACAATTTTTATTTTAACCATATGTTTTTTCGCGTGCTGGTCACCATTTTTCATTATCAATATCCTAGATCCATTTATATCTTACAAGGTTCCTGGCTATATATGGATTGCAGTGACATGGTTCGGGTATGCAAATTCAGTGTTTAATCCTATATTGTATCTAAAGTTAACAGGTGTATTTTCACATAGATTGCACGGCAAGTAAATGTTTTTATGCGAATTCATTTAACCCCGTTATTGTCTCATTTAAAGTAGCTATCCCGTCAACAATAGCCACATTTTACATCGGATGTACACTTTTCTAAAACTATTGACGACGAGGTATATATAACTTACATATTTTGAGAATCGAAACTCTATAGACACACTATAAACGGTTTATATTGGCCAGGCCGAACCCCGAAACTGGAGTGTCAAATTAAGAGTTACCAACTCATAAACTAATTTTACTCATAATCAATCACGGATGATTTTAGAACACGTGAATAAACATTTACTTTCAATAGGCATATACAGTATCCAGTATCGCGCCTTACGGTACTTTCTTGGAGTTCACAGATTTGCCCCGAAACTTGCCATTATTGGAGATATAGGTTGGCTCCCGAGTAACTATCGCCTCTGGGTATTCTACCATTGAGGGTAGAGACTGGGCGTTACGTTGGAGAGCCTCCTGAACAAAGAATGTGCAGATTTTGCAATGACACTCAAATTGAGAATGAGATCCACTTTTTAGTTAAATGTTCTTTCTATAATGATATAAGAGAAGATGTATTTTATGAACAATTAATTGATTTGCAATTCATTATGAACAAACCTGACTCATATATCAAAGAACTTTCCTAGAAAAGTTGCTAAATATTTAGTGAAAGCATTCCTCAGACGACGAAATTAAACACTTTACTTATATATAAAGTAAATATAAATATATACACTTATATATATAATGCAGTTCAAACCAAGTTATTATAATTATGCTATAAACTATCATGTCATTAACTCAGATGACTCATATCGAGAGGATGAAGACATGACATTTAATCTTACTGCCATTTATAATAATTATACTTGTGTTTCATATTCTCGCATTTTGTATTTAACTTAAATTGATATGAGTATGATATCCGGAGCGTAGATTTTGCAAATAAGATACTTTTGTATATATCTTTAATATATCACGTTAATTATATGAAAAGTTTGCAAAGGTGACTTATAGGTCCATTGGACCGGGTGTAATATCCATGTTATATATTTGAATATTATGCTGATACTTGTACACATGTCACTATAATAAACAATTAACTTACTTATACATTAATATATGACCTGAACACCTGGATTGAGTTCTGATACACGGTTTTGTAGTGAAATATGCCGTTATTCGGCGGGTTATTATTATTTTTTTTTTTAATATAAGCGATTTTCCTATGATTTTTCATGGAATGTGAACGGATTCTGTGTTCTATGGTGGCATATTTCTGCCACGAGATAGCTAGATAATTATCAAGATTATTTCGAGATAGTACCATGTATTTTCGAGATAATAATGATTTTTTGCAAAAATCTTATAAAATTTGTCAGATAAAATATCATGTTAAATGCCACGCTAATGCCCACTTCTGCCATCATGATGCAGGTTTCTAGAGAATTATCGCGATACCCGTATCATGCTTTCTGAGATAGTAATTGAATTTTCACGGAAATCTCTCAGTTATCTTGTTAAATGCCGCGATACTACTGATCATGATAGTTCTGGTTTCGCGATAAATAATGTTATCGAGTTAACTATAAATATTTACGCGATAGTAACGTGAATTTTCTGATAAATAGTCATAATTATTACGAAAACAAACTTTCAAATGTTTAAGATAATTCTTACCGCGTTACCTATGTGCTAACGTGATGGCAGAAGAGGGCAGTATCGCAGCAAGTTTTGTTAGATAAAATTGTTGAAAATTAAAGAGAAAAAGTGAAATTATCGCGAAAAATACGCGATAAATTATCTAGCTATCTCGTGGCAGAAATAGGCCACCATAGTGTTCTATAGCGGAATTTTCAGAGCCAGCCTACTCACAGGAAAATGCTATTATAGCGTACAGTTATTATAGCGTACAGTTAATTGGAATTTAAATTTGTAAATGAAAATACGGTGTTCCTTTAGGGACATCGTACGATGGCGATGCACGATTGCCTGATGTACGTGGCGATGGTACGATGGTCCATCGCATTATCGCCATCGTACCATCCCCAATCGTACCATCGCGCATCAACATGTAATCGAGATGGTACTGTGGTATGTCCACACACATGGAATCTGATTGGAATCTGATGGTCTGGGGACGAATACTAATAATAATAATAATAATAATAATAATAATAATAATATTAATAATAATAATAATAAAAAGTAAAGACTTTATTTAACGAAAGAACTCATTTGAAACTAGTCAATCGTCCATGAGGCCCTCAAAATGCACGCAGCCAGTCTGGATATCTGAACCTGAATGCGGTTCAGTGAAGAATTATTATACCAGATCGTGTTTATCAAGTACTATAGCTTATTTGTGACATTGAAGGGACACACGGCAATTCTGATGGGACACACGGCAATTCTGATGGGACACACGGCAATTCTGATGTCTTTTAAACTCACGGCGACCCGTAAGTTGCATATTTTAAAAAAATAATAAATTCATTGCATTACACCATTAATATATTTAAATTTATATCTGTACACTTTACTTATCTTAAATTTATACAAGCAGTCGTAAAGTAAAGCGATACTAGATTAGTAATGTGAGGTACTACGTTTAAGTTTAATGCTTTATACATACATGTACTTTAAGATTGCCTTGTGTCCCTTTGAAAATAGGAAATGTTTCCGCTCATGTTCATTGCCTTTCTTCCTGTTCGAACTGGTGACATACATTACGTGGAACGAATAGATGCATACTATAAAGCACACCTGATGCTTATGTTAAACAAGAGGTCGCAGTCTGATAGGCAGCCATATCTCACGCCGCAGTTCTTTTCCCTATGTATGACCTTGACTTTGAAGAGTACTTCTCTCTATATATGACATTCCTTTGAAGATTCAGACATGGGTGTTGGTTGCCACGTGATCTTGATGATCAAAAGATGTTCTGCTCATCGTCTTGATGAGATGATGAATACATGTGCCAAGTTATTTTGAAATTCCTACATGCATATAAGAGTTATGGAGCAGACATGAAATAGGACGGACGGACGGACGGACGGACGGAGGTCATTACTATTTATCACCAAACATGGAACCTGCTCAACCTTTATGAGAATAACTGGCAGTGACTAAAAGCTTACCACACCATTTAGGGTTAAATGAGGAGTTAAGTCTCCTTGCTTATGAACCCAAGAACCATCTTTCAGGTATATCGCCCTTCATGCCGCCGGTTTAAAAGACGAAACGCGTCACCAACATATATAAAGATGAAATTGTCACGATCTGCTTGAAGACTGTCCGTAGTTAATTAGTATTGATTCCACATGGTTACCTTTTAAAGGATAAAATCCCATAATATTTCTAGGTCGATGTCGGTTTAAAATGACAACGTACGCCGGGTTAGAAAGTAATACGGAGATTTGGATTTTCTACTGGCCTTACTTTTTTTCTATGAGAACATTGTATATCTATTTGTGCTGCAAACATTTTAAATGGTAACTTTATTTGCATTAATCAAGAGTTTGGTAGATAGAAGACAGTTTTAGCTATTCTAGATCGGGAAAGAGTAGTGTGTTTAACCCTTAACCCGACATATACTTAATGGACAGTTCTTTCTTTGAATTAAGACCATTCCATTTATGTGACAAACGGGTGTTTCGGGAACAATGACTGATCAGCAGTACATTGTAAACACTAGGCTTCAGCCTTAAATAAAAAAAACACAACGTGTATACCAAGTTTGATTGAGATCCATAAACGTTGCAGGAAAATATCGCACGTAATCAAAATATGACAGTCGGAAACAATTTACTTTAAGCAAATGTGACATTGACATTTAACCTAGAAGTCATATGCATCCTCGACATTTAACCTAGAAGTCATATGCATCCTCGACATTTAACCTGGAAGTCATATGCATCCTCGACATTTAACTTAGAAGTCATATGCATCCTCGACATTTAACCTAGAAGTCATATGCATCCTCGACATTTAACTTAGTCATATGCATCCTCGACATTTAACCTAGAAGTCATATGCATCCTCGACATTTAACCTAGAAGTCATATGCATCCTCCTTGAGTGTAGATACTTATGTAAAGACATGTATAGACAGTCTACAGTAATGGAAGATAGGTATAAAGGCAAAGTAAACCAAGTCTGGCTAAGATTCATCGTCTGTGAAGGAAAACATCGCACGGAAAACTGAAGTGTGACGGACCCGAGGCCGGAGGTAGAGTCGGCCATGCAGACATATCGTGTCTATGCTCATATTCATAGCACTGCAGCACTAGTAGACAACCACATCGATGATAAATGAAATCGTTGAAAAGAGCAAAACAGCAATAGGTAATAGATAGAGTATGGTCTCCAGGGGCGTAGCTCTGTCTAAATCAGTGTGCAGGCACAAGGTCTAGGGGAGTCCGGGGGCATGCCTCCCCGTGATTTTTTTTCAGAAAGAAGCCAAATCCTGCATTCTGACAGTATTTTAAGCAGCAAACAATATGTTGTTAACCCGCGATTTTAAGCTTTTGTAATCTACAATTTCGCAACAGAAACATCGGAACAGAACAAAATAACACATTCCGAAAATCTTTCGAAATGTTGCACAATCATGGTGTGTTTGGTTCCGGAAGACCGCGAGCGAAATCAGTTCGAATTTTATTTTCTGAAAATACCTCGAGTAACAATTGGTATGAGCTGACCACATACCCCTCTGTTTTTATTGCATTTTTGGCATTTTTATTTTTTTGATTTCTGTGGACAATGTGTAGGCACGCGCCTACAGTGCCTATAGGCAGCTACGCCACTGGTCTCATCGAGTTGATTGATTTAAACATCGAGGTGTTGAATCCAACCAACGAGATGAGATCATACTCTATTTGTTTTGTAGCATGTCCATTTCAGCTGCCAGCTATACTCTAACTTTCAATAACTGGTAGTTAGCGTACACCATTTATTCTTTCATTTAAACGATTTGCACCTGTGTAGGTACAACAGGAATTTCAGTGACCATGATACACGTCAAAGAGCTCACATTAATGGAAACTTGACACCACATTATGTATAAAACCAGCTGTTTTTTCCCTAGATATAAATGAGGCACATAGTCGGTCTAAAACTTCCTGCTAGTTTCAAGTTTCCATTAATGTCAGCTCTGTTGACTTATTGCTTTTTTCCTCTTTTCACAAATAGGCACGATTTCTTACATCATCGATGAGATGGTGTGCTAGTGCGGCAGTGCTATAAAGATGACACGATATTAATCAAATATTACATTAAAAGCGAGGTTAAATACATACATATTGGTCCAAAGACAAATTAAACATGACTGGTTCAGACTAGTATATTTGTCGTCCTCCCCGGAAACCGCTGACTGCTAGTCCCCCCACCCACAGCTACCACACTGTGGAATACCACACCGTAGACACATGGCATGATACCCCACCCAGTCATATTATAATGAGACCATGTCGACCAGTCCTAGAACTGCCCTTTATGACGAACGTAAAGCCATGATCCTACTAGTACCATTTTTATGAAGTCTTTGGTATGGTCCGGCCGAGGATTGAACCCACGACCTGCCGCATGCGAGGCGGACACAAGTTACAGGTACGAGGCATACATGCTACTACTAGACCATAGCGCAACATCCCCCACCCAATACTTAGGAGAATGGAAGAAAAGCTGCTATATAGCCATGCAGCAGGAGCAGCAGCGGCATGATCATCACCTAGCGGGGCAAACATCTCACATGGACTGCTATCATAGCAGTTTTACAAAGGGGAAAAGGGAAAACTAATGTTCGAGGGCCGCCTGACGTTATGGAAATATTGGAAGAAGTTCTTCTGTATAGTCAGCCAGTGGCTGGTCAGCCATGATAAAACATTTAAGGTGGATCACGACTCATTCAAAACATCGTGTATTCCAGAAATGCATTTGTTTGCATTCAAATCAATAATTGTTACAATTGAACACTAAATACTAAGTAATGAACTAGAGAGAATTTAGATAAACGCGCATGTCAATTAAGCTAAAAGGGCCTCTGGAGATTCCCATTTCCGTTTGTTTTCAAATTAAACCTAAACGCCATTATCAGTAATCAATAATTCAGTTTGTATCTGACTGATCAAAGGTATACCTGGTAACGTATGTTTCATTAAAAGGACACATTTGTCACGACTGTCACGGCTGTCATAGCAAAAGCTGATGAGGTCCAGTACTCTAATTACAACAGCAGAAATCCACTGCTCTAACAGCAGCTGACTGTCACTGAGCAACAGCAGACGAATGTCACAGCTCGACAGCAAGTGACGACTGTCACTGCTCGAACAGCAACGGCAGACGACGGCAAAGCAGACGCTCGAACAGCAATTGCAGACGACTGTCACTGCTCGAACAGCAACATCGGACGACTGTCACCGAACAACAACATCGGACGACTGTCACTGGTTTAATACAGCAGCAGACGACAATCACGGCTCTTATAGCAAACACAAACGACGGTCATTACTGATCTAATAGCAATAGCGGACAACTGCTCTAAGAACGAGAGCAGACGACTGTCACTGCTATAACAGCCACAACAGACGAAATTCACTGATCTTAATAGCAACTACACAATACGTTTATAGCTCTATATGCTCTAATAGCAACAACAGACGACTGCCACTGCTCTAATAGCACAACAGACGACAGTCACTGCTCTAATAACAACAACAGACGACAGTCACTGCTCTAATAACAATAGCAGACGACTGTTCCTGCTCTAATAGCAACATCAGAAGACTGTCACTGCTCTAATAGCAGCAGCAGACAACTGTCACTGCTCTAGTTGCAACAGCATACGACAGTCATTGCTCCAGTAGCAACAGCAGACGATTGCTATTGCTCTGCTATTGCTCTAATATCAACAGTAGAATACTGTCACTGCTGTAATAGCAACAACAGACGACTGTCACTGCTCTAATATCAACAGCAGATGAGTCACTGCTCTGATAGCAACAACAGACGACAGTCACTGTCTAATAGCAACAACAGACGACTGTCACTGCTCTAGTAGCAACAACAGACGACTATCACTGCTCTAATAGCAACATCAGACGACTGTCACTGCTCTACTAGCAACAACAGACGACTGTCACTGCTCTAAAAGCAATATCAGAAGACTTCCCTGCTCTAATAGCAACATCAGAAGACTGCCAATGCTCTAACAGCAACATCAGAAGACTGTCACTGTTCTAATATCAACAACAGACGAATACCACTGCTCTAACAGCAACAGCAGACGACTTCCACTGCCCTATCAGCAACATCAGACAACTGTCACTGCTCTAACAGCAACTTGAGCAGACTGTATCTGCTCTAATATCAACAGCAGACGATTTTTACTGTTCTAATATCAACAGTACAATACTGTCACTGCTCTAATAGCAGCAACAGACGACTGCCACTGCTCTAATATTAACAGCAGCTGACTGTCACTGAACTTATATCAACAACAGACGTCTGTCACTGCTCTAGTAGTAACGGCAGACGACTGTAACTGCACTAATAGCAAGAGCAGACGACAGTCATTGCTCTAGTAGCATGAGCATACGACAGTCACTGCTCTAATAACAACAACAGACGACTGGCACTGCTCTAAAAGCAAAAGCAGACGACTGACACTGCTGTAATAGCAACAACAGACGACTGTCACTGCTCTGATTGCAACAGCAGACGACTGTCATTGCTCTAATAGCAGCAACAGACGACTTTCACTGCTCTAATATCAACAGCATACGACTGGCACAGCATTAATAGCAACAACAGACGACGGCAAAGCAGACGCTCGAACAGCAATTGCAGACGACTGTCACTGCTCGAACAGCAACATCAGAGGACTGTCACCGAACAACAACATCGGACGACTGTCACTGGTTTAATACAGCAGCAGACGACTATCACTGATCTAATACAGCAGCAGACGACTATCATGGCTCTTAACAAACGACGGTCATTACTGATCTAATAGCAACAGCGGACGACTGCTCTAAGAACGAGAGCAGACGACTGTCACTGCTATAACAGCAACAACAGATGAAATTCACTGATCTAATAGCAACTACACAAGACGTTTATAGCTCTATATGCTCTAATAGCAACAACAGACGACTGCCACTGCTCTAATAGCAACAATAGACGACGGTCACTGCTCTAGTTGCAACAGCATACGATAGTCACTGCTCTAGTAGCAACAGCAGACGATTGTTACTGTTGTAATATCAAAAGTACAATACTGTCACGGCTCTAATAGCAGCAACAGACGACTGCCACTGCTCTAATATTAACAGCAGCTGACTGTCACTGATCTAATATCAACAACAGACGACTGTCACTGCACTAGTAGCAACAGCAGACGACTGTCACTGCTCTAATAGCAAGAGTAGAAGACAGTCACTGCTCTAGTAGCAAGAGCATACGACAGTTTCTGCTCTAATAACAACAACAGACGACTGACACTGCTATAAAAGCAAAAGCAGACGACTGACACTGCTGTAATAGCAGCAACAGACGACTGTCACTGCTCTTATTGCAACAGCAGACGACTGTCATTGCTCCAATAGCAGCAACAGACGACTGTCACTGCTCTAATATTAACAGCAGCTGACTGTCACTGATCTAATATCAACAACAGACGACTGTCACTGCACTAGTAGCAACAGCAGACGACTGTCACTGCTCTAATAGCAAGAGTAGAAGACAGTCACTGCTCTAGTAGCAAGAGCATACGACAGTTTCTGCTCTAATAACAACAACAGACGACTGACACTGCTATAAAAGCAAAAGCAGACGACTGACACTGCTGTAATAGCAGCAACAGACGACTGTCACTGCTCTTATTGCAACAGCAGACGACTGTCATTGCTCCAATAGCAGCAACAGACGACTGCCACTGCTCTAATATCAACAGCATACGACTGTCACTGCTCTAATAGCAACAACAGACGTCAGTCACTGCTCTAATAGCAATAGCGGACGACCGACAGTCACTTTTCTAATATACAACACCAGATGACTGTCACTGCTCTAATAGCAACAGCAGACGACAGTTACTGCTCTAGTAGCAAGAGCATACGACAGTCACTGCTCTAATAACAAAAGCAGACGACTGTCACTGCTCTAATAGCAACAGCAAACGACTGCCATTTTTAAAAGCAAAAGCAGATGACTGTCACTGCTGCACTAATAGCAACAGCAGACGACTGTCACTGCTCTAATAGCAACAGCAGACGACTGTCACTGCTGCTCTAATAACAACAGCAGACGACTGTCACTGCTCTAATAGCAACAGCAGACGACTGTCACTGCTCTATTAGCAACAGCAGACGACTGTCACTGCCCTAGTAGCAAAAACAGACGACTGTCATTGCTCTAATATCAACAGTAGAATATTGTCACTGCTATAATATGAACATAAGACAACTATCACTTTTCTAATAGCAACATCAGACGACTTTCACTGCTACAACAGCAACACCAGACGACTGTCACTTCTCTAATAGCAGCATCAGACGACTGCCACTGCTACAATAGCAACATCAGACGACTGTCACTGCTCTTACAGCAACATCAGACGACTGTCACTGCTACAATAGCAACATCAGACGACTGTCACTTCTCTAATAGCAACATCAGACGACTGTCACTGCTCTAATAACAATAGCAGACGACTGTCCCTGCTCTAATAGCAACATCAGAAGACTGTCACTGTTCTAATAGCAGCAGCAGACGACTGTCACTGCTTTAGTTGCAACAGCATACGACAGTCATTGCTCTAGTAGCAACAGCAGATGATTGCTGTTGCTCTAATATCAACAGTAGAATACTGTCACTGCTGTAATAGCAACAACAGACGACTGTCACTGCTCTAATATCAACAGCAGATGACAGTCACTGCTCTGATAGCAACAACATACGACAGTCACTGTTCCAATAGCAACAACAGACGACTGTCACTGCCCTAGTAGCAACAACAGACGACTATCACTGCTCTAATAGCAAGAGCAGAAGACATTCACTGCTCTAGTAGCAAGAACATACGACAGTCACTGCTCTAATAACAACAGCAGACTGTCACTGCTCTAATAGGAACAACAGACGACAGTCACTGCTCTAATAGCAACAACAGACGACTGTCACTGATCTAGTAGCAAAAACAGACGACAGTCACTACTGTAATAGCAACAGTAGAATACTGTCACTGCTCTAGTAGGAAGAACATACGACTGTCATTGCTCTAATAGCAACATCAGACGACTGTCACTGCTCTAATAGCAACAACAGACGACTGTCACTGCTCTAATAGCAATATCAGAAGACTGCCACTACTCTAATAGCAACATCAGAAGACTGCCACTGCTCTAAAAGCAACATCAGAAGACTGTCACTGTTCTAATATCAACAACAGACGAATGCCACTGCTCTAACAGCAACAGCAGACGACTTCCACTGCCCTATCAGCAACATCAGACGACTGTCACTGCTCTAACAGCAACTGCAGCCAAATTTCACTGCTCTAATATCAACAGCAGACGACTGTCACTGCTCTAGTAGCAAGAGCAGACGGCTGTCACTGCTCTAATAGCAAGAGCAGACGACAGCCACTGCTCTAATAGCAACAACAGACGACTGTCACTGCTCTAATAGCAACAATAAACTACTGCCACTGCTCTAATAGCAACAGCAAATGACTGGCACTGCTCTAATAGCAGCAACAGACGACTGTCATTGCTCTAATAGCAACATCAGACGACAGTCAATGCTATAATAGCAACATCAGACGACTGCCAATGCTCTAATACCAACTCACTGCTCAAATAGCAATATCAGAAGACTACCAGCAACATCAGTCGACTGTCACTGCTCTAACAGCAACTGCAGCCGAATTTCACTGCTCTAATATCAACAGCAGACGACTGTCACTGCTCTAATAGCAAGAGCAGACGACTGTCACTGCTCTAATAGCAAGAGCAGACGACAGCCACTGCTCTAATAGCAACAACAGACGACTGTCACTGCTCTAATAGCAACAATAAACTACTGCCACTGCTCTAATAGCAACAGCAGACGACTGGCACTGCTCTAATAGCAGCAACAGACGACTGTCATTGCTCTAATAGCAACATCAGACGACAGTCAATGCTATAATAGCAACATCAGACGACTGCCAATGCTCTAATACCAACTCACTGCTCAAATAGCAATATCAGAAGACTGCCACTGCTCTAATACCAACAGCAGACGACTGTCACTGCTTGCTCTAACAGCAACAGCGGACGACTGTCACTGCTCTAGTAGCAAGAACATACGACAGTCACTGCTCTAATAGCAGTAACAGACGACTGTCATTGTTCTAATATCAACAACAGACGAATGCCACTGCTCTAACAGCAACTGCAGACGATTGTCACTCCTAACAACAACAACATACGACTGTCACTGCTCTAATAGCTAATAGCACCAACAGACTGTGTCACTGTTACAATGGCAATGCAGACGACAGCCACTGCTCTAATACTAACATCAGACGACTGCCACTGCTCTAATACCAACTCACTGCTCTATTAGCAACATCAGAAGACTGCCACTGAACTAATACCAACAGCACGACTGTCACTGCTTGCTCTAACAGCAACAACATACTACTGTCACTGTTCTAACAGCAATATCAGACGACTGAAACTGCTCTAACAGCAACATCAGACGACTGCCACTGCTCTAATAGCAACATCAGACGACTGCCACTGTTCTAATAGCAACAGCAGACGACTGCCACTGCTCTAATAGCAACAGCAGACGACTGCCAATGCTCTAATAGCAACATCAGAAGACTGTCACTGCTCTACCAGCAATTGCAGGACTGTCACTGCTGTAACAGCAAAAGCAGACGAATGTCACTGTTCTAATAGCAACATCAGAAGACTGTCACTGCTCTAATAGCAACATCAGAATAATGTCACTGCTCTAATAGCAATAGCAGGACTGTCGCTGATCTAACAGTAACAGCAGACGAATGTCACTGTACTAATAGCAACATCAGAAGACTGTAACTGCTCTAATAGCAACACCAAGCGACTGCCACTGCTCTAATAGCAACATAAGACGACTGTCACTGCTCTAATAGCAACATCAGAAGACTGTCACTGCTCTAATAGCAACATCAGAAGACTGCCACTGCTCTAATAGCAACATCAGAAGACTGCCACTGCTCTAATAGCAACATGAAGCGACTGTCACTGCTCTAATAGCAACATCAGACAACTACCACTGCTCTAAAAGCACCATCAGAAGACTGCCACTGTTCTAATAGCAACATCAGAAGACTGCCACTGCTCTAACAGCAACATCAGAAGACTGCCACTGGATTATATGCACACCGAATTACCGCACCGCGGATGAAGTCCTGAAAAATCAGGAGGGCACCTGCCGAATATCAGTGATGAATTTGAAAAAATCGAAATGACGTCAGTATGACCATACGTATGAATAAATTATTGGAGTAATATCAGAAACAGCTCATGTTGGCTTTGAACTGTTCTAATAGTTAATATTAATGACTGTAAAAATGCAACAACAGCAGAAAAACTAACGGGACGCCGCGAATTAAAACAACAACAAGAGGCCCAAGAGGGCCTGTGGACGCTCTACTGGCTCAAGATAAAGTTTATGTATAAGGGGCCATAAGTCTTTCAAAAATCATTCAACCAGAACATGGCAATGACAGGTGCAACTAGGCTTAGTACTGATCATCCTCGCCAAGATTCGCTGAAATCTGGCAAAGAGTTCAGAAGAGACTAATCTGGACAAAGTTTGTGTATTAAAACATTTAAAGGGTCACAACTCTGCCAAAAATCATTCAACCGAAATATGGCGATGATATGCACAACTAGGCTTGATACTGATCATCCTTGTCAAGTTTCGTCTGTATCCAGCCAGGGGTTCAGGAGAACTAGCCCAGAAAAAAATTGTGGTATCAAAATCCTTTAAAGGGCCATAATCTGCCAAATATCTGTAACCCGGAACGTGACGATGACATGCACAACTAGGCTTGGTGCTGATCATCCCTGCAAAGTTTCATTGAAATCTGGGGAGGGGTTCAGGAGAAGTAGATCAGAACAAAGTTTGTGTATTAAAACCTTTAAAGGGCCATAACTCCGCCAAAAATCATTCAACCGGAACACGGCGATGATTTGCACAACTAGACGTAGAATTGATCATCCCTAAAATGTGTCGTTTAATTCGGCCAGGGGTTCAAGAGAACTAGTCGGAACAAAGTTTGTGTATTAAAACCTTTAAAGGGCTATAACTCCGCCAAACTCATTCAACTGGAACACGGTGACTATGTACAACTAGGCTTGGTACTGATCATCCCTGAAAAGTTTCAATGAAATCCGGCCAAATGAAGGCGCTTTCGTCTTAATGAGACCAAGATATAGCATATTTCAGAAAATCAAGGGCCATGACTCCGATGTAAATGGTCCAATCTGGATGTTTGGCTGACCTGGCTAGTTTCCGAACTTGACCAAGCTTTCATTGATATTAACAATCTGGTAAAGTTTCTTAAAGATCGGATGAAAGATGAAGGCCTTATCGTCTTAATGAGGCAAAATATAGGATTTTTAACTAAATCAAGGGCCATAACTCCACTGTTACTGGTCAGATCTGGCTGGTTTTCGAACTTGACCGAGCTGTCATTGATATTAACAATCTAGTAAAGTTTCATAACGATCACATGAAAAATGAAGGCCACGTTGTCTTAACGAGGCAAAATATAGCATTTTTAACTAAATCAAGAGCCATAACTCATCTGTTACTGGTCCGATCTGGCTGGTTTTCGAAATTGTCTGAGCTGTCATTGATATAAACAATCAGGTAAAGTTTTGTAAAGATCAGATGAAAGATGAAGGCCCTATCGAATTAACGAGGCAAAATATAGCATTTTTAACTAAATCAAGGGCCACAACTCCGCTGTTACTGGTCCGATCTGGCTGATCTTCAAAATGTCCGAGCTTTCATTTATATAAACAATCTGGTAAGGCCATATCAAATTAATTCCCTGTTTATCATCCAAATTTTGGAAAAAATTGGGGCGGGAGGTGCAATTTTATTTTTTATTTTTTATTTTCCTGAGATGACATCAAACATCACAAAAATATTAATAACCAGAAGTATTATGTTTTGAACCCTCTCTTTATTACCAATTGTCACTGCTATAGCATACATTTGTATTTATAATGATATAAACTACCACGTATGTGAGTTTTAAAAGTTGACGTTCTCAATATAACTTACTTCTTATTGCTCGACGTCCGATTTGTTTACAAAATGTATTTCCGGATATTTCCAGTTCGGGCTAATATTAACGCATTTTCCATCACACAAAGACGACTCTTTCACAGTCAATTTTTTTATTTATTTTTTTATTTTATTATTTTTTTTTTATATATATTTTTTTTCTTCGGACAAAATAAAATTTGTCGGGGCGGCATAAAATATTTTTTTTATGTAAAGTTTGGTAAAGATTGGATAAAGATAAAGGCCCTATCGTCTTAACGAGGCAAAATATAGCATTTTTACTAAATCAAGGGCCATAACTCCGCTGATAATGGTCCGATACAGCTAGTTTTCGAACTTGTCCTAGCTCTCATTTATATAAACAATCTGGTAAAGTTTGGTAAAGACTGGATGAAAGATGAAGGCCCTATCATCTTAATGAGGCAAAATATAGCAATTTTAACTAAATCAAGGGCAATAACTCTGCTGTTAATAGTCCGATCTAGCTGGTTTTTGAATTTGTCCGAGTTTTAATTGATATTAACAATCTCTGCAAGTTTGTTAAAGTTCAAATAGTAAATGAAGGTGCTAGAGTGTTCACAAGGCTTAATATGACATTTTTCAGCAAAACAAGGGCCATAACTCCAGTGAAATTATATCGACCTTGCCGATTTCGAACTTGTCCGAGCTTTCATTGATATAAAGACACTGGCAAAGTTAAGTATAGGTCCGTTTAATATTGAAGACCCTAGAGTGTTCACAAGGCAGAAAATAGCATTTTTCAGAAAAAACAAGGGCCATAACTCCGGTGTTACTGATCCGATTTAGCTGGTTTTCAAACTTGTTTGAGCTGCATTGATATTAACAATCTGTGCAAGTTTGGTAAAGATCAAATAATAAATGTATGTGCTAGAGTGTTCACAAGGCAGAAAATGGCATTTTTCAGGAAAAACAAGGGCCATAACTCAGGTGTTACTGACCCAATTTAGATGATTTTCGAACTTGTCTAAGCTATCATTGGTATTAACAATCTGTGCAAGTGTGGTAATGATCAAATAATAAATGAAGGTGTTAGAGCTTTCACAAGGCTTAATATGGCATTTTTCAGCAAAACAAGGGCCATAACTCCGGAGAAATTTATCCGATCCGGCTGGTTTTCGAACTTGTCCAAGCTTTCATTGATATAAAGCCACTGGCAAAGTTTCGTAAAGATTTGATTAATATTGAAGGCCCTAGAGTGTTCACAAGGCAAAAGTTAACAGACGGACGGACGACGACGGACGGACGACGGACGGACGATGGACGGACGACGGACGAAGGACAACTCGCCATCCCATAAGCTCTGCTGGCCTTCGGCCAGTAGAGCTAAAAACTAAGAATGCAGTTTGTACCTTTAACAAGAACACCTGCTCTTTTTCAAAGTACAAAACAAATCCTCTCCACAGACCGTCTGAGACAGAGGAGGACAACAATGTAATCACGACTTTGTTAACACAGCTCAAGCTGTTCTAGATCGGGAAAGAAGTGTGTGTTTAGCCCTTAACCCGATACATATATACTCAGCAAAAATATCCACTATGTTTTCCTGCAAAATCTAAGACTGTAAGAAAGAACTAACACTTGTAGCCTGATTTTCTTTTAATGTGACCATCAAATACAGATTTTATTAAAAGAAAATCATGCTACAATTGTTAGTTCTTTCTTACAGTCTCCGATTTTGCAGGGAAAAAAGTGGATACTTTTTATTTTTGCTGAGTGTATATACTTAATGGACTGTTCTTTCTTTGAATTAAGACCATTCCATTTATGTGACAAACGGGTGTTTCGGGAAAAATGACTGATCAGCAGTACATTGTAAACACTAGGCTGCAGCCTTAAATAAAAAACCACCACGTGTATACCAAGTTTGAATGAGATCCATAAACGTTGCAGGAAAATATCGCACGTAATCAAAATATGAACAATCTAGTACTTTAAGCAAATGTGACATTGACATTTAACCTAGAAGTCATATGCATCCTCGACATTTAACCTAGAAGTCATATGCATCCTCTACATTTAACCTAGAAGTCATATGCATCCTCGACATTTAACCTAGAAGTCATATGCATCCTCGACATTTAACCTAGAAGTCATATGCATCCTCGACATTTAACCTAGAAGTCATATGCATCCTCGACATTTAACCTAGAAGTCAT
The DNA here is from genome assembly GCA_037043455.1 of Cyrtodaria siliqua. NCBI lineage: Eukaryota > Metazoa > Mollusca > Bivalvia > Adapedonta > Hiatellidae > Cyrtodaria > Cyrtodaria siliqua. Next base: position 148,885 of record JAWPHD010000856.1, read on the forward strand.
ATGTATCCTCCTTGAGTGTAGATACTTATGTAAAGACATTTACAGACAGTCTACAATAGTGGAAGATAGGTATAAAGGCAAAATAAACCAAGTTTGGCTAAGAGTCATCGTCTGTGAAGGAAAATATCGCACGGAAACGAAAGTGTGATGGACCCGAGGCCGGAGGCATTGTCGGCCATGTAATATGTGACATAAAAAGTCGTTATGTACGCTCGAATTTACTCTGTAACAACCTTAATTATGTGCTGATTAGTTATAATTGGTGCTAAAACAACAATTTACATCTTCAAGTACAGCCGTCTCTCACATAAACACTAATTTGGACCAATATGTATGTATTTAACCTCTCTTTTAATGTAATCTTTCAGACATATCGTGTCAGTGCTCATCTGTATAGCACTGCAGACATATCGTGTCAGTGCCCATCTTTATAGCACTGCAGACATATCGTGTCAATGCTCATTAACTTTATAGCACTGCAGGCATATAGTGTCAATGCTCATCTTTATAGCACTGCAGACATATCGTGTCAATGCTCATCTTGTTGCACTGCAGACATATCGTGTCAATGCTCATCTGTATAGCACTGCAGACATATCGTGTCAGTGCGTGTCTTTATAGCACTGCAGACACATCGTGTCAATGCTCATCTGTATAGCACTGCAGACATATCGTGTCAATGCTCATCATCTTTATAGCACTACAGGCATATAGTGTCAATGCTCATCTGTATAGCACTGCAGACATATCGTGTCAATGCTCATCTTTATAGCACTGCAGACATATCGTGTCAATACTCATCTTTATAGCCCTGCAGACATATCGTGTCAATACTCATTTGTATAGCACTGCAGACATATCGTGTCAATACTCATCTTTATAGCACTGCAGACATATCGTGTCAATACTCATCTTTATAGCACTGCAGACATATCGTGTCAATACTCATCTGTATAGCACTGCAGACATATCGTGTCAATACTCATCTTTATAGCACTGCAGACATATCTTGTCAATACTCATCTTTATAGCACTGCAGACATATCGTGTCAATATTCATCTTTATAGCACTGCAGACATATCGTGTCAATGCTCATCTTTATAGCACTGCAGACATATCGTGTCAATACTCATCTTTATAGCACTGCAGACATATCGTGTCAATACTCATCTTTATAGCACTGCAGACATATCGTGTCAATATTCATCTTTATAGCACTGCAGACATATCGTGTCAATGCTCATCTTTATAGCACTGCAGACATATCGTGTCAATACTCATCTTTATAGCCCTGCAGACATATCGTGTCAATACTCATCTTTATAGCACTGCAGACATATCGTGTCAATACTCATCTTTATAGCACTGCAGTCATATCGTGTCAATACTCATCTTTATAGCACTGCAGACATATCGTATCAATACTCATCTTTATAGCACTGCAGCACTAGCACACCACCTCATCGATCATGAATGAAATCCTTGAAAAGAGCAAAACAGCAATAAGTAATAGATAGAGTATTGTCTCATCCAGTTGATTGATTTAAACATCGAGATGGGCGTAGTCCATCGAGGTGTTGAATCCAAACAACGAGATGAGATCATACTGTATTTGTTTTGTAGCATGTCCATTTCAGCTGTCAGCCATACTCTAACTTCCAATAACTGGTAGTTAGCGTACACATTTATTCTGACAGGTGTTATTTTCAATTAAACTATTTACACCTGTGTAAGTACAAAAGGAATTTAAGTGACTATGCTACACGTCAACAGAGCTGACATTAATGGAAACTTGACACCACATTATGTATAAAACCAGCTCGTTTTTTCCCTAGATATAAATGAGGCACATAGTAGGTCTAAAACTTCCTGCTAGTTTCAAGTTTCCATTAATGTCAGCTCTGTTGACTTATTGCTTTTTTCCTCTTTCCACCAATAGGCACGATTTCTTACATCATCGATGAGATGGTGTGCTAATGCGGCAGTGCTATGAAGATGACACGATATTACTCAAAGATTACATTAAAAGCGAGGTTAAATACATACATATTGGTCCAAAGACAAATTAAACATGACTGGTTCAGACTAGTATATTTGTCGTCCTCCCCGGAAACCGCTGACTGCTAGTCCCCCACCCACACCCACCTCACTGTGGAATACCACACCATAGACACATGGCATGATACCCCACCCAGTCATATTATAATGAGACCAGGTCGACCAGTCCTAGAACTGCCCTTTATGACGAACGTAAAGCCATGATCCTACTAGTATCATTTTTACGAAGTCTTTGGTATGATCCGGCTGGGGATTGAACCCACGACCTGCCGCATGCGAGGCGGACACAAGTTACTGGTACGAGGCATACATGCTACTACTAGACCATAGCGCAACATCCCCCGCCCAATACTTAGGAGAATACATATTAAGCTTGGAAGAAAAGCTGCTATATAGCCATGCAGCAGGAGCAGCAGCGGCATGATCATCACCTAGCGAGGCAAACATCTCACATGGAATGCTATCATAGCAGTTTTACAAAGGGGAAAAGGGAAAACTAATGTTCGAGGGGGCGGTGACGTTATGGAAATATTGGAAGAAGTTCTTCTGTATAGTCAGTCAGTGGCTGGTCAGCCATGATAAAACATTTTAAGGTGGATCACGACTCATTCAAAACATCGTGTATTCCAGAAATGCATTTGTTTGCATTCAAATCAATAATTGTTACAATTGAACACTAAATACTAAGTAATGAACTAGAGAGAATTTAGATAAACGCGCATGTCAATTAAGCTAAAAGGGCCTCTGGAGATTCCCATTTCCGTTTGTTTTCAAATTAAACCTAAACGCCATTATCAGTAATCAATAATTCAGTTTGTATCTGACTGATCACAGGTATACCTGGTAACGTATGTTTTATTAAAAGGACACATTTGTCACGACTGTCACGGTTGTAATAGCAAAAGCTGATGAGGTTCAGTACTCTAATTACAACAGCAGAAACCCACTGCTCTAACAACAGCTGACTGTCACTGAGCAACAGCAGACGAATGTCACAGCTATAATACAACAAGTGACGACTGTCACTGCTCGAACAGCAACAGCAGACGACGGCAACAGCAGACGCTCGAACAGCAATTGCAGACGACTGTCACTGCTCGAACAGCAACATCGGACGACTGTCACCGAACAACAACATCGGACGACTGTCACTGGTTTAATACAGCAGCAGACGACTATCACTGATCTAATACAGCAGCAGACGACTATCACGGCTCTTAACAAACGACGGCCATTACTGATCTAATAGCAACAGCGGACGACTGCTCTAAGAACGAGAGCAGACGACTGTCACTGCTATAACAGCAACAACAGACGAAATTCACTGATCTAATAGCAACTAAACAATACGTTTATAGCTCTATATGCTCTAATAGCAACAACAGACGACTGCCACTGCTCTAATAGCAACAATAGACGACAGTCACTGCTCTAGTTGCAACAGCATACGATATTCACTGCTCTAGTAGCAACAGCAGACGATTGTTACTGTTCTAATATCAACAGTACAATACTGTCACGGCTCTAATAGCAGCAACAGACGACTGCCACTGCTCTAATATTAGCAGCATCTGACTGTCACTGATCTAATATCAACAACAGACGACTGTCACTGCACTAGCAGCAACAGCAGACGACTGTCACTGCTCTAATAGCAAGAGCATACGACAGTCACTGCTCTAGTAGCAAGAGCATACGACAGTCACTGCTCTAATAACAACAACAGACGATTGTCACTGCTCTAATAGCAAGAGCATACGACAGTCACTGCTCTAGTAGCAAGAGCATACGACAGTCACTGCTCTAATAACAACAACAGACGACTGACACTGCTATAAAAGCAAAAGCAGACGACTGACACTGCTGTAATAGCAACAACAGACGACTGTCACTGCTCTTATTGCAACAGCAGACGACTGTCATTGCTCTAATAGCAGCAACAGACGACTGTCACTGCTCTAATATCAACAGAATACGACTGTCACTGCTCTAATAGCAACAACAGTCGTCAGTCACTGCTCTAATAGCAACAAAAGACGACAGTCACTTTTCTAATATACAACACCAGATGACTGTCACTGCTCTAATAGCAACAGCAGACGACTGTCACTGTTCTAATAGCAACAGCAGACGACAGTTACTGCTCTAGTAGCAACATCAAGCGACTGTCACTGCTCTAAAAGCAACATCAGAAGACTGTCACTGCTCTAATAGCAACATCAGAAGACTGCCACTGCTCTAATAGCAACATCAGAAGACTGTCACTGTTCTAATAGCAACGCAACATCAAAAGACTGCCACTGCTCTAATAACAACAACAGAAGACTTGTCACTACTAGTAATAGCAGGAATGTCACTGCTCTAACAGCAAAAGCAGATGAATGTCACTGTTCTAATAGTAACATCAGAAGACTGTCACTGTTCTAATAACAACATCAGAAGACTGTCACTGCTCTAATAGCAAAGCAGGACTGTCACTGCTATAACAGCAAAAACAGACGAATGTCTCTGTTCTAATAGCAACATCAGAAGACTGCCACTGTTCTAATAGCAACATCAGAAAACTGTTACTGCACTAATAGCACCAGCAGACGACTGTCACTGCTCTAATAGCAACATCAGAAGACTGCCACTGCTCTAATAACATCAGAAGAATGTCACTGCTCTACTAGCAATAGCAGTACTGTCACTGCTCTAACAGTAAAAGCAGATGATTTTAACTGTTCTAATAGCAACATCAGAAGACTCACTGCTCTAATAGCAATAGCAGGACTGTCACTGCTCTAACAACAAAAGCAGACGAATGTCACTGTTCTAATAGCATGATCAGAAGACTGTCACTGCTCTATTAGCAACATCAGAATAATGTCACTGCTCTAATAGCAACAGCAGGACTGTCACTGCTCTAACAGCAACAGCAGACGAATGTCCCTGTTCTAATAGCAACATCAGAAGAGTGTCACTGCTATAATAACAACATCAGAAGACTGCCACTGCTCTAATAGCAACATCAGAAAACTGCCACTGTTCTAATAGCAACATCAGAAGATTGTCACTGCTCTAATAGCAACATCAGCCGACTGCCACTGCTCTAATAGCAACATCAGACGACTGCCACTGCTCTAATAGCAACATGAGAAGACTGCCACTGTTCTAATAGCAACATCAGAAGACTGCCACTGCTCTAACAGCAACACCAGAAGACTGCCACTGCTCTAACAGCAATAGCAGATGACTGCCACTGCTCTAATAGCAAAAACAGACCACTGTTCTAATACCAACAGCAGCCGACTGCACTGCTCTAATACAAACAGTAGCCGACTGTCATTGCTCTAATAGGGACATCAGAAGACTGCCACTGCTCTAACTGCAACATCAGAAGACTCACTGCTAAAATAGCAACAGCAGATACTGTCACTGCTCTAACAGCAATATCAGATGACTGCCACTGCTCTAATAGCAAAAACAGATCAATGTCACTACTCTAATAGTAACATCAAAAGACTGCCACTGTTCTAATACCAACAGCAGCCGACTGCACTGCTCTAATAAAAACAGTAGCCGACTATCATTGCTCTAATAGCGACTTCAGAAGACTGCCACTGCTCTAACTGCAACATCAGAAGACTCACTGCTAAAAAAGCAACAGCAGATGACTGTCACTGCTCTAACAGCAATAACAGACGACTGCCACTACTCTAATAACAATAGCAGGCGACTGCCACTGCTCTATCTGCAACATCAGAAGACTGCCACTGCTCTAACAGCAACATCAGAAGACTGTCACTGTTCTAATAGCAACATCAGATGACTGTCACTGTTCTAATAGCAACATCAGACGACTGTCACTGCTCTAATAGCAATATCAGAAGACTGCCACTGCTCTAATAGAAACATCAGAAGACTGTCATTGCTATAACAGCAACAACAGACGACTGTCACTGCTATAATAGCAACATCAGACGACTGTCACTGTTCTAATAGCAACATCAGAAGACTGCGACTGCTCTAATAACAACATCAGAAGATTGTCACTGCTCTACTAGCAATAGCAGGACTGTAACTGCTCTAACAGCAAAAACAGATGAATGCCACTGTTCTAATAGCAACATCAGAAGATTGTCACTGCTCTAATAGCAACATCAAGCGACTGCCACTGCTCTAATAGCAACATCAGACGACTGCCACTGCTCTAATAGCACATCAGAATACTGCCACTGTTCTAATAGCAACATCAGAAGACTGCCACTGCTCTAACAGCAACATCAGAAGACTGCCACTGCTTTAACAGCAATAGTAGATGACTGCCACTGCTCTAATAGCAAAAACAGACCACTGTTCTAATACCAACAGCAGCCGACTGCACTGCTCTAATACAAACAGTAGCCGACTGTCATTGCTCTAATAGCGACGTCAGAAGACTTCCACTGCTCTAACTGCAACATCAGAAGACTCACTGCTAAAATAGCAACAGCAGATGACTGTCACTGCTCTAACAGCAATAGCAGACGACAGATGACTGTCACTGTTCTAATAGCAACATCAGACGACCGTCACTGCTCTAATAGCAACATCAGAAGACTGCCACTGCTCTAATAGCAACATCAGAAGACTGTCATTGCTATACTAGTAATAGCAACATCAGACGACTGCCACTGCTCTAATAGCACATCAGAATACTGCCACTGTTCTAATAGCAACATCAGAAGACTGCCACTGCTCTAACAGCAACATCAGAAGACTGCCACTGCTTTAACAGCAATAGTAAATGACTGCCACTGCTCTAATAGCAAAAACAGATCAATGCCACTGCTCTAATAGTAACATCAAAAGACTGCCACTGTTCTAATACCAACAGCAGCCGACTGCACTGCTCTAATACAAACAGTAGCCGACTGTCATTGCTCTAATAGCGACATCAGAAGACTGCCACTGATCTAACTGCAACATCAGAAGACTCACTGCTAAAATAGCAACAGCAGATGAATGTCACTGCTCTAACAGCAACAGCAGACGACAGATGACTGTCACTGTTCTAATAGCAACATCAGACGACCGTCACTGCTCTAATAGCAACATCAGAAGACTGCCACTGCTCTAATAGCAACATCAGAAGACTGTCATTGCTATACTAGTAACAGCAACAACAGACGACTGTCACTGCTATAATAGCAACATCAGACGACTGTCACTGTTCTAATAGCAACATCAGAAGACTGCCACTATTCTAATAACAACATCAGAAGACTGTCACTGCTCTACTAGCAATAGCAGGACTGTCACTGCTCTAACAGCAGAAACAGATGAATGTCACTGTTCTAATAGCAACATCAGAAGACTGTCACTGCTCTAATAGCAACATCAGAACAGAAGACTGTCACTGCTCTTATAGCAATAGCAGGACTGTCACTGCTCTAACAGCAAAAGCAGACGAATGTCACTGTTCTAATAGCAACATCAGAAGACTGTCACTGCTCTAATAGCAACATCAGAAGACTGTCACTGCTCTAATAGCAATATCAGGATTGTCCCTGCTCTAACAGCAAAAGCAGACGAATATCACTGTTCTAATAGCAACATCAGAATACTGTCACTGCTCTAATAGCAACATCAGAATACTGTCACTGCTCTAATAGCAATAGCAGGACTGTCACTGCTCTAACAGCAACAGCAGACGAATGTCCCTGTTCTAATAGCAACATCAGAAGACTGCCACTGCTGTAATAGCAACATCAGAAAACTGCCAGTTCTAATAACAACATCAGAAGATTGTCACTGCTCTAATAGCAACATCAGAAGACTGTCACTGCTCTAATAGCAACATCAGAATACTGTCACTGCTCTAATAGCAATAGCAGGACTGTCACTGCTCTAACAGCAACAGCAGACGAATGTCCCTGTTCTAATAGCAACATCAGAAGACTGTCACTGCTCTAATAGCAATATCAGAAGACTGCCACTGCTCTAATAGCAACATCAGAAAACTGCCAGTTCTAATAACAACATCAGAAGATTGTCACTGCTCTAATAGCAACATCAGAAGACTGCCACTGCTCTAACAGCAATAGCAGATGAACTGCCACTGCTCTAACAGCAAAAACAGACCACTGTTCTAATACCAACAGCAGCCGACTGCACTGCTCTAATACAAACAGTAGCCGACTGTCATTGCTCTAATAGCGACATCAGAAGACTGCCACTGCTCTAACTGCAACATCAGAAGACTCACTGCTAAAATAGCAACAGCAGATGACTGTCACTGCTATAACAGCAATAGCAGATGAATGCCACTGCTCTAATAGCAAAAACAGATACAATGTCACTGCTCTAATAGCAACATCAAAAGCAATAGCAGGACTGTCACTGCTCTAACAGCAAAAGCAGACGAATGTCACTGTTCTAATAGCAACATCAGAAGACTGTCACTGCTCTAATAGCAACATCAGAAGACTGTCACTGCTCTAATAGCAATATCAGGATTGTCACTGCTCTAACAGCAAAAGCAGACGAATATCACTGTTCTAATAGCAACATCAGAAGACTGTCACTGCTCTAATAGCAACATCAGAAGACTGCCACTGCTGTAATAGCAACATCAGAAAACTGCCAGTTCTAATAACAACATCAGAAGATTGTCACTGCTCTAATAGCAACATCAGAAGACTGTCACTGCTCTAATAGCAACACCAGAATACTGTCACTGCTCTAATAGCAATAGCAGGACTGTCACTGCTCTAACAGCAACAGCAGACGAATGTCCCTGTTCTAATAGCAACATCAGAAGACTGTCACTGCTCTAATAGCAATATCAGAAGACTGCCACTGCTCTAATAGCAACATCAGAAAACTGCCAGTTCTAATAACAACATCAGAAGATTGTCACTGCTTTAATAGCAACATCAGAAGACTGCCACTGCTCTAACAGCTATAGCAGATGAACTGCCACTGCTCTAATAGCAAAAACAGACCACTGTTCTAATACCAACAGCAGCCGACTGCACTGCTCTAATACAAACAGTAGCCGACTGTCATAACTCTAATAGCGACATCAGAAGACTGCCACTGCTCTAACTGCAACATCAGAAGACTCACTGCTAAAATAGCAACAGCAGATGACTGTCACTGCTATAACAGCAATAGCAGATGAATGCCACTGCTCTAATAGCAAAAACAGATACAATGTCACTGCTCTAATAGCAATATCAAAAGACTGCCACTGTTCTAATACCAACAGCAGCCGACTGCATTGCTTTAATACAAACAGTAGCCGACTGTCATTGCTCTAATAGCGACATCAGAAGACTGCCACTGCTCTAACTGCAACATCAAAATACTCACTGCTAAAATAGCAACAGCAGATGACTGTCACTGCTCTAACAGCAATAGCAGACGACTCCCACTACTCTAATAACAACAGCAGGCGACTGCCACTGCTCTAACTGCAACATCAGAAGACTGCCACTGCTCTAACAGCAACATCAGAAGACTGTCACTGTTCTAATAGCAACATCAGATGACTGTCACTGTTCTAATAGCAACATCAGATGACTTTCATGCTCTAATAGCAACATCAGAAGACTGCCACTGCTCTAATAGCAACATCAGAAGACTGTCATTGCTATGACAGCAACAACTGATGACTGTCTCTGCTATAATAGCAACATCAGACGACTGTCACTGTTCTAATAGCGACATCAGACGACTGCCACTTCTCTAATAGCGACATCAGAAGACTGCCACTGCTCTACCAGCAACATCAGAAGACCGTCACTGCTATAACAGCAACAATAGACGACTGTCACTGCTCTAATAGCAACATCAGAAGACTGCCACTGCTCTAATAGCAACATCAGAAGAAAGTCACTGCTACAATAGCAACATCAGACGACTGTCACTGCTCTAATAGCAACATCAGAAGAAAGTCACTGCTACAATAGCAACATCAGACGACTGTCACCATTCTAAAAGCAACATCAAAAGAAAGTCACTGCTACAAAAGCAACATCAGACGACTGTCACTGTTCTAATAGCAACATCAGACGACTGTCACTGCTCTAATAGCAACTTCAGCAGACTGCCACTGCTCTTATAGCAATATCAGACGACTGTCACTGTTCTAATAGCAACATCAGAAGAAAGTCACTGCTACAATAGCATATCAGATGACTGTCACTGTTCTAATAGCAACATCAGACGACTGTCACTGCTCTAATAGCAACATCAGACGACTGCCACTGCTCTAATAGCAACATCAGAAGACTGCCACTGCTCTAATAGCAACATCAGAAGACTGCCACTGCTCTAACAGCAACATCAGAAGACTGTCACTGTTCTAATATCAATGTCAGACGACTGTCACTGCTCTAATAGCAATATTAAACGACTGTCACTGCTCTAATAGCAACAGCAGACGACTGTCACTGCTCTAATAGCACCATCAGACGACTGCCACTGCTCTAATAGCAACATCAGAAGACTGTCACTGCTCTAATAGCAATATCAGGATTGTCACTGCTCTAACAGCAAAAGCAGACGAATATCACTGTTCTAATAGCAACATCAGAATACTGTCACTGCTCTAATAACAACATCAGAATACTGTCACTGCTCTAATAGCAATAGCAGGACTATCACTGCTCCAACAGCAACAGCAGACGAATGTCCCTGTTCTAATAGCAACATCAGAAGACTGTCACTGCTCTAATAGCAACATCAGAAGACTGCCACTGCTGTAATAGCAACATCAGATAACTGCCAGTTCTAATAACAACATCAGAAGATTGTCACTGCTCTAATAGCAACATCAGAAGACTGTCACTGCTCTAATAGCAACATCAGAATACTGTCACTGCTCAAATAGCAATAGCAGGACTGTCACTGCTCTAACAGCAACAGCAGACGAATGTCCTTGTTCTAATAGCAACATCAGAAGACTGTCACTGCTCTAATAGCAATATCAGAAGACTGCCACTGCTCTAATAGCAACATCAGAAAACTGCCAGTTCTAATAACAACATCAGAAGATTGTCACTGCTCTAATAGCAACATCAGAAGACTGCCACTGGTCTAACAGCAATAGCAGATGAACTGCCACTGCTCTAATAGCAAAAACAGACCACTGTTCTAATACCAACAGCAGCCGACTGCACTGCTCTAATACAAACAGTAGCCGACTGTCATTGCTTTAATAGCGACGTCAGAAGACTGCCACTGCTCTAACTGCAACATCAGAAGACTCACTGCTAAAATAGCAACAGCAGATGACTGTCACTGCTATAACAGCAATAGCAGATGAATGCCACTGCTCTAATAGCAAAAACAGATCAATGTCACTGCTCTAATAGCAACATCAAAAGACTGCCACTGTTCTAATACCAACAGCAGCCGACTGCATTGCTCTAATACAAACAGTAGCCGACTGTCATTGCTCTAATAGCGACATCAGAAGAGTGCCACTGCTCTAACTGCAACATCAAAATACTAACTGCTAAAATAGCAACAGCAGATGACTGTCACTGCTCTAACAGCAATAGCAGGCGACTGCCACTGCTCTAACTGCAACATCAGAAGACTGCCACTGCTCTAACAGCAACATCAGAAGACTGTCACTGTTCTAATAGCAACATCAGATGACTGTCACTGTTCTAATAGCAACATCAGACGACTTTCACTGCTCTAATAGCAACATCAGAAGACTGCCACTGCTCTAATAGCAACATCAGAAGACTGTCATTGCTATAACAGCAACAACAGACGACTGTCACTGCTATAATAGCAACATTAGACGACTGTCACTGTTCTAATAGCGACATCAGACGACTGCCACTGCTCTAATAGCGACATCAGAAGACTGCCACTGCTCTACCAGCAACATCAGAAGACTGTCACTGCTATAACAGCAACAATAGATGACTGTCACTGCTCTAATAGCAACATCAGAAGACTGCCACTGCTCTAATAGCAACATCAGAAGAAAGTCACTGCTACAATAGCAACATCAGACGACTGTCACCGTTCTAATAGCAACATCAGAAGAAAGTCACTGCTACAATAGCAACATCAGACGACTGTCACTGTTCTAATAGCAACATCAGATGACTGTCACTGCTCTAATAGCAACTTCAGAAGACTGCCACTGCTCTTATAGCAATATCAGAAAACTGCCACTGCTCTAATAGCAACATCAGAAGAAAGTCACTGCTATAATAGCAACATCAGACGACTGTCACTGTTCTAATAGCAACATCAGAAGAAAGTCACTGCTACAATAGCATATCAGACGACTGTCACTGTTCTAATAGCAACATCAGACGACTGTCACTGCTCTTATAGCAACATCAGATGACTGCCACTGCTCTAATAGCAACATCAGAAGACTGCCACTGCTCTAATAGCAACATCAGAAGACTGCCACTGCTCTAACAGCAACATCAGAAGACTGTCACTGTTCTAATATCAATGTCAGACGACTGTCACTGCTCTAATAGCAACATTAAACGACTGTCACTGCTCTAATAGCAACAGCAGACGACTGTCACTGCTCTAATAGCACCATCAGACGACTGCCACTGCTCTAATAGCAACAACAGAAGACTGTCACTGCTCTAATAGCAATATCAGAAGACTGCCACTGCTCTAATAGCAACATCAGAAGAATGCCATGGCTCTAACAGCAACATCAGAAGACTGTCACTGTTCTAATATCAATATCAGACGACTATCACTGCTCTAATAGCAACATCAGATGACTGTCACTGCTCTAATAGCAACAGCAGACGACTGTCACTGCTCTAATAGCAACATTAGATGACTGTCACTGCTCTAATAGCAACATCAGAAGACTGCCACTGCTCTAACAGCAACAGCAGATGACTGTCACTGCTCTAATAGCAACATAAGAAGACTGCCTCTGCTCTAATAGCAACAGCAGACAACTGTCACTGCTCTAACAGCAACATCGGATGACTGCCACTGCTAGAATACCAACACACTGTTCTAATAGCAACAGCAGACGACAGCCATTACTCTAGTAGCAAAAGCAGACGACTGTCACTGCTCTAATAGCAACATCAGACGACTGTCACTGCTCTAACAGCAACATCAGAAGACTCGTCACTGTTCTACTAGCAACATCAGAAGACTGCCACTGCTCTAACAGCAATATCAGATGACTGTCACTGCTCTATCAGGAACATCAGAAGACTGTCACTGCTCTAATAGCAATATCAGATGACTGTCACTGCTCTAATAGCAATAGCAGACAACTGTCACTGCTCTAATAGCAATAGCAGGACTGTCACTGCTGTAATAGCAGACAACTGTCACTGCTCTAATACCACGACAGACAACTTTCAACGCTCTTATATCAACAGCAGACAACTGTCACTGCTCTAACACAATAGTAGACAATGGTGACCTCTAGAATGGAAGCTATGCCACATGAAATGGTAACTATGTATTTTATGCAATCCAATTCCTGTAAAATCCGGAATGGGAGAAATTAACTTATTGAATGGGAGCTAAGTCACATATAGTAACATATGGGATTGAAGTATATAACATGGAATGGGAATTAAGTAACACATGGAATGGGAGTGTAGTAACATATGAGACATGGAATGGGAACTTAGTTACATATGGAATGGGAGCCAAGTAACATATGCGTTTGAGGTATATAATATGGAATGGGAACTAAGTTACAAATGGAATGGGAGCTAAGTAACATGGGATTGAGGTAAATACCCGGTAACATGGAATGGGAACTAAGTTAGATATGGGATGGGAGTCTGGTTGAGGTATATAATATGGAATGGGAACTAAGTTACATATGGGATTGAGGTATACAACATGGAATGGGAATTAATTTGCATATGGGAGTCTGCTTGAGGTATATAACATCGAATGGGAACTAAGTTACATATGCGATGGGAGCCAAATAACATATGGGATTGAGGTATACATAGAATGGGAATTAAGTTACATATGGGATGGAAGTCTGGTTGAGGTATATAACATGGAATGGGAACTAAGTTACATATGGAATGGGAGTCAAGTAACATATATTTGTTGAATATGCGATGGGAGCCAAATAACATATGGGATTGAGGTATACATGGTATACATGGAATGGGAATTAAGTTACATATGGGATTGGAGTCTGCTTGAGGTATATAACATCGAATGGGAACTAAGTTACATATGCGATGGGAGCCAAATAACATATGGGATTGAGGTATACATAGAATGGGAATTAAGTTACATATGGGATGGAAGTCTGGTTGAGGTATATAACATGGAATGGGAACTAAGTTACATATGGAATGGGAGTCAAGTAACATATATGCGTTGAATATGGGATGGGAAATAAGTTCCATATAATATGGGAGCCAAGTAACATGGGATTAAGGTATATAACACTGAATGGGAACTAAGTTACATATGGGATGGAAGCCAAGTAACATATGGGATTGAGGTAGGCAACATGGAATGGGAAATAAGTTACATATGGAATGGGAGTCAAGTAACATGGTATATAACATTGAATGGGAAATTGTTCCTAGTGGTCTACAGTGATGCTGTGTGGTACTTTGTGGCTTTTAGTGGTACTTTGTGGTCCTTAATGGCACGTTGTGACCCTACATGGTACTTTGTGGTCCCGAGTGGTACTTTGTGGTCCTTAGTGATCATGTGTGGCCGTTAGTGGTACTTTGTGATCCTGAGTGGTACTTTGTGGTCCTGAGTGGTACTTTTTGATCCTTAGTGGTAATTTGTGGTCTTTAGCATTATTGGTAGTATGACTGTAGGACAACCTATCAGCCTGGTTTACATCGTTTAAATGAAACAAGAGGCTGTTGTAGTTAGTTTTAATGCTGGTGAACAAATAAAAAGGAATTCATTCATAATTTTATATTTATTTCATCACTTAAGACTTTCATTTTACTTGTGTAACATGAAATGCATTTTATATATTAATCACAATGTGTATTTATAATATTAAGCACTGATTTGGCTTTATCATTAACAACAATAAAATAAATATGTTCTCAGTATTGCACTATGATTAACTATTATACAATATATATGTTGAGTCAATGATCCAGGTCATATAATAAGTTGTTCATACAAATTATCACATAACAAAGACAGTAATTGATAATATACATTTACAAGTTCTCACCTAATATACATTAACAGTTTCTCATCTAATAATTATATACATTAACAGTTTCTCCCCCCATCACTCACAACAGAGAACTGCGAAAGAGATCGGATTTGATCTCGTTAGCTTTAAAGGCATTACACTGCAATCTTGAATTGAACTGAATTCAGTTTTTAAGGCGCATCAACACATGAAAGGTTCATCAAGATAAAATATGAAAAATGAGCCTTGAACCTTCTTACCTGCAGAGTTGTTGCAAATTCTAAAGCAGACACTCCAATCTTGAAGTGTTTATTACAGTTAAAATGTGTACCATAATTTATGTAATATACATTTTCATTTTTACCTGATATTTGGATGTGTCTTTTTCTACATAGTTTTACGATGTTTTACTAAACTGATGATTCATACTCAACAACAAAGAATATGCAAAAAATATGTTTTAACTACTTGAGAGCATTTTCAGCATAAAACTTTTTTTTGTATGAAAAAAATGGCTTTCTGCCACAATTAGAAATACAGCTAGTCATTTTATAAAACAATCAGCTTCCATGACATCTTGTACTTATCTGATCGTTACAAGTCTATCGTAGAAGCAATGACATTTTAACCCATACAAACTGCCAATTATTTTATATGTACAGATATAATGGGGTAAGGCACACTAAATCTACTTCTTTGTGGCTCTCGAACATATCAGGATCGTGTTGGGTGTGGAATGTTTGATGGCAGCTATCTGTAACATGTTTTGTTACCCCCTTTCACATATCAATTCAATCACCTGGAAGTGCAAGAAAAGTTATCATTTAAACAATTGAATTGAATGTTGTTTAACGGCTCATCAACACAGTATAGGTTATTTAGAGCTGCCCCAGAGAGAGGGGAAGGATACATAGGAATCCGGGAACCTGCCCTACTCTTATTATCGAATAGATTCCTATGGTTCTTTAACGTGCTCGGAGGATAGACCGATACACGGGACCTCCCAGTTTACGTCCCCATCCGACGGACGAGGCTAAGGGAAAGTGTCTTGCCCAAGAACACACCGAAGGAATCATTTAAACAATGTAAGGAATGTAATTTAAACAACTTGTTTAGGTTATGACAGTTTTGGGGTTTTCAAAATAACTGAAACAAGTTATTTGCAGATATGCATTCATTTTCATCTATTTTTAAATCTGTTTTTACGCAAGCTCTTTTTAAGTACATGTTACACAATAAAATTGGAAATTAACTGACTCTATGACAGACCTACCATCATTACTCAATTAAATGGTCAAGTTGTCTGTTGAAATGATTTATTGCTTGGGATTTTTGTAAAGATAAAATCGTTTTTCTTGAAAGTATCCTACATAAGTTATTTTACCAAAAGTAAGGGGAATAACTCTTACTCTGTGTCAAGTGGAAATACTTTTTTCTGGAAAATAGCTTGTTTCAGTTATTTAAAAAATAATTTAAATAAGTTACACCCCTGCCTGATAACTGTTGTTAAAAGTAATCTCTAGAAAACACTGCTTCATGATCTGACAGGTTCAACCACAACACACTCACAGAGAGACGAGTTAAATAGGGAGTGTTTTATAAGGAAAACATATCATTTTGAAGGAATTAAGGTAGTTTTTGCCAGAATGTTTAGCCAGTTTATTGTTAGATAACTGTCACTGTGCCGAGTTTCATTGCAGACCCATCCATAGTTTTGAAGTTATGCTCTGGACAAAAATTCTAAGTATAAAATTACATAGGGCAATAACTCTAACTTGAATGATGACAGAGTTACGGTTCTTGCACTCTACACTTTCTCTCATTGCCCTCTATCATTGTGTGAATGTTCATTGTAGTTCCATAAGTAGTTTTGAAGTTATGCTCCTGACAAGAATTCCAAGTATAAAATTACAAAGGGCAATAACTCTAAGTTGAATGATGACAGAGTTGAGTTACACTTCTTGCACTCTGCATTTCCTCTCATTGCCCTCTATCATTGTGTGAAGTTTCATTGCAGTCCCATCAGTAGTTTTGAAGTTATGCTCTGGACAAATATTCTAAGTATAACATTACACAGGGCAATAACTTTAATTTGAATGATGACAAAGTTACGGTTCTTGCACGCTGCAGTTCCTCTCATTGCCTCTATCATTGTGTGAAGTTTCATTGTAGACCCATCAGTAGTTTTTAAGTTATGCTCCTGACAAAAGTGTAACAGACGGACGGACAGACAAAGCGGCGACTATATGCTCCCACAAAATTTTTGTGAGAGCATAATATGAAACAAAATAAAAATAAATGTTCAGGAAGAAGTCTTTCAGGAGAGCAGATGGTGATAAGGCTTGAGGGGATTTTGGGGATGAGAGGCAGGTGGAGTGAGGGGTAGATAGGGATGAGGGGTGGGTAAGGATGAGAGGCAGGTGGGGATTAGGAGGATGGGATGAGCAATTGTTAAGAGGAAGATGGGGATAAAGGGTAGACAGGGATGAGTAGGGATGAGAGCCAGAAGGGGGTACGGGGTGGATAAGAAAGAGGGGGAAGATTGGGATGAGAGGCTGTTAAGGGATGAGGTGAAGATTGGGATGAGGAATGGAATGGGGCTGATAAATGGGAGAGAAGGCAATGATCAGGGGAAGATGGAGCTTAGGATTGGTTGAGGATCAGATGAGAATGAGCAGCAGATGGGGGATGATGGTTAGATGAGAATAAGGGGTGGATGGGTATGAGCGGCAGATGCAGACTTGATGGGGTAATGGGGCAAGTTAGGATGAGTTTAAATAGAGGCTTCTTTATTATACAAATAGAGATAAAACACAACACAAACAAGCTAAATCTTTAAGACAACCATTTATACAGAATTCTAATATTGAATACAAATAATAGATTTCTATTATGTATATCACATGTGTATTGTATAATATTATAGATGTGTTTGTTTGTAATGCGTGCGGTGGGATAGTCCTCCCCGGCCCACAACATGCCAAATTATGGGGAGAATAAATGGTGACTGAAAAAAAAAAAGAAAGAAAAAAAGTTAGGATGAGAGATGTATGGGTATGGGACAAGAAGCAGATATGGATGAGGGGCAGATGAGGATGGGAACTGAACAGATACAATTTACATGCCTTGCTGCTCAACCATTATATTAGCTAAAAGCCATAGAAAGCAGCTCATTATTTCTATACACCTTTCTTTTTGTAAAATGATCTGAACTTTTCTCCTTAACACTTCTTTGTATGGAGTCTCGAGTCCTGATCTGTGCCTACTAGAATGCCACTTGTCTTCTTTTTGTAATCGGAAACTTTCACCACAGTTTTTCTACTCTCTATATCACCTATTTTAAGCTGTGATATTTCTATGGCTGAGTCCATTACAGTTTATTGATTAATGGTAGCAAAATAAAAGCAATAATGGAAATAGGTGAGATGAAATACATCACACTGTTGAGTTATTTGTAGCCTTAGGCAAAACAGGAACAAACTAGATTTGCTATTAATATTAGAGGTTTATCCTAGAGACATTTATCATCAAATCCACTGAGGAATTAAATTAAATTCATCATTCATCTTACAATAGTGAGCCTCTGTTATTTTTTTTTCTATATGTCATGTTTTTTTTGTATTTTTATAGTTTACCATTTTTGTCCATATATACAAAACAAAATTTCCATATGCCATATGAGGCAAATATTTTTTCCAGTTTTTTAACTAAATCAAGGGCCATAACTAAAGAATCTGGTAAAGTTTGGTAAAGATCAGATGAAAAATGAAGGCACTACCGTATTAAGGAGGCAAAATATAGGATTTTTAACTAAATCAAGAGCCATAACTCCTCTGTTACTGGTTCGACTGGTCCAACATAGAGCTAAAAACAAAACAAAAAAAAACACCAAAAAAAAATCAAAAAAAAAATCAATCAATAAATAAATAATATAAAAAAATGAGTCACAAAATCTGGTAAAGTTTGGCAAAGATCAGACGCAAAATGAAGGCCCTATCATATGACGAGGCAAATTATAGCATTTTTAACAAAATCAAGGGCCATAACTCCGCTGTTACTGGTCCGATCTGTCTGGTTTTCGAACTTGACTGAGCTTTTATTGACATTAACAATCTGATAAAAGTTTGGATAACAAATAAAGGCCCTATCGTCTTAACGAGGCAAAATATAGCATTTTGAACTAAATCAAGGGCCATAACTCGTCTGTTAATAATCCGATATGAATGGTTTTCGAAATTGTCTGAGCTTTCATTGATATTAACAATCTGATAAAGTTTGGTAAAGATCGGATGAACAATGAAGCCCCTATCGTTTTAACGAGGCAAAATATAGCATTTTTAACTAAATCAAGGGTCATAACTCCGCTATTACTGGTCCGATATGGCTGGTTTTCGAAATTGTTCGAGCTTTCAACGACATTAACAATCTGATAAAGTTTGGTAAGGATCGGAAAAACAATGAAGCCCCTATCATCTTAACGAGGCAAAATATAGCATTTTGAACTAAATCAAGGGCCATAACTCTGCTGCTACTAGTCCGATATGGCTGGTTTTTGAACTTGTCCGAGCTTTCATTAATATTAACAATGTGGTAAAATTTGGTAAAGATAGGATGAAAAATGAAGGCCCTATCGTCTTAACGAGACAAAAGTTAACGACGGACGGACGGACGACGGACGGACGACGAACAACTCGGCATCCCATAAGCTAAAAACATGTTACGTGACGGGACCTTACGTACAGCGTGATTCCTATATAGCTCCAACTTCACTTTGTGAAAGCAGGGGTATAATAAATATTCCACAGCCCATATACGCTTTTTTATACAGCTGAGTGCAGAAAGTTAAGAAATCTTAAATAACTTCAGTCAACTTTAGTATTTTGTAATTGAACTTTTAAGGGCTTAAATATTTTTTTGCAAGTTTGGTAAAGATAAAATAATAAATGAAGGTGCTAGAATGTTCACAAGGCAGAAAAAGGCATTTTTAGCAAAAACAAGGGCCAAAACTCCGGCATAGTTGGTCCGATCTGGCTGTTTTTCAAACTCGTCCAAGAATGCATTGCTATTAACAATCTGTGTAAATTTGGATCAAATAAAGATCAAATAATAAATGAAGGTGCCAGAGCGTTCACAAAGCTGAAAATGCCAGCAGAAAATGGCATTTTCAGCAAAGCAAGGGCCATAACTTTGGTGTTACGGATCCAATCTGGCTGGTTTTCAAACTTGTTCGAGTATTAATTGATATTAACAATCCAATCTGGCTGGTTTTCAAACTTGTCCGAGTATTCATTGATATTAACAATCTGTGAAGTTTGGTAAAGTTCAAATAATAAATGAAGGTGCTAGAGTGTTCACAAGGCTGAAAATGTTTTTTTCTGAAAAAAAAAACAAGGACCATAACTCCGATATTACTGATCCGAATTGGATGGTTTTCGACTTGTCCGAGCTTTCATTGATACTAACAATCAGTGCAAGTTTGTTCACAAAATATGACTATTTTTCAGCAAATCAAGAGCAATGACTCCGGTGAAACTAATCCGATTTGGCTGGTTTTCAAACCTTTCCGAGCTTTCATTGAACTATAATAATGAGAAAAAAATCGATGAAAGCAGCCATAAAATTTAAACAGTTTGGAGAGGATTGGTATGGAATTTAATTTACTGCTTTTGTTCAGCTCATAAACATAAACCAATAAGAGATGTATGCATGTAAAGAAGCAGGTGTCATAATAATCGTACGCAGCAGACAGAGAGAGTACCAGAGAATCTGGGATCACCTTAGAGGGAGAGGTTAGAGAAAGGAATTGGGGGAACATCTTACTATTACTATCAAACCTATTAGAGACTGGTATGTGTAAATATGCATGTATGCTGGGTATGTCTTAGTTAACTGACTCCCAGAGAGGATGTGTGCGGTTACCCGGGAATCTGAGTTTATTTCCTGAGAGGAAGAGGTTAAAGAGAGGAACCTGGAAACACCTTACTATCAAATCAATTAGAGACTCAGGTATGTCTTAAAAGATTCAGGTTTGCTGGATATTTGTTATACATAACTTACTGAAAGAGGGGGTTGGGAGGTCGAGAATCTGAGATATCTTACTATCAAATAAAACTAAAAATGTCAGATATCTGACTAAGCATTTTGAGAATATGAGCAAAAATGACGGACGAAATAAATAGACGGACGGACCAAAACAGTGTAGCACCCACCAATATTTGTGGGGGCATGATTAGAGACTCAGGTATGTATGTAAAGCAGTAAACTTTACAGCTCATAAAACACAATATTTAGATTCTTTAAAGCTCTTTCAAGATAGAGGGATCTGAACAACGGATTCTGGGATCACACTACTCTTATCTATCAAATCAATAAGAGAGGAGAACGTTTGCTGAATTTTGACATACTAACACTTGGTTCCATCATGATTGGCTTTTAGGCACCTATGTACTGTACTACAAAAAATCTCACCAGTAACATATTATACTTACACTTGGTTCCATCATGATTGGTTCCAGGCACTCGTGTACTGTACTACACACACAATCTCACCCAGTAACATATTATACTTACACTTGGTTCCATCATGATTGGTTCCAGGCACCTGTGTACTGCACTACACACAATCTCATCCAGTAACATATTATACTTACACTTGATTCCATCATGATTGGTTCCAGGCACCTGTGTACTGCACTACACACAATCTCACCCAGTAACATATTATACTTACACTCGGTTCCATACTGGTTCCAGGCACTTGTGTACTGTACTACACACAATCTCATCCAGTAACATATTATACTTACACTTGGTTCCATACTGGTTCCAGGCACTTGTGTACTGTACAACACACACAATCTCACCCAGTAACATATTATACACTTGGTTCCGGAGGCCCTGGGTTCAATCCTCCATGGTGCCACTGAGTTCCGTCGGTGTGTTCTTGGGCAAGACACTTTCCCTTAGCCTCGTCCGTCGGATGGGGACGTAAACCGGGCGGTCCCGTGTATCGGTCTATCCTCTGAGCACGTTAAAGAACCATAGGAATCTATTCGATAATAAGAGTAGGGCAGGTTCCCGGATTCCTACCGGTATGTATCCTTCCCCACTCTCTGGGGCGGCTCTAAATAACCTGTACTGTGTTGATGAGCCGTTAAACAACATTCAACAACCATCATGATTGGTTCCAGGCACCTGTGTACTGTACTACACACAATCTCATCCAGTAACATATTATACTTACACTTGGTTCCATCATGATCGGTTCCAGGCACCTGTGTACTGTACTACACACAATCTCATCCAGTAACATATTATACTTACACTTGGTTCCATCATGATTGGTTCCAGGCACTCGTGTACTGTACTACACACAATCTCATCCAGTAACATATTATACTTACACTTGGTTCCATCATGATCGGTTCCAGACACCTGTGTACTGTACTTCACACACAATCTCACACAGTGACATATTATACTTACACTTGGTTCCATCATGTTTGGTTCCAGGCACCTGTGTACTTGTACTACACACAATCTCACTCAGTGACATATTATACTTACACTTGGTTCCATCATGATTGGTTCCAGGCACCTGTGTACTTGTACTACACACAATCTCATCCAGTAACATATTATACTTACACTTGGTCCCATCATGATCGGTTCCAGGCACCTGTGTACTGTACTACACACAATCTCACCCAGTAACATATTATACTTACACTTGGTTCCATCATGATCGGTTCCAGGCACCTGTGTACTGTACTACACACAATCTCATCCAGTAACATATTATACTTACACTTGGTTCCATCATGATCGGTTCCAGGCACCTGTGTACTGTACTACACACAATCTCATCCAGTAGAACTTGAACCAGGCTGTAGGCAAAATAATATATATGATCATGTTTAAGTTGATTCAGTATTGTATAAAACAGGTTTTAACTTCAACCTATCCATCAATACACACAAACAGTTTTGATGATAACAATAAACTGAAACAACAATACCAGAATAAATTTTTTAGGAACTTTGAGTGGTTATTCAATCTTGTCTGGAAGCTATTTGCACTTGGTGTAGTGACTATATTGTCTGGCAACATATTCTATGTTTCTACTACTCTTTTGCCAAAAGAATCTATCTAAGTAGTCTACTACATTTTTTGTTCTGATATAGATTACCCTGTGGCGTCATAAAGTGTACTTTGTTCATATCTTCAATGCTATTAAAAATCGAAGTACTGCATACTGAACGGCGAAAACATTATTGAGCAAATGGTTTTGAGCTGTTCCTTTAGTTAAGATTAAAGATTGTGATTTTTTATGACTGTTATTGGCCAGGTGATTCTTGTTGAATGTTATAGATCTCTCAAGCCGAGGCATCCTTATCCACTGAGCAAGAGGCCGCTGAATCCTCACCTGAAGTTCAAGAGTAAGGGTTGTAGGAAGTGGGAAGTTATTGTTTGAGATAGATGGTTAACATATTTTTTTTCAGTAGTCGCCATGAACTTGTATTTTTATCAATGTAGTTTTAGCTGTTGCGGCCATTTTGAATTTCTGACTTTTACTTAAGACCAACTAGACATCAAGAGCAACATTCCTGTAAAATGTCGTGAAAATCCATCAAGTATTTTCAGCGTAATCACGACAAGTTTTTCCTATATAACTATATGTACACGAAGAACCAACTACATGTCATGCCAGTCATTTTAGTAAAGGTTCCAAAGCAATATTACTTTTGTTTTTTTATATTGAATATTTTGCTTTTTACTTTGTTTTATTTATAATTAATTAATATACACGTGATTAGAATCAAACAATAAGGTTCTATTTTCCTTTATTGACCTTTTATTTGTCCATTGCATCATATAACAAAAACAATATTACTGTGTTTTACATTTTTACGATCGCACGTCAAAAACTATACCGAGTTCCGCAAATTAAACAAGCCAAAACAGGTGCTTATTCCCGGTGTTATTTGGCAGCTAGCCCGCTGAGCAGTAGTCTTTGATCATCTGCGACGCTTTTTTCAAATACAAACATTACAAGCGTCGCAAAAATTTGGACAAATCATCGGACTGATATACTGCATTCAGTAAAATAGGTCTGGTCTTGAAAAATATGGCAACATCCGTGTGGTGTGCTAAAACGATGTATCCGGTCAATAAGCGATAGCATATATGGCTGAAAACGGTATCTTGCCAAAAAAGTCATATATAACCTTACGTGTTGAAAATGACACAAAACACCCAACAAACAAACACAAACTTTATAAAGCCTTTTTTTATAAATTAGGATATGGCAGGATATGAACTTCTTTTTTTGTCTTCTTTATTTTTAATACGAACGATTTTGATAAATAGATGGATAATTGTATGCAACAAATTACAATATGCCAAACTGTTTTTAAAAGTATTCATTGGTATTGTTCAGAAGAACTCTTTACCACCGACAGCTTTTTTTAAGAATCAAGATTGCCATGTGGCCCTTTAAGCAGTTTGTCACAAATGTAATTATCAATAACCCTTAACCAGCTACCTATATATAATGGACTGTTATTTCTTTGAATTAAGACCATACCATTTATGTGATAAAGTTACTCGCAGGTTGATCTGGGTTTACAATGGACGCAAACTTTTAAGGCTATTGTAGTTGCCTTTAGCAGTCTAAAAGGTTAATGTCTAAGAGTAATTCTTATAATCAATCTTTCAATGAAGACAATCTTATTTTCAATCAACACTGGCTTTGAATTTCTCCCGGTGATGGTTAGGTAAGTGCCTGCTGACTGTAACCCTATAGTTGGGGTAAGGGTTAACGCATTATAAATCTGCAACCCTGTCAGTAGTCTTGCAATTCTGCCTACACCTCCACCCTTTTGCAGCGGGTAGTGGTATAAATTTGACTCCTAATGGAGCAGGTATGTGTTGCCCAAAATGCCCTTTATTACACAGAATATTAACCGAAACTTTAGAACCCATTTATGGGTAACAAAGATGACTTACGTTTCATCTGACACAAATCTCCATAGATACAGCTGTAGGTAGTGGGTGTCAACTTGTATCTGCTGTAACCCATAGCGACCAAACGTACGTAGCCGTACACACTCCATGAATGTCTGCGAAAATACATACTCAAACATCATACAACATATGACATTGCACGAAATTAATACAGGACTTGAGGGTTTGCACGAAATTAATACAGGACTCGAGGGTTCTGTGCAACTCTGCTGCAACTACACACTACACATATATAAAGAAGTACATACTATAGTGTTATCTAACATAGTTTATTAAAATACTCAATGCTGTTTTGTTATTAAAGTGTTTTTAAAATTCCTATCAAGACCTCTGATGTCACGTCCTTAAATGATTTTAAACATATCAGAAAACATTCAAAGCAACAATTATTATTTTAAAGTGACGTTACGTTTAAACAAAAAATTTACATTGTCAAAAAAACAGGATAAAGCTGTATATTTGCTTTGTTTGGTGTTGAGAGATGGGCATACAATGTAAGTTGTGAGAATTTGTTTGTATTATGTTCAATCTTTTCAAAGTGTGTATTAAATACATGAATTTAAATCAATTTCAGATAAGAAATAAAATATTTCCAGCGGGTTTATATATTGTGTGAGATCAAAACCTGGTGTTGGGGGATGGAAACACATTGAAACCATGAGCCTACGGCGCTCGGTATCGATGATCTTCAAGTCCCGCCCACCAGGTATTGTTCTGGTGCAATATAAACCTGCTGGAAATATTTTACTTCTTAAACGTTGAACCCCTGTCATGGCTAGCATAATCCTGGTAGGTTGTGTGGCAGTATGTGTAGTGCTAGGTACTTAATACCGGTAGGTTGTGTGGCAGTATGGGTAGTGCTAGGTACTTAATCCCGGTAGGTTGTGTGGCAGTATGTGTAGTGCTAGGTACATAATACCGGTAGGTTGTGTGGCAGTATGGGTAGTGCTAGGTACTTAATCCCGGTAGGTTGTGTGGCAGTATGTGTAGTGCTAGGTACTTAATACCGGTAGGTTGTGTGGCAGTATGTGTAGAGCTAGGTACATAATACCGGTAGGTTGTGTGGCAGTATGGGTAGTGCTAGGTACTTAATCCCGGTAGGTTGTGTGGCAGTATGTGTAGAGCTAGGTACATAATACCGGTAGGTTGTGTGGCAGTATGGGTAGTGCTAGGTACTTAATACCGGTAGGTTGTGTGGCAGTATGTGTAGAGCTAGGTACTTAATCCTGGTAGGTTGTGTGGCAGTATGGGTAGTGCTAGGTACTTAATCCCAGTAGGTTGTGTGGCAGTATGGGTAGTGCTAGGTACTTAATACCGGTAGGTTGTGTGGCAGTATGTGTAGAGCTAGGTACATAATACCGGTAGGTTGTGTGGCAGTATGGGTAGTGCTAGGTACTTAATCCCGGTAGGTTGTGTGGCAGTATGTGTAGAGCTAGGTACATAATACCGGTAGGTTGTGTGGCAGTATGGGTAGTGCTAGGTACTTAATACCGGTAGGTTGTGTGGCAGTATGTGTAGAGCTAGGTACATAATACCGGTAGGTTGTGTGGCAGTATGGGTAGTGCTAGGTACTTAATCCTGGTAGGTTGTGTGGCAGTATGGGTAGTGCTAGGTAGATAATCCTGGTAGGTTGTGTGGCAGTATGGGTAGTGCTAGGTACTTAATCCTGGTAGGTTGTGTGGCAGTATGTGTAGAGCTAGGTACATAATACCGGTAGGTTGTGTGGCAGTATGGGTAGTGCTAGGTAGATAATCCTGGTAGGTTGTGTGGCAGTATGGGTAGTGCTAGGTACTTAATCCTGGTAGGTTGTGTGGCAGTATGTGTAGAGCTAGGTACATAATACCGGTAGGTTGTGTGGCAGTATGGGTAGTGCTAGGTAGATAATCCTGGTAGGTTGTGTGGCAGTATGGGTAGTGCTAGGTACTTAATCCTGGTAGGTTGTGTGGCAGTATGGGTAGAACTTGGTACATAATCCTGGTAGGTTGTGTGGCAGTATGGGTAGTACAAGGTACATAATCCTGGTAGGTTGTGTGGCATTATGGGCAGTACTAGGTACATAATACTGGTAGGTTGTGTGGCAGTATGGGTAGTACAAGGTACATAATCCTGGTAGGTTGTGTGGCATTATGGGCAGTACTAGGTACATAATACCGGTAGGTTGTGTGGCACTATGGGTAGTACTAGGTACATAATCCTGGTAGGTTGTGTGGCAGTATGGGTAGAACTAGGTACATAATTCTGGTAGGTTGTGTGGCAGTATGTGTGTTACTATGTACATAATCATGGTAGGTTGTGTGGCAGTATGGGCAGTACTATGAACGTAATACTGGTAGGTTGTGTGGCAGTATGGGCGGTACTATGAACATAATCCTGGTAGGTTTCGTGGCAGTATGGGTAGTACTGTGTTCGTAATACCGGTAGGTTGTGTGGCAGTATGGGCGGTACTATGTACATACTCCTGGTAGGTTGTGTGGCAGTATGGGTAGTACTGTGTTTGTAATACCGGTAGGTTGTGTGGCAGTATGGGTATTACTATGTACATAATCCTGGTAGGTTGTGTGGCAGTATGGGTAGTACTAGGTACATAATACTGGTAGGATGTGTGGCAGTATGGGTAGTACTAGGTACATAATACTGGTAGGTTGTGTGGCAGTATGGGTAGTACTATGTACATAATTCTGGTAGGTTGTGTGGCAGTATGGGTAGTACTAGGTACATAATCCTGGTAGGTTGTGTGGCAGTATGTGTAGAACTAGGTACATAATCCTGGTAGGTTGTGTGGCAGTATGTGTAGTACTAGGTACATAATCCTGGTAGGTTGTGTGGCATTATGGGCAGTACTAGGCACATAATCCTGTAGGTTGTGTGGCAGTATGGGTAGTACTATGTACATAATCCTGGTAGGTTGTGTGGCATTATGGGCAGTACTAGGTACATAATACTGGTAGGTTGTGTGGCAGTATGGGTAGTACTAGGTACATAATCCTGGTAGGTTGTGTGGCAGTATGGGTAGTATTGTGTACATAATCATGGTAGGTTGTGTGGCAGTATGGGTGGTACCAGGGCTTCTAAAATTTTAAAATGCAAATCGGTCCAGGTTTTTAACTGCCGTAAGAATCGCGCTTATTTTGAAAAAATCACTAAAATCGCCGTACCCCACCCACCATGTCAGCTGCACCATGAATTTTTTCCGTTCAATCATTGATATAGAGAACTATTTAAAATGTATGTTTGTATTATATTTGTATTATTTCTAACTTACTTTATCACAATTTGTACATTTTAATGACTGACATCATGTCTTCGCTTTACTGAATGAATAATTTTCACTCAATATTAAAATTGTTGATCATTTGAGGAATTGAACCGGAAGTGTCTAATAAACCGGAAGTCGCGTGAAGTTCATTTGTTGGTTCTAACACTCTCACATCTTTGACCAAAATCTTTTTGCGGCGAACTGATGCCATGCATCAAATTTTAATTGTATATTTTGATATGCGTTGTGCTGCAGCTAGCCACTACGTACAAATTACCAAACAGCTCGTATATATCGTAGTGTTTCGCCCCTGCGCCACGTGGAGACTTAATTAATACCAAATGTTACGACTAACGCAAACAATTTCGGTCCGACTTAAAAAGAAAACGGTGTCAGGTTTGATCACTTTCCTTAATTAATGTCATTAATATTATACTTAAAGTTATTGTAAAAAAAAAATCAAACAAACAATTAACACATCTCGGTATTTTAATTTTTTTTAATGACAAACAAATTTCAGTCCCAGCTTTGGCCACTTAAAAAAACAAACCGACACAAGCAAACAGGCTAACACCTTACGACTAACGGTATATCAAAGAAATTACAGACGGTAACACTCGCTTCGGTGAACAGACAGAACGCGTGATATACTTTCACTGATCACACATCAAAGGCATGCTACCGAGCTATAGACTCTTCCGGAAAACTCCCTACTATCGGTAATGGTTTAGTCCAAATTGACCAAACTTACCTACTTTCGCACAGCGAGTGACAAACAATCGTGTTATGGATCAAAGAATATTGCCGCAAGGCATATTTTAGGATATTAGAAGGAGTGTAAAGGGCAATTGTAGATTTTTTAACGACCGATAGATAAAATATCTGGGACCGATTTAAACAGAGATTTTGAAAAGAAAAACAGTCCGGAGAAACAGATTTCGGTCTGGGAACCGATAAACCGGCGATTTTAGAAGCCCTGCTATGCAACATTATAATCTCATTCAATTTTATCCTAGTCTAAAGAATATATCGCTTTCCAGCTTATAAAAATGTCATAATGCTACCACACGTTTTAATTATAACGCTATATCAATTAAATTCCTTACAACATCAACCTTAGTATATTAGTATATTTGCTGCTCAACAGTAATTTCTTCAAATCACCCTTTTGTAACATAAATGGAATCATCTGTATTAATAAATATAGGTGTGTGACAAGGTCACAGGTCACGTTATGCAATTTCATCTGAGAAATAGGTTACTATCTCACCAGTACAAGTAGATTTGCTATTGTCTCAGTGGTTATATTTGGAAAATCAGAATCAACATAAATCTTGAAAATCCTACAATTTGTTTTCAGTCTTTTTCTGAGAGCCAAAAATACAAAGGAGACTTAATCCTAACCCCTATGTTAATGTATAATGGAATGTCCTTTCTTTGAATTTGGACCAGTCCATTTATAGTACAAAGGGTTTTTTCAGTCAAATGACTAATGAGCACTCAGACCCAGACAGTGTAAACCCTGATCAGCCTGCAAGACATCGTGCCAGTTATTTTGGTAAAGGTTCCAATTCAATATCACTTACAGTTTTTGAGAAATAGTCGCCACAAAGTTGCTTTTTTAAATCTATTTAAGCCATCATGAATTTCGTATTGACCTGAATTTTTGCTAGGGTCAACTAGACATCAAGAGCAACATTCTTGTCAAGTTTCATCAAATTCCATCATGTAGTCTCATAGGAGTAGTCGCCACAAGTTTTTCCTATATAACCCTATGTAAACAAAGATGGCCGCTGGCAGTCATGTTTGACATCCAATCAAAATGAACTTTGGTTAGGACAACCTATATGTCGTGGCAGTCATTTTGGTAAAGGTTCCAAATCAATATCACTTATGTTTTTTGAGAAGTAGTCACCACAAAATCACAAATCTGTTTTTAGCTGTTGTAGCCATCTTGAATTTCTGGCCGACCTGATCTGGCAATATTCCTGTGAAGTTTCATGAAAAATCGTCAAGTAGTTTCAGAGGAGTAGTCCGCGCACATTTTTCCTATATAGCTCTATGTAAACAAAGATGGCCACTGGCGGCCATGTTTGACTTCGATTCAAAATGAATCTTGGTTAAGACCAAGTTCATGTCGCACCAGTCATTTTGGTAAAGGTTCCAATTTAATATTTAGCGTTTTTGAGAACTAGTCGCCACTTCCAATTTAATATTTAGCGTTTTTGAGAACTAGTTGCCACAGTCGCATTTTTAAAATCTATTTTTTGGCAGTGGCAGCCATCTTGAATTTCCTACTGACCTGATTTTTTGCTGAGACAACTAGACATAAAGAGCAACATTCTTGTGAAATTTCATGAAATTCCATCAAGTAGTTTCAGAGGAGTAGTCACCACAAGTTTTTCCTATATAACTCTCTGTAAACAAAGATTGACATCCAATCAAGATGAACTTTGGTTAGGATCATCTACATGTCGAGCCAGTCATTTTGGTAAAGGTTCCAATATCACTTATGGTTTTTGAGAAGTAGCTACAAAAAAAAATCGCATTTTCAAAATCTATTTTTAGCTGTGGCGGCCATCTTGAATTTCCGGCCGACTGAAATTTTGCTAGGATCAAATAGACATTGAGAGCAACATTCCTGTGAGATTTCATAAAAATCCGTCAAGTAGTTTCAGAAGAGAAGTCGCCACAAAAAAGTTTACAGACAGACGGATGACGCACCACAGCATAATTGATCAGTCGAGCTAAAAATGAGCTAAAGACACATAGAAGTGTGACCTGTGACCATTCAACAGCAAGATTAAATTAGTAGGTGATACAAGGTCTAAGGGTTATTTCATTTAAACTAACCCCTACCCCATGGACAACACTTTAAAAAACTTGCAAGCATGGTAACTAAGTTATATTAATCACTTCTATGCTGTGCTATTCAAGATATAACTGCTTTTATGCATGGTCCAATTTAAACGTTTTAATAAAAGACATCTATCACAATCAATAACATAATATTAAACATCTTTTCTTCAAGCAAAGGGAGGTAACTTATAAATGTATAAGTATAACCGTTGTTGTTGCAGACAACATTTAACATGTTTAAACGTAATCTTTTAAATATTTAAATTTATTTGGTTATTTACAACCATTTAGGTCATAAATTAGCTTTTAAAAGACACTTAGGCAGTTGACATCAAACAGCTACATGAATTACATCTTTATTTATATGTAGTTGAAATGGTTTTGCATTCAATCCTCATAAAACACATTTTTACGTTTTTATAGTTAAAAGAGCATTTAATGCTGAACTTTGTTTTGTCCTGGATGTGAGGGCTGGCTTGGCGCAGCCGGTAGCGCGGCGGATTTGTAACCGGAGGCCCCGGGTTCAATCCTCCGTGGTGCCACTGAGTTCCGCTGGTGTGTTCTTGGGCAAGACACTTTCCCTTAGCCTCGTCTGTCGGATGGGGACTTAAACCGGGCGGTCAAGTGTATCGGTCACTCCTCCAAGCACGTTAAAGAACCATAGGAATCCATTCGATAATAAGAGCAGGGCAGGTTCCAGGATTCCTATGTATCCTTCCACTCTCTCTGGGGCGGCTATAAATAACCTATACTGTGTTGATGAGCCGTTAAACAACATTCAATTCAATTGTCCTGGATGTCTTGAAAATATAATTACACGGGTGGTCATTCATAATCTTTTTATTTTTTCTATTTTAACATTTTATTAATTACATGGTAAATAAGTGACTTCCTGTGAAGGATGTCTTATTCTTCAAAACTGAAACAACTTCTTGAATTATTCACTTCTATCGATATTAAATTCACTTCTATGCATGGTCATGTTTATCCTAAATTCACTTTTATGTCTGGTGGGGGTATTGAAACAAGAGGCCCAAGAGGGCCTGTGGACGCTCTACTGGCTAACATGGCTCTTATAACATCAATGAAGCGAGTGACTGCCATTTACGTTTTTTTTGAAAGTTTCAGGCAAAAAACAGCTTTTTGACTAAATCAAGGGCCATAACTAAAGAATCTGGTAAAGTTTGTAAAGATTAGATGAAAAATGAAGGCCATACCGTATTAACGAGGCAAAATATAGCATTTATTTCTGGTCCAACATAGAGATAAAAAAAAAAAAAAAAAAAATAATCTGAAAAAAATGGAATAATTTACAAACAAAATAATAATTAAAAAAAAAAAAAAATAAAAAATAATAATAATAAAAAAAAAAATAAAAAAAAAAATAAAAAAAAAATAATGATTAAAATAAAAATGAATAATAATATAAAAAAGACAGTTGTAAAATCTGGTAAAGTTTGGCAAAGATCAGATGCAAAATGAAGGCCTTATCGTAGGACGAGGCATATTATAGCATTTTTAACAAAATCAAGGGCCATAACTCCGCTGTTACTTGTCCGATCTGGTTGGTTTTCGAACTTGACCAAGCTTTCATAGACATTAACAATTTCATGAAGTTTGGTAAAGATCGGATGAAAAATGAAGGCGCTATCATCTTAACGAGGCAAAATATATCATTTTGAAGTAAATCAAAAGCCATAACTCTGATGTTACTGGTCCGATATGGCTGGTTTTCGAACTTGTCTGAGCTTTCATTGATATTAACAATCTGATAAAGTTTGGTAAAGATCGGATGAACAATGAAGCCCCTATAGTCTTAACGAGGCAAAATATAGCATTTTTAACTAAATCAAGGGCCATAACTCCGCTGTTACTATTTCGATATGGCTGGTTTTCGAACTTGTCCAAGCTTTCTTTGATATTAACAATCTGTTCAAGTTTGGTAAAGAGTGGATGAACAATGAAGCCCCTATTGTCTTAACGAGGCAAAATATAGCATTTTTAACTAAATCAAGGGCCATAACTTCCCTGTTACTGGTCCGATATGGCTGGTTTTCAAACTTGTTCGAGCTTTCAACGACATTAACAATCTGATAAAGATTGGTAAAGATCGGATGAACAATGAAGCCCCTATCGTCTTAACAATGCAAAATATAGCATTTTTAACTAAATCAAGGGCTACAACTCCGCTGATACTAGTCCGATATGGCTGGTTTTCGAACTTGTCCGAGCTTTTATTGATATTAACAACGTGGTAAAGTTTGGTAAAGATAGGATGAAAAACGAAGGCCCTATCGTCTTAACGAGGCAAAATATAGCAATATAGCATTTTTAACTAAATCAAGGACCATAACTCCGCTGTTACTGGTCCGATCTGGCTGGTTTTCGAACTTGTCCGAGCTTTCATTGATATTAACAATGTGGTAGAGTTTGGTAAAGATAGGAAGAACAATGAAGGCCCTATCGTCTTAACGAGGCAAAATTTAGCAATATAGCATTTTTAACTAA
This sequence comes from Cyrtodaria siliqua, assembly GCA_037043455.1. Classification (NCBI taxonomy): domain Eukaryota; kingdom Metazoa; phylum Mollusca; class Bivalvia; order Adapedonta; family Hiatellidae; genus Cyrtodaria; species Cyrtodaria siliqua. The sequence continues at coordinate 182,734 of JAWPHD010000856.1, forward strand.
ATCAAGGGCCATAACTCCGCTGTTACTTGTCCGATCTGGCTGGTTTTCGAACTCATCCGAGCTTTTATTGATATTAACAACCTGTTAAAGTTTGGTAAAGATCGGATGAAAAATGAAGGCCCTATCGTCTTAACGAGACAAAAGTTAACAACGGACGACGGACAATGGACGACGGACGGACGACGGACAACTCGGCATCCCATAAGCTCTGCTGGCCTTCGGCCAGTAGAGCTAAAGATCACTTCTACTGGTGGTCACCACCACATAGGGGTATGTTTAAATGGAAGTGACCTGATGGTGATACATGCATGTACAATAAGTTACATCCTAATTTCTCATGCAGCAGGGTTTTCCAAGTCTAGAATTTATAGGGTGGTGGTGCAAATCCATTACGTTGCATTTTTATGCCATTATGACGGCGATACACGGATGTTAGAGGAGAGTTAAATCCCCTATAGAGTTCGGTCAATACGATTGAGGTGCTTGCTTTATTGTTGAAGACTGGATGACAAGCGTCTGCGTAATATCTTAAAGACTGGATGACAAGCGTCTGCGTGATATTACTTAATACATGCAAACAAAGAGTACCAAATCGGTCTAGATTCAGGTTACGTTATGGTGTGTTGCGTCAATTCATACAGTTGCACATTTTCGTCCAGATGAATTCCTGGTAAAAGCCCTTTGTGTTCTACATCAAGTTTGCTAACTTTATTAGGTTTTACTTATTTTTTTTATTTATATTTAAAGTGGCGCTCAACGATTTTTACGCGGCGGTGCTTGCAATGTGGTTTGTGCCGATAGCGTGGCGGCCAACCCATAAGTAAGTGCTTTTGGAGAACCCTGAGCAGTAATAAGGACCACTGATGTATATGGACACACCTATATTTTAATCAAAATATTAGAAGGGTGTTCCACGGAACACTTGTTGCCTGCCATCTGCATATTTCAGAAAGGACAATCTCAATATGAAGTTTGAAGACAGAGGTGCAATCCTTCATGAATAACGAAGTAGATTTATTTTTAAAGTGTTAGTTTATGAAAATTGTGAAATATATAATAACCATTTAATATGTATTTATGTCAGGCTTTTAACAACGCTTTGAACAATCTTTCAGTCATATTCCAATGGTGTCTACTTGGGGCAGTGAGCTCAATACTGAACTTTACATTGCTGCAAACTAAAACACCATGCCAAAATAGTCACTTTATACCGACGCTGGGTTAACCAGAACTAGAATTACCATTTATATGCTGAACATTTTTATGAAATCTTTAGTGTGATCTGGCCTGGGTTTGAATACTGGACCCTGGCATGTGAGGAAGATGCTCTACCACTACTGGTTATACTACTGACCAGGATTTCTATAACATTTCTAATGGTTCAACTACAGTTATATTTACCTTCAAACTGATCTTGACGATACCCGTGAGAACTGACACTTTAGACGCCTCGACGGCACTGAATATTTCTATCTTCTCTGAGAAGAGCTTCTGTATGTTACTCATCAGGCTGTTGTCAATACTGTCAAAACAAAACCATACAATATAGTTATTTCATTACACTATATTCCCATTTTCGGCATTAAACATCAACAACAAAAATTGAATGACTTTATAATTAAGTTATGATATAAAAACAAAACAGGAATTCCATCTCTAAACAGTATTAATTTTGTAAACAAAAAATGAAACATATTTTTTACAAACAACACTTAACACACCATTATTTACCCCTATCAGCATAACATGTGTAACATGTGTACTACAACTTGGAATGATTATTGGCATGCATTAAAATGCCCCCTTGTTTTTTTGTGTGTTTTTTTTTTTACAAAGAATAACTTTTGACTGTAAACCTTTTCCTTATTACCAAATTCAGGCAATATTAACATATATTTTTATTCCCAACTTAACTTCCTGTTCTCTCAAAGTTGAAAAATACCCATAAAATACGCTTGTCTGAGATGATGAGCGCTATAAATAAATGCAGTGACTTTCATTACCTGGGTGTGAAGTTCCACTGTCCCCTTTTCTGCTGGGAGGCCGCGTAACTGTAACTGTGGGCGCGACGACTGGAGTCACTGCTACGCTCCTTCTTCACACCTTCCTCGTACAACTGGCCTACCTGGAAAACACCGGAGTAAATGGGGTTAAATGTGCTGTGGTTTATCATTCTTCGGTCAGTTCTGAGCATTTTAGAGAGTGGACTGTGCATGTGTGTAGATTTGGTTCCTTTTTTATGTTAGGACCTCAGTTTTAAGTATTATCCCAATGACTGGTGAGGTGGGAAATACAAGCATTTAACAAAGTTTATACACAAACATGTTAGCTATTAAAGGATTAAGCAATGCATAACCTCAAGATCTGCAAGACCTTGTTCTGAACACAGGATAATGTACCTATGATAGCTTATTTGAGTACAGGCAACCAAGGTAGAGGAGATAATTCTTTTATCACCTATCAGAAACCAGAGCCCTCGATTCACGTTAAAAATTGTACAATGAGTTTTAAATTGCATTGTTTTTGTGTTCAAACAGAATTAATAAAGACAGTCCAGGTATATTTTCGGGTTTTACTTGTATTATCGTATTTTAACATATGCCGTCGTGTACAGGGCGGCATTTCAGTTCCGTACTATCATTTACTATCCCGATCCTTTTTTCGGTACTCAGGTACTTTTTCTGGTATTTTATGAGGAAATTTCACTGGAAAATTTCATGACATATAGTCAAATACCGTATTTTAAGCCCATGTCTGCTATTTTCGTATAAAATATTCATTAAAATGTCATTTTCAGTAGTATTTTGTAAAGAAAATTTACTGAAAATGCTTTAAACCAACGTTATTCTATGAGCATTTTTGCAAAGTTTTCACACTACAAAATCGCGAGATATCAATAAACAAGAAGCCAAAGAAGGCCTGTATCGCTCTACTTGCTATATGTAGTCTGTGGTGGAGAACACGACATAGATATGCGCAACTAGGCTCGGTACTGATCATTCCTGCCAAGTTTCATTGAAATCCAGCAAGAGGTTGATATAAAATTATTGTTAGAATCTAATACAAATTATAGTAAAATTTTGGGGCAAATTATAGTAAAATTTGGGGCAGTTGTGTTTGTTTGTATGGTGTTTTACGTCATTTTTAACACATGTAAGGTTATATATGACGGTCGATTTGTTTGTGGTGGAGGCAGACCACCCACTTTTCCTGGGTAGAACCAGTACTGTACACCTCCTGTCATCCTTAAGAATCGACACTTCCTCACTTACAAGTCGAGCTCCCAGTGTGATTCAAACTCGCAGCTGTGAAAGGGAAGGTTTACAACACAACGTCGTCAACCATTCGGCCGAGGATTTGGGGCAGGGTATGAAATGTTATTTTTTATTTTTATCAGTTTTAATCCAAAATAGCTGTCATTTTAAAGAAATTTGTGGTCGAAAGGCAACTCGGGGAGGGAGGGGATGAGAATCTAGCAATTTTTACTGTGGCCTCTTTCAATTTTTTTTCATCTGTGTATCTGAATATCACAGTTTAAGACTAATAACACAGAAATATTTACTTCTTGCTTTTAAATGGGCACCCTCCCCCAACCCACCCCACAACCCACTCCAAATAATCAGATGGGGATTGATAAGAACCACCTCCCACCACCACCAACCAATTCCCTGAACAAAACTAACAACAAATGGTTGTGGGGTGGGGACGAAACTTATTGATAAAACAAAACAACACAGAGATATGCAAAACAAAAAAACAACACATTCAGGGGGCATAAGATACTAAACTTAGTTGAGCTAGGACAAGAAATGTAAGAGATATAGACCTGTAAACACAGCTTACACACAAAATTTGATGTGAAATAAGACATATTTTAAGGGCTATCATAATTTGGGTTCAAGGAACCAAAATTACTTAAGCAGCCCTTACGATAATGCTATAAGGAAGCTCATGGCAAAATCTGATTGTGCTGGGATAAGAAATGTAAGAGATATAGACTTGTAAACACAGCTTACAGACAAAATTTGATGTGAAATGGGACACATTTTAATGGCTATCATAATTTGGGTTCAGTGGGAGCCCTTGGGTTACAGGAACCAAAATTATTTATGCAGCCCTTAAAATAATGCTATAAGGAAGCCCATGGCCAAATATGGTTGTGCTAGGATAAGAAATGTAAGAGACATAGACTTGTAAACACAGCTCACACACAAAATTTGATGTGAAATAAGACATATTTTAAGGGCTATCATAATTTGGGTTCAGGGAACCAAAATTACTTAAGCAGCCCTTACGATAATGCTATAAGGAAGCTCTTGGCAAAATTTGATTGTGCTGGGATAAGAAATGTAAGAGATATAGACTTGTAAACACAGCTTACAGACAAAATTTGATGTGAAATGGGACACATTTTAAGGGCTATCATAATTTGGGTTCCGTGGGAGCCCTTGGGTTACAGGAACCAAAATTACTTATGCAGCCCTTAAAATAATGCTATAAGGAAGCCCATGGCCAAATATGGTTGTGCTAGGATAAGAAATGTAAGAGACATAGACTTGTAAACACAGCTCACATGCAAACCTTGATGTGGGATGCCGATGCAAGTACATAAGCTCTCTTATTCTTCGAATAGTCAAGCTAAAAATCATTCAACTGGAACACGGTGTTGATATGCACAACTAGGCTTGGTACTGATCATCCTTGCCAAGTTTCATTGCAATCCGGCCAGGGATTCAGCAGAACTAGTCCGGACAAAGTTTGTGTATTAAAACCTTTAAAGGGCCATAACTCCGCCAAAAATATTTCAACCAGAACACTGTGATGATATGCACAACTAGGCTTGGTACTGATCATCCCTGTAAGGTTTCTCTGAAATCCGCCTTGGGGTTCAGGAGAACTAGTGCGGACAAAGTTTGTGTAGTAAAACCTTTAAAGGGCTATAACACCGCCAAGAATTATTTAACCGGGACATGTTGATGACATGCACAGCTAGGCTTGATACTGATCATCCTTGCCAAGTGTCACTGAAATCTGGCCAGGGGTTCAGCAGAACTAGTCCATACAAATTACCTGTATTAAAACCTTTAAAGGGCCATAACTCTGCAAAAAATCATTCAACTGGAACAAGGTGACAATAAGCACAAGTAGGCTTGGTACTGATCATACTGAAATATGGCAAAATGAAGGCCCTATCATAACAATCTGGTAAAGTTTGGTAAAGATCAGATGAAAAACGTTATTGTTAGAATTGAATGTTGTTTAACGGCTCATCAACACAGTATTATCAGTATAGTAGGTTATTTAGAGCCGCCCCAGAGAGAGGGGAAGGATACATAGGAATCCGGGAACCGTGCCCTACTGTTATTATCGAACAGATTTCTATGGTTCTGTAACGTGCTCGGAGGATAGACCGATATACGGGACTGCCTGGATTACGTCCTCATCCGACGGACGATGCTAAGGGAAAGTGTCTTGCCCAAGAACACACCGACAAAACTCAGTGGCACCACGGAGGATTGAACCCGGGGCCTCTGGTTACAAATCCACCACACCGCCGACTGCGCCACGCCAGCCCTCTAGAGTGTTGACATCAAAAAGTTCACATTTTTCAATAATTCAAGGGCCATAACTTCGGTGTTACTGGTCCGATCTGGCTGGTTTTCGAACTTGACCGAGCTTTCAGTGTTATTAATAATCTGCTAAAATGAAAAATGGAGGCACTAGAGAGTTGACAAGACAAAATATTGCAATTTTTGTTAATTAGGTGCAGTAACTCCGGTTTTACTGGGCCAAGCTTTCATTGATATTAACAATCTGGTAAAGTTTGGTAAAGATTGGATGAAAAACGAAGGTGCTAGAGTGTTGACAAGACAAAATGTAGCATTTTTTGTTAATTCAAGGGCAGTAACTCCAGTGTTACTGGTCTGATCTGGCTGGTTTTTGAACTCGTGCAAGCCTTCATTGATATTAACAATCTGGAACAGATTGGTAAAGATCGGATGAAAAACGAAGATGCTAGTGTTGACATCAAAAAGTTAACCCATTTTTCAATAATTCAAGGGCAATAACTCTGGTGTTACTGGTCCGATCTGGCTGGTTTTCGAACTCGTTCGAGCTTTCATTGATATTAATAAGCTGGTAAAGGTTGGTAAAGGTTGGTAAAGACTGGATGAAAAATGGAGGCGTTAGTGTTGACAAGACATAATATAGCAATTTTCGTTGATTCAAGGGCAATAACTCCGGTGTTACTGGTCCGATCTAGATGGTTTTCGAACTCGTCCGAGCTTTCATTGATATTAACAATCTGGTAAAGTTTGGTAAAGGTAGGATGCTAAATGGAGACGATAGTGTTAAGACAAAGATATCAATTTTCGTTAATTCAAGGACAATAACTCCGGTGTTACTCGTCTGATCTGGCTGGTTTTTGAACTCGTGCTAGCCTTCATTGATATTAACAATCTGGTAAAGTTTGGTAAAGATCGGATGAAAAACAAAGGTGCTAGAGTGTTCATATCAAAAAGTTAACGGACGACGGACGGACGACGACTGACAAAAGACCATGGATAAGCCCTACTGGCCAGTAGCTAAAAAAAGGAGCATAATACATCATTTTTATATTCGTTTTATACAAAAATATTAATTATTTCGGCCTAAAACACTATTTTCGACAGAATTATTGTAAAAAATACCTGAGTACCGAAAACTGTACCAGAAAAAGTACCGGAATACCTGGAAAAGTACAGGAATATAGTGCTGCCCCACAACTGCCCGGATGTAATACAGTGTTGACATAAACATGTCGCACAACGCCAAATTGTACAAAAAAAAATAACCGCAAAAACTGGTGCAAAATGCGCACATGGTAGGTTATTAACATACATAAGGAATTTGAAAAGCAATTTTTAATAGATACATTTTTTATAGAAATGGATATATAATTGGTGCAAATTATGTATCAAAAAATTCCCCTTTCCCTTAAAATTGACGCAAAATTTCCCTCTCTAATGGCCCAGGCCTCATTCACCAATATAGAAAGAGGGCCATGGAAACAGTATAAGCAACTTTTTATGGGTATCCAACATAGGTATGGAATTCCAGCATGAGGTATAACTATTTTGATAGGAGCCGAGGTTCCGATTACAACAGTACACTGAGGGTAGACATTTCCTCTTATTCTGATTGATGCTTCATTGTATTAATAAAATGTTACGGATAGTTGTTAAATTATACCTGTGAATCTATGGCAGTAATGTCCTCAACTACACGTTTCATCACTGCCCGTACATTGCGGGGCTCGATCGTGTTGAGCCAGTCTCGAGTCTCTACACTCTTTCGAAGCATCTGTACAAATAGAACTCATATGTCGGCATTTGACTGTACGAAAATGTGCCACTAAAAAAGTTTTAAATGAAAAGAATTGTTATACTTGACCTGGCAATTTTACAACACTGAAGCTGAATTTTGAATATTTATTGAACTGAATTGGATTTTATAGCCGCACCAACAGCTAAGGTCATATGGTGACTTTCCAGCTTCCAAAGCAATTTTCATGCAAGGGCAGGTACCCGGGTAGAACTACCGACATTCTGCAAGCCAGCTGGATAGTTTTCTCATATAAAGATTCCTGGTCCCATGAGGGCTCGAACCCATAGTGGTGAGGGGCAAGTGATTTCAAGTCAGAGACTCTAACCATGTAAAATCTTTGTTAGTTCTAAAAATAACTGAAAAAAGGTCTTACATTGTGTGAAAATACGGGTTTAAATTGCCAAATGTAATGTATAATAATAATGGTCACATGAAAAATTGTTGTACACCAATTTGTTTTACATACAATTTTTAACATGATATTCTCATATACCTGTGAGATGGCCAAGCCCTGAACTTTGACGTAATGATTCAGCAGTTTTTTTGCCGTGTCTTTAGCATCATTACACAGCGATGATATGGACGTCATGCTGGAGCGATCATGCATGTCAAACTGCTCCTCAGTTATCGTCAGCTAGAAAAGAGTCCAATATTTAAGAATTAGCTCCCGTTTGTTTGGTATTTATACGGTTTTGAACACCGGTAGCAAATGGAAAATTCCATGAAAAGCTTTAGTACTTTATAGTAAATAGTAGTGTTGGGTATCAGGCTTGCAAAGATTAATCGATTACTCGGTCTTCTTAGATGATCGATTTATTTATAATACGGGATTTGCCTAATAACTTAATAACCTAAGAACTGTTTATAGTTTGAAGATATAGGGCAGAAAGGGGGTGCAGGCCGTTTCGTATCCTGGCCTTTTCGTACCCTGGATGTTCGTATCCAGTTTTGGGTACGAAACGTCCAACGCCAAAATTTGGTACGAAATGTCCAGGGTATGAAACATCCATAATTCGCAAAAGAAACTAGTTTAGTGCCTAAAGACATTTTATGTATATGTAATATTGGTCAAACATTTGAAAACTCATAAATGCTACACTAGCTAGATTTTTGATAGATCTCAGACACTAAAACCAGGCAAAGATCGTCAAACTGGAAGTATTCAAACACGTTTCTAACCCATCATACTACCTTTTATCTTTAGTATTGGTCAATATAGGACAGACAACCTTCGGACGAACTACAGCAGGGCACCCTAGCTATTATGAAAGACACAGAAATCAAATGCATTCACTTCCTAAAAAGGATAGCTGCAACACACGCTGATATACTGTATCTCTACATCATAACCCACTCGTCTGGAGGCACAATTAACATATACATGCAAACATACATACAATTATAGCTATTACGAGTGGGATCACATTTAAGGATTCAACCACACACACGCTATTTTTTAGACAGTTACAATGAAAGGTGCCGGATCACTTGGATATTGTGAATTCAGTAAATGGTATATATTAAAAGGAAGAGAACAATGATGTCTCGAGCCTGAACCAGATAATAACCAGTCGTCTGCAAAGGATAGATATGTTTTGCTAACAATGTACACACATGCTTGTTCTTATTTTAGCTTCTATTCAGTGTGTCAAGGGTTTAATTTTTAATGTAATTCAATATCAGGTAGCAATTCGCTCTACCTACATTTTTAATATTGAATAATTGTATATTAAATATGACCTCTTACAGTTTAGTCTTATTTGATTGCACGATCGTTTTTCATGATGCAAGAATCTTTTGTTATATAGGTATTTAATTTGATTACGTGTAATAGTGTATAATATGTTAGAGTATTCTTTAATTTTGGTGTCACACATAAACTTTTATTGCTATTTTCATTTAGAGGTACGTTTTATATACTCTAATCTGTATTAAATGTTGTAATAGGCATTAAATGAGCGCACATAAACGGCCATCTTTACTCTATATTGAGATAACCGTACTTGTCAAAATAAATGTATGTTTGGTATTAATGATCATGGCATTGTATAACACAATACTAGTAATGGCAAGTGTATAACTTTCATTCCAATATAGTATGTCATAGTATTCTTGGAGTTTGGTGTCGCACATAAACTCTCACTGTTGCTTTCATTTTACGGTACGGTTTATATAGTCTAATCTATATTAAATGTTTTAATATGCATTAATTGTATGTACGTAAACGGTCATCTTTATTCCAGATTGAGACAACCGTACCTGTCGAAATAGGTGTATGTTTGGTATTGATAATCATGGCATTGTTAACACAATAATAGTAATGGAAAGGGTATAACGTTCATTCATATACGATTGTAGTCTTGATTAATGATGTATATGCATTTGTATATATGATGTGTATACGTGTGTGTTTAGGTATGTATATACAGCTGAACCCATAAAAGTTCATAATTATTGGAGTTGGAAAAATAATAATGCCGTTTTTTTACAATTAAATAAACGTTAAAAAATATATTTTGGGGATCTATCAACCCTTCCCCCACCCCACCCGCAATCTGAATTTTATATTTGACACATATAGGTTTCCCAGTAATGGTAATGCTTATTTTGGGGTATAATATATTATTACAGCAAATGTAAAATACTTCAATTCAATCTTATATTTCGTTGTTGTTTTTTTGTTTGTTTCGGTAAGATTGAAAATAATTACGAAGTAGAATATAGTCCATATGTGACTCTTTTTGGAAATGTAAAGACGTGAAAGAAAGCAACCCTTAATCTTAACCTTACTTTTTTTCGCTTTCTGTCAGTAAGGAGAAGACTGTCTCTGGGTTTTGCGATTGAACACTTTATAAATTGTAAAACGATATAACGAGATACTCCAATCCAAACTTACCTTTCGTGTAAGATCGGAATACATATACTGAAGTAGGGATAGGCCCATTCTGTATTATTGTTGTTCACATTTATCTTCTATAACAATGACTAAACGGAAAAATGTATGTTGCTTTGGAAAGTATTGAAAATATAATAATAAATTGACATATATAATCAACGATGAGCAGGCTCAGCACACGTTACCCTACTAATGAAAAGTACAGTGTACACGCTGTAGTACATTATTATAAAATTATATCTACATAATTGTAAATGAAAATATTTTATATATATATTTAAAAAATATATTTAAAATACAGGCTTCTTATGTTCTCCATTTGGAAACATGTTGAAAATGTATTTTAAGAAAAAGTAACCGTTATAGAGTCTTCAAACATATGTTCTTGAAAGTCAAATATTGACCCAAAGTATTGACTCATCCAAAACCATTTTCTTTTACAAATATAGTTAATCAGATAAATACACCTGATAGGAAGTCAATCCAGCGCAATACCTTGCTTTTTTCGAATGCATATTGTATATTTGAGGTTTATGAAGATCATTGATCATATTCTCAGGCTACTTAATAGATCACATATGATGACTTGATGTATATAAACTGAGTGTCACCATATATGCTGCAACTGTAGGTGTCATGTTGAAATAGTTAGATGCAGAGTTTATTTGATGAACAATGAATGTGACAACCTCATTGTGTTTTTGTAGTTGTTGTATTTTTGGTTATTTGTTTCTGAAACACTTTGGCGATTTTTTTGATTGATTTTTTCTTTCTTTAAATGTGTTCTAAATTGTTTGTGTGTGGTGTGTTCTTTCTTATTTTTTTGTTGCTGTTGTTTTCTTCAGGAAAAAACTAATCATGGAATTTGTTTTTTGATGTGTTTTTTCTATTCTTGGTATTTTAGTATATATATTATTTGTACTTAAGATTGAATCCGAAATTATTGTTTCAACGTGTGTTATGTATTGATATGCAAATATAATATAATATCCAATATTTAGATGGCGCCCAAATCGTACCCCAACACGAGAATACGAAAATGTACACTGTCACCCTTGGTCTCTCCTTCTTACATCTTACTCTGGCTTCTCTCTATATACTCTCATTTTGCGCGATAGACTATTTAGGCGTTAACCTTTTACTGTACTGTTCAATGGTAATACACTGTATTGGTATTCATACAACCCATATATATCATAGTATAAATTGTATGATAATAATAAATGGCGGTTAAAATATGTACCTTTAATGTTAAGGGACTTGGCGATTATCGCAAGCGACGACAAATTTTTGAATGGTTAAAGCTAAATAATTACTCAATATGTTTTTTACAAGAAATCCATTGCGAAGAAAACACATTTAGAACATGGAAATCAGAATGGGGACACGAAGCATTTTTTAGTGGAAATAGTAGAAACAGTATGGGCGTGGGCATCCTTGTTAACTCAAATTTTTCATACAAAATATTGGAACATAAAAACATTATAGATGGAAGGATGCAATCACTAAAGATCAGCATCGATGAACACGAATTTTTAATGTTGAATGTGTATGGTCCGAATAACACATCTGATAATATGAAGTTTCTGTCAAGTATTGAAGAGTTTATAACTTTAAATGATAGTGATACTTTAATTGTTGGTGGGGATTTTAATACTGTGATTGATGTAAATTTAGACAAGAAAAATGGTAATGTTAACAACAACAAACAATGTCGAGAAAAGATTAATACTATAATAGGAAATAACGATATAAACGATATTTGGAGAATTTTTAACCCCACTACTAGACATTATACTTGGCACTCAAACCATAAACCCCCAATATTTTGCAGACTAGATTATTTTTTAGTGTCTTCAAATATTGTAAATTCTATCTCGGCTTGTAAAATATCTACCGGGCTACGTTCAGATCATTCTCTTGTATATTTTAATTTAATTACGAACAAAACACCACGCGGACCTGGATATTTTAAATTGAACAATATTGTAATTTTAGAAAAAGAATACCAAATTAAAATTAAACAAACTTTACAAGAAATAGCCGATATAAATAAAGATTCAAACCCCAATACTCTTTGGGAAATAGTTAAAGGCGCAATTCGCAATGAGACAATTCTATATACATCGCTCAAGAAAAAGAAAGTATTGAAAGAAGAAGTTAAACTAAAAGATGAAATTGACAAACTAGAATTAGATTTATCATCAAACCCTCATAACGAAATTGCGATTAACACTATTTTAGAAAAGAAAACTCTTTTAGCGAATATGTAATAGATAGAGTCTGGTCTCAGCGAGTTGGCTTATTTAAACACCGAGATGGGCGTAGCCCATCGAGGTGTTTAAATAACCAACGAGCTGAGACAGACTCTATCTTTTTTGTAGCATGGTGTACTTAGTAACACTGTGACGTCATAGTGACCGTACTCTAAATTCCAATATCCGCTAGTTGTAGCACGGTTAAGCCTAGCCCCTTTAGTTACCCTAAATTAAACGATTTAATGCTCTGCATTCATCAAAGGAAATGTCACCGACCATGCTACAATATAGAAAAAAATACCAATGGTATCATTACTAGAGCAAAAGCAGAATGGGTCGAAGGAGCAGAAAAAAACACAAAATATTTCGCAAATCTAGAAAGAAAAAGACCAGAACGAAAAACAATAAAAAGATTAATAAACAACAATATAGAAATTACGGACTCTAATAGTATCATGACAGAAACAAAACGATATTATGAACACTTATATAGTAAAGTTAATACGAAAATAACAAATACTGACTTTTTTCCCATCGATAATGAATCTTCATTAAATCAAGAACAACGCGAACTGTGTGAAGGAAATTTAAGAGTACTAGAATGTTATAATGCTTTAAAAGAAATGAAAAACAACAAAAGTCCGGGATCGGATGGAATAACAACAGAGTTTTATAAAATATTTTGGAATGACATTAAACACTATTATATTAATTCAATTAATTATTCATATGAAAATGGAAATTTGACAGTTAAGCAAAAGCAAGGCGTTATTACCCAAAAAAGACAACAATTTAACTTCATTGACAAACTGGAGACCTATAAGTTTATTAAACGTGGACTATAAAATTGCTACTAAATGCATTGCAAACCGCATGAAAAAGGTTTTATTTACACTCATAGACAATAGCCAAACAGGATTTTTGAAAGGTAGATACATTGGAGAAAACATAAAAACTATATTTGAGGTAATTAATTATTTGAATGACGAAGACTCTCCAGGATTAATATTTTTTGCGGACTTTGAGAATGCCTTTGATAGCGTCGACCATGAATTTATTATAAAATGTTTAAGCTATTTTAACTTTGGACCTTCTTTCATCAATTGGATACAACTGTTTTATAATGATGCCCAAAGTTGTGTTGTAAATAATGGATACATGTCAGACTTTTTTAAAATAGATAGAGGAGTTAAGCAGGGATGCCCACTGTCGCCATATCTTTTTATAATAGCAATTGAACTACTATACAATGCCACATGGAAACATAAGGATATTATAGGAATCAAAATTAATAATAATGAAATAAAAAACACAGCATTCGCAGACGATGCTACAGTTATTCTAGATGGTTCAAAAAAAAACTTTTGAAACATTAGTCAACCTAATCGATAATTTTAGCGAAGAATCTGGATTAAAATTAAACATAAAAAAATCAATAATACTACGTGTCGGTTCATTAAAATATTCAAATGAAAAATACTGTGAAGAAAAACAATTTGTATGGACTAAAGACAAGGCAACAACACTGGGAATCGTTTTTGCAAATGAAAAGGGAAAATGTGAAGAATATAACATTTATCCAAAAATAGATCAATTTATAACATGCTTAGATCAATGGAAAAAACACAATTTATATATTTTAGGAAAAATAACGGTAATAAAAACTTTTGCTCTACCAAAACTGATATACCCTCTAACCGTTTTGGAGACTCGATCAACAGAATCCTTTAATCGAATAAAAAATAAAATGTATGAATATTTGTGGGAGGGTAAACCAGACAAAATCAATAGGAAAACAATTATACAAGACTATAAAAATGGTGGTTTAAAAATGATAGATTTGGAATCATTTATTAATTCCACTAAAGCAGGATGGGTCAAAAGACTTACTAATCTGGATAATCACGGTGATTGGAAGGATATTTACATGAAAGAACTTAATCAGTATGGTGGGGGTATTTTATTTGAAAGCAATGTGGACATTAAAGATGCAAACAAAATAATCACACGATCCGCTTTTCTGTCAGAAATAATAAAATCCTGGTCTATAGTAAACTTCAAGAAGAAAGCTAACAACATTTCAGAACAGATAATATGGAATAACTCGGACATAAAACATCAAGGACATACTATATACTTCAAAACGTGGGATAATTTGGGTATTAAATATATTGAACAACTGCATAACAATAGAATTAGAGAATTTTATACATTTGCCCATTTAAAAACAATATATAACATACATAATTCTGAATTCTTGAACTACTATACAATTGTTCAAAGCATACCAAACAAATGGAAACAGGAACTAAAAACATAAGATAGAACGACACACTATAGCGAAAAAAGCTTACTGAAACAAATAGGAAAACAAAACAGTGCCAACAAATTATTATATAACATTCAAGTGGAACGCATGCAAACAGAATTACAAATTAAACCTCACCAAAAATGGGAAGAAACTATAACAAACATAAACTGGAAACTCATTCATACCACACCTTTCAAAAGCACAATAGATACAAAACTTAGATCTTTTCAATATAAATATATAATGAGAATTATACCCACAAATAAATTTCTATATAAGTGCAAAATAAGTAACACAAGTCTCTGTGATTTTTGCAATATGCACGTTGAAACAATTGAACATTTGTTTTGGGAATGTCCATTTAGTAGAGCTTTTTGGACAGAAATACATAACTTTTTAAACAGCAAAAATATTCCTATTGCATTGACTTTCCAAATGATTTCATTTGGTTTTATTCAAGATAAATCGTATTCAGATATTTTAAACTGTGTTTTAATAATTGCAAAGTATTTTATTTTCAAGAATAAGTATGCGAAAACGATTACTAGTTTTACATCATTCATCTCATACATACCAAAAATTTAACATATAGAGCGTATTATAGCCAGTTCGAAAGACAAATTGGAATATCATTCAAAAAAGTGGGAAGTTTTACATTTAAACACAGAAAATTGAACAGTATTCGGTAACAAATTTTCTCTCTCTCTCTCTCTCTCTCGCTTTTTTCTTTTTTCTTTTCTCAATTTCTACTACCTCTTGTCTCTGCCGCTGAATGTAACTTATTTCTTGGAATACATACATGTAAAACGACACTTTAATATAACTGTTCTGTGCTATTGAATGACTACATTCAAGTATATGTAACTTTTGTACTGCCATACACCTTATATTGTTTTTGCATATATGTATTAAAAGAAATAAAATATTGAAATATAAAAAAAAAAAAAAAAAAAAAAAATATATATTAAAAGGAGATAATTGGAACTCTATATATATATAATTTTATTTTTTAAATATACAATAATTACACTGATTTACACAGCTTACTTTCCTGTCTGTTTTTGTACAAATAAACAATTTTAATTTCACTAAATAACAACAATTGATATTTTAATGAAGAATTTTGAAAAGTTATAAACACGTTTCGAGTCACTGTTTGCAGGTTGGTGACATCTTTTCTTGCACGTTTTACATATACAGATTTCCTTTTGGTATTTTGGTTTATTGTTTTAAACCCAAAATTATCCAACACTTCTGATTGCTTCTATTTCCTTGAAAATGGATACATGTGTACGCTGGATATTTTATTTTGTTAAACGTCATTTGATTGGCTGGCAGACTTAATTCATCCAATCAACATTCATTTTAAGTTAAGAGATTTAAATAAAGAACGACAATTCTTGGCCAATGATAACACTGGAACACTATAATTCATCGACGAATACTATTTCATCGTCGACGATCACGTCGGAGGCATTTACTGTCAATTTCACGATTAATCGGAACAACACTAGTAAATAATAAATGCAACAAAAATACAAGAGGTCCAAGAGGACATGTATCAGTCTACTTGTTTACAGCTGTCAGGTTTAATAATTTATTTAAGATGATCATCTTAACGAGGTAAATACGATAGCGTATTTAACTTAATCAAGGGCCATAACTCCGGTGTTACTAATCCAATCTAGCTGGTTTAAAAACTTGTCCGAGCTTTCATTGATGTCAACAATATCGTGACCTGGGCCAAATTTGATAAAGATCAGATGAAAAATGAAGGCCCTATTGTCTTAACAAGACAAACATTAACAGATGGAAAATGCGCCATCACATACATATACCTGACCTTTGGCTAGTAGAGCTTAAACAGGGATAACTTACCAGGTAAGATATGGTGGAGCTCTCGAAGTCATTACACAATCTGGAGAGAATTAGTAGCAGTGCAGGAGGGGCTGACCCCCTTTCCCCTGAGCCCTCACAGAACTCCTGGCACACATTGGTGATGTGCTTAAGGAAGGCCACCACGAGGCCCTCTCTCACACCCTGGGTACAGAACTGGCCACGGAAATATGGCTTCATGGCAAATGTGATGTCTGTGGCTATAAATGCCTGAAGTAATACAAGAAAATATAGTAATACTAGTGATAGAATTCTGACACTGCTGAAGTTTTACAGATTTAAATGAACACTACCTATTTGAAGGTATTTCGCTTAAATAGACATTTTTTAAAATCATCCATTTACTTTAACAGATTTTTTTTTTTTGGCAACTCGCTATTAAAAACATAATTAGACCTTACAACAGGAAGGTTTATTGACAAGGCTGAAATGCTCTTCAATGGTATCCAAATTAATCCAAATTCACAATTTTAAATATTGTTTGAATGTTACAAAAACAACTTTTTACTGCAGACAGTCGAGCGTTAACTTAAAGGCTCCTGTCAGGGAACCACCACCAGCATTCTAATTATTTCTGAGGTATCATTATTAGTTTGTAATTGTAATTGGCTTAACTTCCCCCACCACCGGAATAGAAGTTATTAGTCACTCCTATCCCTCCTGACTTTATTCCTGGTGTAGTCCAAATTATTTCTGTTGACTATTAAAAACAAGAGGGCCAAGATGGCCCTATATCGATCACCTGAGTAATGGTCCATTATCAAACTTCTTCGAAATCTTATGGTCATATACAATCTGTGCAAGTTTGGTTAAGATGTTCAAGAAATGTGGCCTCTGTTGTTTACCAACATTGATATAAAGACACTGACAAAGTTTGGTAAAGATCAAATATAAAATGAAGGTGCTAGAGTGTAACCTCTGGGGCATGGCCAAATGTGACCCCAGGGCTACATGTAATATATGAGAGCTGTGTGCCTTGTGGTTTCAGAGAAGAAGATTTTTTAAGTTTT
Organism: Cyrtodaria siliqua; assembly: GCA_037043455.1. Classification (NCBI taxonomy): domain Eukaryota; kingdom Metazoa; phylum Mollusca; class Bivalvia; order Adapedonta; family Hiatellidae; genus Cyrtodaria; species Cyrtodaria siliqua. The sequence continues at coordinate 200,470 of JAWPHD010000856.1, forward strand.
TAAGTTTTTCCTTATACAACTCTATGTAAAACATGTGACCCCCGGGGCAGAGCCAAATGTGACCCGAGGGTCACCATGTTAATAAACTTGGTAAAGGACCATAAGCTCATTGTAAGTGCAAAATATTAAACCTCTGGCTCTTGCAGTTCCAGAGAAGAAGACTTTTTAAATTTTTCTCTATAAAAGTCTATGTAAAACTGTGAACCCTGGGGCGGGGCCAAATATGACCCCAGGGTCACCATTTGAACAAACTTGGTAAAGGACCATAATCTTATATTAAATGCAAAATATTAAACCTCTGGCTATTGTAGTTTCAGAGAAGAAGATTTTTTTAATTGTTTCCTATATAAAATCTATGTAAAACTGTGACCCCTGGGGCGGGGCCAAATTTGACACCAGGGTCACCATTTAAACAACTTGTTACAGGATCATCAGCTTATAGCAAATGCAAAACATTTGGCTCAAGCAGTTTCAGGGAAGAAGATTTTTTAAGTATTTCCCTATTCAAGTCTATGTAAAACATGTGACCCCTGGGGCGGGGCCAAATGAAACCCCAGGGTCACCATTTGAACAAACTTGGTAGAGGACCATAAGCTTATAGCAAATGCAAAATATTGAACATCTGGCTCAAGCAGTTTCAGAGAAGAAGATTTTTTAAGTTTTTCCCTTTACAAGTCTATGTAAAACATGTGACCCCTGGGTCGGGGTCAAATGTAACCCCAGGGTCACCATTAGAACAAACTTGGAAAAGGACCATAATCTTATAGTAAATGCAAAATATTTAACCTCTGCCTCTTGTAGTTTCAGAGAAAAAGATTTTTTAAGTTTTCCCCTATACAAGTCTATGTAAAACTGTGACCCCCTGGGGCGGGGCCAAATGCGACCTTTGGGTCACCATTTGAACAAACTAGGTAAAGGACTATAATCTTATATTATATGCAAAATATTAAACCTCTGGCTCTTGTAGTTGCAGAGAAAAAGATTTTTTTAATTGTTTCCTATATAAATCTATGTAAAACTGTGACACCCGGGGCAGGGCCAAATTTGACACCAGGGTCACCATTTAAACAACTTGGTAGAGGACCATAAGCTTATAGCAAATGCAAAATATTAAACATCTGGCTCAAGCAGTTTCAGAGAAGAAGATTTTTTAAGTTTTTTCCTATACAAGTCTATGTAAAACTTGTGACCCTGTGACAGGGCCGAACGTAACCACAGGGTCACCATTTGAACAAACTTGGTAAAGGACCATAATCTTACAGTAAATGCAAATATTTCACCTCTGGCTCTTGTAGTTTAAGAGAAGAAGAATTTTTTTCCTATGTAAGTCTATGTAAAACTGTGACCCCCGGGGAGGGCCAAATTAGACCCCAAGGTCACCATTTGAACAAAATTAGTAGAGGACCTTAAGGTGATGCTACATGTAATACATGAAAGCTCTTTGCCTTGTGGAAGATTTTTAAAAGTTTTTTCCTATAAAAGTCTATGACAAACATGCAAAATCTCAATATACAAACTTTGGACCCCAAGGGCAAGGTCATTTTTTACCCCAGGAACTTCATTTGAACAAAACTGATAGTCTAGGTGTTGGCGATCATTTTAAAAGAAAAACTGTCGAAATCTGTCCAGCGGTTCTTGAGAAGAAGATTTTTTTAAGGTTTCAACCATATATGGTAATGGCGGCCATCTTGGATGTCGCACTGACTAAATTTTAACAAATCTAAAAAGCATTTATCTATGGATCATCCAAGTGAAGTTTGGTCAAAATTGGCCTAGCGGTTTCTGAGGAGAAGTCGTTTAAAGCAAAAGTTAACGACGACGGACGGATGACGGATGAATGGACGAAGAGTGATCCCAATAGATCACCTTGAGCCTTCGGCTCAGGTGATCTAATAAGCATAAAAGTCGAACAGGAAATGCAGCTTTCGCAGAACACAGTAAAAACAATATGGCTGAAATTACATGTGTTATTCAGTATGACAGAACCTACCTGCAGGTTACTAAGTACAGATTTGATCTGTTCCAGACTGCTGGCCTGTATACTACCAAGCAATTCTGTAAGGTTAATGGAGGCTTCTTGTTTGCCAGATATCCTCGGTGCAGCTAAGTTCTGTCGGATGTCGGTCATACAGTCTGAAGGAGGGCATAAAATGATTAATTGCAGTTTTACTATAAAACTATATTTATTTTTTTCTGTGAAATTTCTTTATGTGGATAATGCAGATTGCTTCGATTTAATTATTGACATTTTGCATTTCTCTATTTGTAATTCCAAAGATCAGACAAATGAACTTACTTCAAACATACTTTTTTTAAACAAGTCTACTGTAAATAATGATATTTTCACATTCTAAAGTAAAGTACATCCACAGACATATAGGCATAAATTATGCAAAAACTAGAGCATTGGGGATCTCTACATTTACATAAAGATCAGATACCAAAGCTGCTGTTGAAACGACATTGATATCATGGCATTAATTCTGCAAAAGATTATACTATAGCTAAAATTGGAGTCTACATAAAGATCTTAAATGTATATTTACATATGGTGGAGAAGAATATAGGAAACACACATCACACGAATAGTCAGAAAGGTCTCTTCAATGTTGACATACCTGAAAAGTGTTGTTTTAGAGATTCAAGATAATGCCCCACCCTATTTCTGGCTGCCTTTGACACAATATCGGTACCTGCTCTGTAAAAATAATAAGAATATTGCAAGCAAATAATTAACCAATACACGAACCAGGATATAGTAAACCAAATCTTGAAACGGAAGTACAACCATGCAGCCAAATAGCTGTTCCATATTTATTCACAGTATTTTTTTCCCCCACATTTGGCTTAAAGGCAAGAATAAGAAGTTCAATTTTGGCTTACCTTGAGAAATCTGTATCAGGAAGAAGCTTATTCATGGCTTGCAAGCGTCTGTGGAAGCGATCAAGTGCTCGCACCAGTATTGTGTTGTCACCCGTCTCTTTCTGAATATGAAAAGACATGGAGACCGTATACAAATGGGTAAATAAAGCATACACCCATAAATATTTCATACAGCAATGAGAACTGTTCACACTCCATTGTGCCCAAACTAGGAGAAGCACTATAAACCTCAGGAATACACACAGGAAATAAAACTGACCTCATCAACGAATGTTACAAAATCCTAATATTAATACGACACCAACATTTCCACGAGCAATCAGCTGCAATACATATATTATTGCTCGCTTTTAGTTTAATAGTTTAAACTTATTTATTTTACATCGATTGTAATGAAAGCTCTATGAACTTATTTGAATCACTCTCGTTGGTTGTCTTCCTGGGTAGCACCAGTACTAAGCAGTTTTGCTCAGGGACACAACACATGACAATGGCGGGGATCGAACCCACAACTTTTCGATCATGGGTCCAATGCTCTACAACTAGACCACAAAGCTCCACTGCTCGCTTCTAGGAAACCAGATGTCTTGAAAGTCCTTATTTTTACTTGGTAAAAGGGTGCCTTTTCAAGGTAGGAATCACTGTCCTCTTTCATACAACTGTTTGAGATGTCTGTGCATAAGCTGTTTAGCAACTTAATAATGTTGTAGGTATGAAACCACTAATTATTTTCCACGTAGACATTAATGTTAAAGTGTCACATATTAATGATTTGCTGCAAATTCAACTCAAGTATGGGTAATGCAGCAGTGTAACTTTCATATACTGGTTGTGTACCAGTTATCGTCATTTACCAGATTTCGTCATTATCAATAAAACGCTCGATGTTGTGATTATTTTTCGACTCCATTTTACAAATCACTACACACTATCATCAGACGATTGGAGACGAAAAAATAGTTTAGAAATGTTAACATACACTCTCAAACCAACTCGTTTACCTATATAAATACCGTTATAAACAAAACACAATCGGGGGAATCACGCGCTAATGCGCAGGAAAATTTCCTTTTAAAATAGCTGACCTTTTACGTCGAACCCATTGAATCAATTTGACATGCACAAGAAACTAAATTATTAACATCGATGTCAAGTAAATTACATCCGATACCTACAGTTGAAAAAACATTTTAAGTTGTAGATATAATTTTTTTCTAGATATTTTTTTTTGTGTATTCATATGCAATGGTATATTTATGTTTCAATTAATAACTACACACGTTTTCATCATCCCTAACATGGATTTTTCGGTATTAAACTGAACATGACGATAACTACTACATTCAGCTCAAACAACCGGCCCATTTCAGTCTATATTTAGTAACGGGCACGTGACACTTGTTACTGTAATAGGAACAATGTAAACACGGAATATTTACGGCAAAGGGCTAAGCTTCTCTACCGGCAAAAATATTTATGAGATTACTAGTTTTGATTTAGATATATTAAAAAATCAACTTAAAAATGACGAAATCTGGTATACAGCCAGTAGGAAACTAATTTTCCACTTGAAAAATCACCAGAAAAGATGGGTTCACAAGACATGTAAGAAAGTTCTTGTTTGTTTACTAAGCAGGTCAACAGTACAGCTGTTTTCATTGATTAACTATTTTCATTGCTCACAAAGTGTAAGCATAGACTGTGTCAAAATTTCGAAAATGTTTATCAGTGATCCAGTAAAACCTATTAATACGCTTCTTAGATACAACCACAAAATCGAATAGAAATGGGCAGTTTTCTCCTACTTATAATGCCCATTTCCATCAAAAAAGGAGGGATTACTTTTTATTATAGGAACTACATTCGACTACACCTCGTAGGTTTACATGTAATAAGTGGTGGTAAACCTTGTACAAGTATCTCACCTAATGGCAACCATATTGGCTAATGGCAGCCATATTGGAAGACAGCTGTTTATGCATACTAGTTAAGTTCACCTCTAGCTGAACTCTCTGTAGACCATGAACTGAATGTTGTAAAACAGCTGTTTATGCATTCTAGTTTAGTTCACCTCTAGCTGAACTCTCTGTAGACCATGAACTGAATGTTGTACAACAGCTGTTTATGCATACTAGTTTAGTTCACCTCTAGCTGAACTCTCTGTAGACCATGAACTGAATGTTGTACAACAGCTGTTTATGCATACTAGTTTAGTTCACCTCTAGCTGAACTCTCTGTAGATCATGAACTGAATGTTGTACAACAGCTGTTTATGCATACTAGTTTAGTTCACCTCTAGCTGAACTCTCTGTAGACCATGAACTGAATGTTGTACAACAGCTGTTTATGCATACTAGTTTAGTTCACCTCTAGCTGAACTCTCTGTAGACCATGAACTGAATGTTGTACAACAGCTGTTTATGCATACTAGTTTAGTTCACCTCTAGCTGAACTCTCTGTAGACCATGAACTGAATGTTGTACAACAGCTGTTTATGCATACTAGTTTAGTTCACCTCTAGCTGAACTCTCTGTAGACCATGAACTGAATGTTGTACAACAGCTGTTTATGCATACTAGTTTAGTTCACCTCTAGCTGAACTCTCTGTAGACCATGAACTGACTGTTGTACAACAGCTCATCAACACATTGTTTAGGTTATTTTGAGCCACCCCAAAGAGAGGAATAGTTTAAACATATTTATTTTACATCAATTGCGATACAAGATTAATCACTCTTGATGGCTTCCTGGGTAGGACCAGTACTAAGCAATGTGGATTAATTATCTTGCTCAAGGATAAATAACGTGGCCCTGGTGAGGATCGAACCCACGACCTCTCGATCTGGAGTTCGGCACTCTACCACTAGATAACGCACTCGACTGTAGAGGAATGATAAATAGGAATCTGGGAACCCTGCCCTACACTTGCTATCATATTGAGTCGTATCATGGTTCTTTAACATAACAAGCTCAGATACATGCGACCACCCAGTTTACGTCCCCATTGGACTGACGAGGTTAGACGTATCTTGTGTAAAAGTAATCCTGTGATGCCAGTACAATTCGAACCCATGCTCCCCAGAGTTTAGGATAAAGGTGCTATCAACTAGGCCACCGAGGCTCCCTTCTCTGTAATTCATAGCTGAAGTATTGTTTCATCAATGTATTCATAAAGCTTATAGTACAACAACTGATTAAAGTTGATCATTAAAATATTTTTGTTATTTTTCATAATGGCAGCCATACTGGATGACAGCTGTTTATACATATTCTAGTTTACCTCTAGCTGAACTCTCTGTTGAACATAGCTGAAGTAGTGTTCCATCAATGTATTCACAAAGTTGACTAATTTCTTCAGAGCAATTGCATCTAAATCCTCACTATAAAGAAAACAAGAATATATGAGAACAAGGCAAACGCATTTTCAACTACTCTAGTCCATTCAAATAGGCGTCTCCGTGGCCGAATGTTAATGACGTTGCGTTGTAAACCTTTGTCTCTCACCGCTGCGGGTTCGAATCCCACTGAGAGCTCGACTTGTGAGAAAGGGTCAATTCTTACGGATGGCGGGAGGTGTACAGTACTGGTTCTACCTAGGAAAAGTGGGTGGTCTGCCTCCACCAAAAAAAATCGACCGTCCTATATAACCTTGCATGTGTTGAAAATGACGTAAAACAAAATACAAACAAACAAATCTATGTAAAAGTGAACTGGAACTATCACTAAGAGATGACTATTCCTGTTGTTCTGTATTCAGTGAATGCATCTGAACATATGTAAGAAGTTTCAATCAATTCTCTCAAATGGTTGAACAGATATCAGCTTACATACACATTTATTAAGGGGCATAACTTTGTGAAAATGAGCTGCAGACTTAAGGAACTTGTGTGTGGCATGTTATTTATTGATACCAAATACATGTGTGAAAACATACAGTACTATAACATGTAAACAAGTTTCCAAGGAAAAGTTTATGGTAACCATAATTACAAAGAACTTGAAGTTATGTTGTCTGTTGAGAGAAACTGTTACTATATTACAACCAAACATCACCTGTCTTGGTGTCAATTGAGGAACAGGTTGTCATAGCAGTTTATCACCAGATGTGGCTAAGGAAACCGTTACTAAGCTATGACAAAACTTTACCTGTCTTGATGTCGGTTGAGGAACATGTCATTATAAGAACTTTACCTGTCTTGATGTCGGTTGAGGAACATGTCATTATAAGAACTTTACCTGTCTTGATGTCGGTTGAGGAACATGTCATTATAAGAACTTTACCTGTCTTGATGTCAGTTGAGGAACATGTCATTATAAGAACTTTACCTGTCTTGATGTCAGTTGAGGAACATGTCATTATAAGAACTTTACCTGTCTTGATGTTGGTTGAGGAACATGTCATTTTAAGAACTTTACCTGTCTTGATGTCGGTTGAGAGGAACATGTCATTATAAGAACTTTACCTGTCTTGATGTCGGTTGAGGAACATGTCATTATAAGAAATTTACCTGTCTTGATGTCGGTTGAGGAACATGTCATTATAAGAACTTTACCTGTCTTGATGTCGGTTGAGGAACATGTCATTATAAGAAGCTATCACCAAGCACATGTTACCAAGGAAACCGTTACAACCAGAATCTACAAACTCCAGTACATCCTGAAATAGAAAAATGAAAGTTTCTTTTTGTGTGCAAATGTTTCATTAAAAACTTATGTCTTTATAATCAGTCAGAGGAGTGTAACTTGTTTTTTTTAAATAACTTGTTTCAGTTATGACAGTTTTGGGTATGTTTTTCAAAATAACTGCAACAAGTTATTATCAGATATGCATTGAATCATTTTCATCTATTTTTAAATCTGTTTTCTATCAAAACCAGATTTTTGCTGTATTAACATGTGACATTTTTCCCTGGTCCTTTTATCTTTGTTGATAACTTACTTGTCATTACTTCTTTTATGCAATGTTTAAAAATATTTTACGCAAGCTCTTAAAGATGATACATGTTACATAACAAAATTGGTAATTAAAATGGACTTCGGGCAATCCTACCTAATGGTGCCATCATTATTCAGTTAGACGATCAGTTGTCTTTTTGAAAGAATTTACTGGTTGGGATTTCTTACTGCAGCAACTAGTTTTATTAAGATAAAATCATTTTTCACTAAAGTATCCTAAATAATTATTTTACCAAAAGTAAGAGGAATGAATTCTTACTGTGTCAACGGGAAATCATTTTTTTTCTTGAAAATAACTAATTGTTATTTCAAAAATAACTTAAACAAGTTACACACCTAACTGATAATAGTTAAACAAACTAATTAAATTAATGATGATGAATTGAATTGAATTGGGGTTTTAAGGCGCACCAACACATGAAAAGGTTATATGGCGCCTAAAAGGCATGAACATGCCAGGCTCATCTTCCATGTACATCGAGATAAAATATGGAAAATGGGCCTAGAACCTTCTCACTCTGAACTGCAGAGTTGCTGCAAATTCTATCGTAGAAACTCCATTTACGCTGGAGCCACGTTATTGTTTTTCTGCCACTGCTCTTTTGATGCGAGCGAGATAGCACCTGAAACAATGCAGGGATCATGATGAAGACCTTTAATGAACATGAACAAAAAATGATAAAATGATCATGAATTTGGGGGGATTCTACCCCTCTGCCTATCCCTCCAAAGGGATCTGCAGTGGCCCTATTCTTTGCCCCGTGACCAAACGGGGCCCCCGAGAACCACACGGGGCTAATGATGATGAATCATGGCACTAGTAAATCAACTGATCATACATTTGCTTCTCTGTAAAAATCGTGTGATCTTAAAACCTTGTGATCTTAAAATAAGGAAACCAGGAAAAATGCCTATGTTGGTGGTCGACCACAATACCCTTCCCCACTACAATGTAAAATGTTCAACCTGGTTTGCATTGGGAGTTTAGTGTGCTACCAAGTGCACTAGCCAAGCACACAGTATTGCACACTGGCCAATTAAAGAGTATACACATACTTACCCATCTCTTATAGACATACATGTGACTGAAGGACATTGTGCTATACACTTGGGGAGACAAGGCAAGGGAACACTAAATTAACACTAATGTTTTCAAGTAATTCACTGAAGGGTGCATCTGTGGTTATTTTATTTACTGATTAACTACACAAATCTTAGTTTAAACAAACTTGCACATACCATTTATTGGATGTTTTATTTGGAGTCACTTGACACAGTTCTTTGTGCAGGAAAAGAAGGTCACAAAGGACTGTGTCATGTGACTCCAAATAAATGGCCAAATAGACAGGCTTTATCATGATAGTATAAAGAATGATGGACAGAGAGAAGATGAGATAGGGTTATAGTATATGTATATAATTAAGACAAAGCCGAAATCAAATTAAACACTCTGATTTTTCCGATTATTTTGTTTTTTACATTTTTACTGTTCCGTGCATAAAATTTTGCAGCAAACTGTTGTCTGATTGGCTTATATGAGTTACTGAATTTTTTTTTTTCAATTTATGACAACAGTTAGCAATTCGCTTCGAAATGGTCACGTGAACAAGAACATCTTGTATTTCTGTGCAGACCTTCTAACAATCCATGAATTTTCATAACTGATGAAAAATTTCAAGGTCAGTAGGGCATATTGAGGTATACCAATGTCTCAGAAACGAAGAAAAATGTATATCTGAGCCAATCACTCAGTGAATGTTACCGTACTGTTATGTGCGTATTAGATACGCACGTAACAGTACAAAAGTAAAAAAACCTTGTGTGTAATTGGATTCAGGTCTTGTCCTAATCCCATAAATACACAATCTCTTCTTCTATCTATTCTTTTTTCTTATTATCATAAAAGCAGCCTGTGTCCCATTATGTAATCGTGGTCCAGGTTTGACTACAACAACACAGTGGACGATTTAGAAAAAGATAATCGCAATAAAATAACCACAAATGGGGGTATTGGCAAAGATGACGGACACAGATATATTTATGTGTCAGCCATGCTCCGCAAATGACACAAAAAGCAATTGTTAGTTGTTAGGGATAAAAGTATGTGAAGGTATGAAAGTGATTCAGTCTTCATTCTAAAGGTAAGGAAGAAACTATCATCATATGGAAGAGCAAGTGTTAGTAGTTTAAACTGCAAAGTAGGAACCGAAAAGTAGGGAAAGAGTTTGTTTGTTTGAAATAGCAGGGCCTACTCTGGCTGATTTTTTTCTTGCGCCACCACTTGCGCCAAACTAAAAAAGTTGGAGCCAATTTGGAGAAGTTGGAGCCAAATGGCACCAATTCACTCAACATAGTTTTAAGTATATTTGTGTGTGTTTGTTAGCAGATCTAGAGCATTCTAACTAATGCGGTAGGGAACTGATCAATTAGTAATATGTGAATTATTCGTTGCAAATGATACATGACGTGTATTGTCACTCATATTTTTATTGTAAAAACATGTAATTGTATATTGCAAATATCATTTTAAATAATTATTTTAAATGATACTAACAGACATGATGGATGCTGATAGTACTTATTTTAAATTAAAAACAAAACAAAGCAATAGAACAGATTACGAATTTTGTGTTTTTCATTTACGTTTAGAAGCCATTTTAAGAATTGGCAATGTTACAAAATCAAATTGTGTTTCTTAAAGTGGCCTCCTATTAATTAAAACAAGTATATCCTAATTATATTGTCATTCACATTCATAGTTTGCTAAATATAACTTATAATTACTAACGATACCTTTACTTATCCACAGCCAAAAATGTTATTGACTTTCTCACACTCGATTTGTCAACAAAGAAACTGTAGCAAACAGACACCCATGTTGTTATTTAAAAAGTAAAGAAAAGAAATTGCAGTTGTATGCAGTCATCCCTTTATGACTTCAGTCGGCTGTCAATTATCTGCTCACGTGTCATAAAGTTTGATAAACTTTCTTAATCCCATCATAAAGTTTGATAAACTTTCTTAATCCCATCACAGACCGTGTTTGTTAAATCAAGGTTCAGTCAATCAGTGTGTGTGTGTGTGGTGTCAATTTTGTTGTTGTGTACTGTGAGGCTGCTTACAGCATAGAAATATATCAAGTTTGGCTCTAAGCTTTTTTTGGATGTCGCCAAACATTTTCGCCAAAGTTTGCAATTTAGAGCCATTTTCATTTTTCTTTCTCATTTGGCTCCATTGGCGATGCCCAGAGAAGGCCCTGGAATAGTGTTCAGACCACTCTATTGGTAAGGAAGAATCTATCGGCATGTGCAAACAGCAACTGTTAGTAGATAGGAGTTTGTTGAGGTAGTTTAGTGGTTTAGTTTTCACTTTAAAGGTAAGGAAGAATCTATCATATGTAAAGAGCAAGTGTTAGTAGATTAAACCGGAAAGTAGAAGTTCCGCAAAGTGATACAATCTTCACTCTATAGGAAAGGAAGAATCTACTTTATTTGCAAATGGTTAGTTTGTATAACTATTAATAGTTTGTATTAGTCTGAAATATGCATACACTAGCAGGCTTGGGATATCATCTAGATTACACTGGCCCATGTCTAAGCTATTAGTTCTAGTCGAGTATTAAAGTATTCTACCATACTAGGTAGTCAAAATGTAAAGGTCAGAATTTTCAACAAAGTTTAACTATTGCATTCCTCCGTGGTAAAAAAAAGTAATACTGCACCAAACAAATAAATATAACAATAATATGTTTGTTTATGAATTTGGTTCAGTTCTTAAATGCGTTTTTCTCTTCAATTTTAGTTTATAAGTTGTCCTCTCAAATAAATTAATATGTTCCTTAAATAAAGGTTCTCTTAGTATGCCAAATAACGGGAAAATGCAAATGCTAAAAGAATTGAAATGCAGACCTTTACATTATATGTGATATTAATACCTGACAATGAGTTACCTCCCCCTGAAAACAGTATCAGTTATGGTGTTAATAATGTTAATAATTATAAGAACAGCTTCAATACCCATGTGAACACATGTTATTTAATTTTTAGTTCTGAAAGTTGACATAGGAAATGGAACATTCTCAATTAACTTAAAATTCTTAAATAAATTTAATTTGTTTAAGACAATATGCAGGCTATTATATACTGTTTGTTTCTTTCAAAGTAAAAATTCATATTTTAATAACAAACTTTAGAACAGATTGTGTGTATGTCTTGATAAAAAACGAAGGTGACCAAAACAAAAGATTCAAATAATGTTATAAACAGGTCTAAATAGATAGATCTTTTATTTCCTCCCATCTGGAAAGCCAAAATGTGACATTACACATGTCTCAACAATACATTTTAAAGCAATTATTCTAGTAACATAATTGCTAATGATAAATAGTTTTAAGTAATTTATCCAGCTAAGTTCAATGTACTAAGTTTCAAGTAATTTAACCCACCGCAGTTAGTCTACTATTCAAGTTTCAAGTATTAATTTAATCCACTACAGTCCAGTCTACTAAAGTATCAAGTAATTTTAATAATGCACTACAGTTCAGTCTACTAAGTTTCAAGTGATTTAACCCAATGAAGTTAAAACTACATTGTCGAAAGATGTTTACTCAACAAATATTCAATGTACATAGTTTTAAGTCATTTGCCCAGCTATATGTCTACTAAGTTTCAAGTGATTTAACCCAATGAAGTTAAAACTACATTGTGAAAAGATGTTTACTCAACAAATATTCAATGTACATAGTTTTAAGTCATTTGCCCAGCTATATGTCTACTAAGTTTCAAGTGATTTAACCCAATGAAGTTAAAACTACATTGTGAAAAGATATGTTTACTCAACAAATATTCAATTTACAATTTACAATTTAAAGTTATTTGCCCAGCTATAGTTTAATTCACATATAGGTAAAGTTATTTATCCAGCTAAACTGCAGTCTACAAGGTTTAACTGACTTAACCAAGCAAATATGTTGTTAACTACCACTTACCATGGGTATATTGAGGTAACCCTGTGCTGGTCTGTCTGTCTCTGTGTTAAGTACCACTTACCATGGGAGTATTGAGGTAAATCTGCGCTGGTCTGTCTGTCTCTCTGTTATCTAACACTTACCATGGATGTATTGAGGTACACCTGGTCTGTCTCCCTGTTACAGTTAACTAACACTTACCATGTGTGTACTGAGGTACACCTGTGCTGGTCTGTCTGTCTGTCTCCCTTTTAACTAACACTTACCATGGATGTATTGAGGTACACCTGGTCTGTCTTTCTCCCTGATAATTAACCCTTACCATGGATGTATTGAGTTACACATGCACTGGTCTGTCTGTCTCCCTGTTAACTAACACTTACCATAGGTGTATTGAGGTACACCTGTGCTGGTCTGTCTGTCTGTCTCCCTGTTACAGTTAACTGACACTTACCATGGGTGTATTGAGGTACACCTGCACTGGTCTGTCTGTCTCCCTGTTACAGTTAACTAACACTTACCATGGGCATATCGAGGTACACCTGTGCTGGTCTGTCTGTCTCTGTGTTAAGTACCACTTACCATGGGTGTATTGAGGTACACCTGAGCTGTTATGTCTGTATCCCAGTTAACTAACACTTACCATGGGTGTATTGAGGTACACCTGCGCTGGTATGTCTGTATCCCTGTTAACTAACACTTACCATGGGTGTATTGAGGTACACTAACACTTACCATGGGCGTATCGAGGTACACCTGTGCTGGTCTGTCTGTCTCTGTGTTAAGTACCACTTACCATGGGTGTATTGAGGTACACCTGAGCTGTTATGTCTGTATCCCAGTTAACTAAAACTTACCATGGGTGTATTGAGGTACACCTGTGCTGGTCTGTCTGTCTCTCTCGTCACTATCTCCCCCTGCTGTAGGCGGATCTGACGATCTAGTTCACCCAAATCATCGTCTAATTTCTGCCTTGCACTGTAGATATGAATATGTAGATTTGCAAGTTTTCTTAAGATTATGGATAACCTACTAAACATGAATATCAACACTCACTTTAGTTTTCCTTTAACAAATAACAGACCTACCCAGTTTAAACCAATGACAGACCTACCCAGTTTACTATAATAACAGGCCTACCCAGTTTACACCAATAACAGACCTACCCAGTTTACACCAATAACAGACCTACCCAGTTTACACCAATAACAGACCTACCAAGCTTACACCAATAACAGGCCTACCCAGTTTACACCAATAACAGGCCTACCCAGTTTACACCAATAACAGACCTACCCAGCTTACACCAATAACAGACCTACCCAGTTTACACCAATAACAGACATACCCAGCTTACACCAATAACAGGCCTACCCAGCTTACACCAATAACAGGCCTACCCAGTTTACACCAATAACAGACCTACCCAGCTTACACCAATAACAGGCCTACCCAGCTTACACCAATAACAGACCTACCCAGTTTACACCAATAACAGACCTACCCAGCTTACACCAATAACAGGCCTACCCAGCTTACACCAATAACAGGCCTACCCAGTTTACACCAATAACAGACCTACCCAGCTTACACCAATAACAGGCCTACCCAGCTTACACCAATAACAGACCTACCCAGTTTACACCAATAACAGACCTACCCAGTTTACACCAATAACAGACATACCCAGTTTACACCAATAACAGACATACCCAGTTTACACCAATAACAGACCTACCCAGTTTACACCAATAACAGACATACCCAGTTTACACCAATAACAGACCTACCCAGTTTACACCAATAACAGACATACCAAGCTTACACCAATAACAGGCCTACCCAGTTTACACCAATAACAGACCTACCCAGCTTACACCAATAACAGGCCTACCCAGTTTACACCAATAACAGACATACCCAGTTTACACCAATAACAGACATACCCAGTTTACACCAATAACAGACCTACCCAGCTTACACCAATAACAGGCCTACCCAGCTTACACCAATAACAGGCCTACCAAGTTTACACCAATAACAGACCTACCCAGCTTACACCAATAACAGGCCTACCCAGCTTACACCAATAACAGACCTACCCAGTTTACACCAATAACAGACCTACCCAGCTTACACCAATAACAGGCCTACCCAGCTTACACCAATAACAGGCCTACCCAGTTTACACCAATAACAGACCTACCCAGCTTACACCAATAACAGGCCTACCCAGCTTACACCAATAACAGACCTACCCAGTTTACACCAATAACAGACATACCCAGTTTACACCAATAACAGACATACCCAGTTTATACCAATAACAGACCTACCCAGTTTACACCAATAACAGACATACCCAGTTTACACCAATAACATACATACCCAGTTTACACCAATAACAGACCTACCCAGTTTACACCAATAACAGACATACCAAGCTTACACCAATAACAGGCCTACCCAGTTTACACCAATAACAGACCTACCCAGCTTACACCAATAACAGGCCTACCCAGCTTACACCAATAACAGACCTACCCAGTTTACACCAATAACAGACATACCCAGTTTACACCAATAACAGACATACCCAGTTTACACCAATAACAGACCTACCCAGTTTACACCAATAACAGACATACCCAGTTTACACCAATAACAGACATACCCAGTTTACATCAAAATAACAGGCCTACCCAGTTTATACAAATAACAGACTTACCCAGTTTACACCAATAACAGACCTACCCAGTTTACACCAATAACAGGCCTACCCAGTTTACACCAATATAGACCTACCCAGTTTACACCAATAAAGACCTACCCAGTTTACCTCTCTATATGACAGACAAGGCTAAGGAAAGTGTCTTTGCAAAAGACACACCAAAGAAATTACATCTGTTTATAACATATACTATTTCAAAATAAAATGTTTTGCAGTATAATAAAACTGAATATATTTTTACTATTTAAACATGCTGCTTTTATTTTCTCTGCTATATTGTCACACAGTTTATACACTTATTTCATTATGGGACAAGAGATGGCTTACTGTCTGAGGAATTCTTCACACAACTGTTCTGCAGGCTCATTCAGTTGTAACAAGAGATCCACACATTCTGCTAATTGTTTGGGGCTGGACTGGAATGGAATAAGTTAAAGGTCACACGGCAACAATGCCATCGTTGAAACCCATTCAAACACCTTCACTCGAGTGGAGTGAACAGTGGGGTGATGATGCAACAATGCAGAACGGTACACTTTTGTAACACGTACATTATTCAGGTGTTAATAACACAAAAATGTATCCCTTAACACCTTTATTGTAAATTAGTTTAATAAATATTAACAACGGAGTTAATTTAACAACACGGGAACACATTTAAGTAAAAGGACGAGATTTTATAGCTTCTTCAGAATGATCCATTTAAAAAGCTGAACTGGGATACAGTAGGAATACACATTCATACACAAGTATACTCCTACACTGGATACAGTAGGAATACACATTCATACACAAGTATACTCCTACACTGGATACAGTAGGAATACACATTCATACACAAGTATACTCCTACACTGAGCATATGTTTCAATACAGACATAAAGCCATCCTTATTAAAAAAAAATTATCTGAAGACAGTAAAACGTTATGAAACAGAAAACAATTCTGCAGATAGCAAAAAATAAATTCTGGTATAGATCTGCTATACAAAGTTTTGATGGGGTCCTTTTGGTATGGAAATGGTAAACCAACATTTTTTTTAAAGCTGGCCTAAGCTTCACTTGCTCCATACCTGTTTATCTCGGAACTGTTCTCTCAATTTTTCACAGAGTTCTGCGATGATGTTGTCACAGTCTGTGTTGATGCCCTGGAAGCTGGGCATGTGTTGATACTGGTGCAACACTCGCTGGGCTTTGGTGTAGTATCTAAACAATGAAATAATATCTTCACAGTAGATTGTTATGCTCAATGGTGCAGATGACAATGTTAATATGATGTTTTTCAGTGTGGGAGGAAACCAGTAAAAACAGAGGACTGTCTGAGAGGGTTGACCATCATACCATCTGACTTTCTATGCTCAGACAGCAAATTAAATCTGGATAGCATTTGTGAGAAGTGAGCATGCTACATATACAAAATAATTTCATATGCTATTTAAAGCAGGTCATTTTTGGAAGATACACGCCCCCTCGTAAGTGTCCCACAGTCACTTGGACTTGATGGAATGATACAGGATAACCTTAGGTTAAAATATTGTCAAAATATTTCCTTGAAATGTAAGGGTGACCCCCAAAAGCATGACCATGCCAAAAATGGGGTTTTAATAATGCCAATGCATTATATTGTTTTCCCTAACCCTGAACACCCACAGGGTGCGTGTAAGTTATGGGAAACAACACAAAATGGATAACATGTATCTTATACCTAACAGCTTGGCTGTATGCCCTCATCTCTATGCACTTCTTTAACCTGGCCGGCAGTTCAAATAGAAACTGCAGCTGAAACCAGAATTTTTATTTATTTTATATTTTATAAACATAATATTGGAATTTACATAAAACCTTATTAATAATACATGTCAGAATATATGTGAACCTTTATAAATATAATAATATTGAAATTTACATAAAACCTTATTAATAATACACGTCAGAGCTCCTAATATGTGACCCTTGACATTGACTGAAATTTGAATGAGGCATGTGTATTATATATATCAGGGCTTCTAAAATCGCCGGTTTATCGGTTCCCAGACCGAAATCTGTTTCTCCGGACCGTATTTCTTTTCAAAATCTCTGTTTAAATCTGTCCCAGATATTTTATCTATCGGTTGTTAAAAAATCTATAATTGCCCTTTACACTCCTTCCAATATCCTAAAATATGCCTTGCGGCAATATTCTTTGATCCGTAACACGATTGTTTGTCACTCGCTGTGCGAAAGTAGGTAAATTTGGTCAATTTGGACTAAACCATTACCGATAGTAGGGATTTTTCCGGAAGAGTCCATAGCTCGGTAGCATGCCTTTGATGTGTGATCAGAGAAAGTATATCACGCGTTCTGTCGGTTCACTGAAGCGAGTGTTACCGTCTGTAATTTCTTTGATATACCGTTAGTCGTAAGGTGTTAGCCTGTTTGCTTGTGTCGGTTTTTTTTTTTAAGTGGCCAAAGCTGGGACTGAAATCTGTTTGCATCATTAAAAAAAATTAAAATACCGAATAACTTTAAGTAAAATATTACTGACATTAATTAAGGAAAGTGATCAAACCTGACACCGTTTTTTTTTTAAGTCAGACCGAAATTGTTTGCGTTAGTCGTAACATTTGGTATTAATTAATCCTCGACGTGGCGCAGGGGCGAAACACTACGATATATATGAGCTGTTTGGTAATTTGTACGTAGTGGCTAGCTGCAGCACAACGCATATCAAAATATACAAGTAAAATTTGATGCATGGCATCAGTTCGCCGCAAAAAGATTTTGGTCAAAGATGTGAGAGAGTTAGAACCGACAAATGAACTTCACGCGACTTCCGGTTTATTAGACACTTCCGGTTCAATTTCTCAAATGATCAACAATTTTAATATTGAGTGGAATTTGTTCATTCAGTAAAGCGAAGACATGATGTCAGTCATTAAAATGTACAAATTGTGATAAAGTAAGTTATAAATAATACTAATATAATACAAACATACATTTTAAATAGTTCTCTATATCAATGACTAAACGTAAAAAATGCATGGTGCAGCTGACATGGTGGGTGGGGTACGGCGATTTTAGTGATTTTTTCAAAATAAGTGCGATTCTTACGGCAGTAAAAAACCTGGACCGATTTGCATTTGAAAATTTTTAGAAGCCCTGATATATATACGCCACATTATAAGACAAGATACAGGGCAACAGGACTCAACAATAAAAGTTTTCCGTCATGTGCAAGTAATAATGAGTTCCGTGCAGGTACATGCGCATAAATTAAGCATTAACATACATGACATTATATTCTCTTACAGGTCAAGAGTCTCTGTTGGCTTTAAATTTGTCTCTTGTTGGCTGAAAAGCAATGGAAATTGACCTGTGACCATAACTTTTGATGCAGAGACCTGAATTGTGTATATAGTATATCAACTAACCAACCTTTTTCAGGAGAGAATGAACGCCAGCAAGCTTTGTGATTTGCTGTCTCCTGTCCTGCAGCGTGTGTGAGATGTTGGCACTGAACTCTGTGATACTGGACATGTTGGTTGCCAGGTGGTCCATCTCATCCTCCATCTTACGGAAATCATTTTTCATCTGCAGACACACAGATACTTGATATTAATCATTTCTTCACTTACAAACATAATAATCAATAATAATCATTCTTTCTTCATCTACAAGCAAACAATACACAATAATAATCCTTTTTATCACATGAAACTGCTTGTATTCCGTATAATATACCCATTACGTATTTTCTTATATTAACCATGTGTAATACAAGGCAACCGAAATTTCAAAATTGAAAATTCAGAAATTCCAAAATTCCAAAAATTCAAAATACAAAATTCAAAAATTGAAAATTGAAAATTGAAAATTCCAATTTCAAACTTCAAAATTCCAAAATTCCAAAATTCAAAATTTCAAAATTCAATATTCAAAAATTCAAAATTCAAAATTTCAAAAATTTTAAATTCAAAATTTCAAAATTCATGTGATAAAAAGGATCTGACACTCGTCATTTCATACAAAATTTTATTAAACTCGTCCAGGAATTTGTTATTAAGCTCGCCAGAGGCTTGCTTAATAACAAATTCCTGAACTCGTTTAATAAAATTGTGTATGAAATGACAACTCATGTCAGATTCTCTATATCTACAAACAATACTCTGACAATACTAATATTTTTCTTCATCTACATGTACAAACAAACAAAACCACTACTTAATAACAATTATTTCTGTCTATAATAAACCTAACCTAGGAACCAAAATCTGACATCATCTTTCTATAATATTGTTCTAACTGCATTGTAGAGTAAGTTCATTTAGTAAAGTCTTGAACTGCGACAAAAACAAAATGAAATAATTTTAAAATATTGTATTATTATGTCTACCTTTCTGATAGTGTCAGTAGCACTTATAAACTTGTTGTAGTTTTCATACACCAGTGTCTGCATGTCACTGTCCAGGGAACGTATCTGCCTTAACATCTCAGATTCCTTATCCATAAGTTCAGTTAAAGACTTCTCCCTGATCAATTTGCCAAGGTACATATCTGGCTTAAAGTGGGCACCATCGATGTCACAAGGGTCTAGAGAGCCCCCTCCACCCTCTTCCTTATCAAGTCCATAGTACATTTTCAACATACCATGGCGCTTTCTTCTTTGCTCCGGATCTTCATCTGTTAATAATAAACATGAAAGTAGTATGATAACAGCATTCATCAAATACAGCAAATACTTTAAAAATAATATTTGATTTTTAAAAAATACCTTTTAAAGTTTAACTGCACATTCTAGAAGTTTATATATCATATAATTTATATGACATATACAACTACTAGAATGTGCAGTTAAACTTTAACAGGTATTTTTTAAAAACAAATATTTTTATTTTTTTATATAAAACCACTTAAAGTGGCACTGTCTGTAAGTAAGCAGATATTGAGCATAGCCAAATAACTGTCTGATTTTTATTCAATGAAATGTATACATGAAAATATTAGCATATACCCAGATAAGCCTGTAGTAATTACATTCGTGAGTTTGATAACACTAGATGGGTGTTCCACGGAACACAGGCCTGTCAGCGCTTTGCCAGTACAACAAGATTTTTTGGACCCAGATAAATGACCCTGACAAACTGGCCTGACTAAGTTTTCGTGAAGAAACAACTGAGTATTTAACCCATACAATGACCTTCAGTGTGCCCTTGACCTTTATATTTTAGTATGGCCATGTCGATGTTGTCATGACAAATATAATATATATTGAAAGATTGATGAAGAAATAAAAAGAATTGAGAAAGTTATAGCCAACGTTAAGTTTTCGTGAAGAAAAAAAAAGAGTATTTAACCCATATAATGACCTTCAGTGTGACCTTTATATTTTAGTATGGTCATGTCGATTTTGTCATGATGAGTATATATTGAAAGTTTGATTAAGAGATAACAAAAAATGAGAAAGTTATAACCAACTTTAAGTTTTTCATGAAGAAAAACGAGTATTTATTGTCATGATGATTATATATTGAAAGTTTGATGAAGAAATATCACGAAATGAGAGTTATAGACAACGTTAAGTTTTCGTGAAGTAAAAACTGAGTATTTAATTTAATGACCTTCAGTGTGACCTTGACCTTTATATTTTAGTATAGTTATGTTGATGTTGCCATGATGAGTATATATTAAAAGTTTGATGAAGAAATATCAAGAAATGAAAAAGTTATAGGCAACTTTAAGTTTTCGTGAAGAAAAAAAAGAAGTTTTTAACCCATATAATGACCTTTAGTGTGACCTTGTCATTTTATTTTAGTATGGTCATGTCGATGTTGTCATGATGAGTATATATTGAAAATTGATGAAGAAATATCAAGAAACGAGCAAGTTATAACCAGCATTAAGTTTTCGTGAAGAAAAAAACGTGTATTTAACCCATATAATGACCTTCAGTGTGACCATGACCTTTAAATTTTAGTATGGTCATGTCGGTGTTGTCATAATGAGTATAAATTGAAAGTTTGATGAAGAAATATCAAGTAATGAGAAAGTTAACGTTAAGTTTTCGTGACGGACTGACGGATAGGTTGACGGACGACAAAGTGATTCCTATGTATTCGCATTTTTCTTCGAAAAGGCGACACAAAAAAGGTTTATTTATTATTTGTGTAAATAATGTGGGACCCACATTATTTACATGCTGCTGATCACAAGACAACCATTAATTTAGCTCTTTAGCTTTTATATATTGTATATTTTACGTAATACATTTGGTCCGGTTAGTTCAGTCGGTAGCGACGCTGGACTATTATTACTCACGAATTTTGGCCGACATTGTTAATTGGATAAATCTGGGACTGAAATCTTTCAAACAGTGACACGCCCGACTTTCTTTTTTTTTTAAATTGGACTAGTCCGGGACTGCAATCTTTGAAAAAGTGACACGCCCGACTTTGATTCTGGACTAGTCCCGGGCGTCGAGCTATAGGATTTGTACAGCCCTGACTCAGCCTAGACTTGAATTCATAAAAAGTAGGATTCCAGGAACTCCTTACACATTGATAAAAGAAAGAATGATGAATAATGAATAAAAGTATACTTTATATAGATATGATCTGTATTTATACATCTATATATCTTTTTTCTTTCCACCAACACGTATTTGTAAAGGACAGTTTTTCTTATTCGATTATGTAAAAAAAAATCAAAAAAAAAGTCCGAAATTATGTACCATCCAAACTACTATGACACCGCACTTTTACGGCCAGAAAATTTCACAAATATTCAATCGAAATTCCATCAATTACAAACTTTTTTCATGCATTATGTGTTTTGAATGCCAAAAATGGTATTTCTTATCAAAGAGGAAAGAAAACACAACCCTAATAGCAGGATAATGTAGTTTCATGTCAATAATTGTTGATCTCAAAGTTGTGACAAACTGCCGACACGAAGCCAGGCTCAATATTCAAACTTCTTATTGTTTCAATGTATGTATAACACATTTTAATTACTATATTGCAAGTGTTTTCACAGTTCACAATACATATGGGGGTATTTTGTCTTGAGAACCTTGAGATTAAGTAAAATTGATTTAGGGATTTTTTTTTTTAGACAGGCCCGGCGGGCTCCTTGTCTGCAAAATGAGACAGGCCCGGAATGGATTTCGAGGAGCCCCGGGCGTCGGGCTATCCTACTTTTCGAGCACGGTCACTCTAGGCCGCGATTCCGCGATATTCTCGCATTAAAATCTCAAAAAAACGCATGAAAAAAAAAGACAAATGGAACAAATTGTCGCATCGAATTTGGGAAATCCATTCTCACCATTTTGGTTCGTAATTAAAATATATTGATTTATATTTCATTTAAAATCTCAAGTAAATTTGTTCAGATCCATTTATTCGCGATTAAAACATTTAAAATGAGAAAATATCAAATTATTCGAAAATCACATGAAAACAAGAGGTCAATGACCTTGAAGCTCTACTGATAGATTTTGATTTCAGGAAGTAGTCGCTACAAACTTGTTTTTTGAAAATTTATTTTTAGCCATGGCGGCCATCTTGAATTTCCGGCTGACCTGAAATTTTGCTAGGATCAATTAGACATCAAGAGCAACATTCCTGTGAAGTTTCATGAAAATCCGTCAAGTAGTTTCAGAGGAGTAGTCGCTACAAGTTTTCATTATATAACTCTATGTAAACAAAGATGGCCGCTGACAGCCATGTTTAACATCGAATCAAAACGATATTTGACAAGGACCAACATCATGTCATGCTGATCATTTTAGAAAAAGTCCCATATCAATATCACTTATAGTTTCAAGAAGTAGTCGCTACAAACTTGTATTTTGAAAATCTATTTTTAGCCATGGCTGCCATCTTGAATTTCGGTCAACCTGAAATTTTGCTAGGATCAATAAGACATCAAGAGCAACATTCGTGCGAAGTTTCATGAAAATCCGTCAAGTAGTTTCAGAGGAGTAATCGTTACAAGTTTTCATTATATAACTCTATGTAAACAAAGATGGCCAATGGCAGCCATGTTTAACGTCGAATCAAAATAACGTTCGACTCGAATAACCATCATGTCATGCTGATCAGTTTAGAAAAAGTCCCATATCAATATCACTTATAGTTTTCAAGAAGTAGTCGCTACAAACTTATTTTTTAAAAATCTATTTTTAGCTGTTGCGGTCATCTTGAATTTCTTGCCGACCTGAAATTTTGCTAGGATCAATTAGACATCAAGAGCAACATTCCTGTGAAGTTTCATGAAAATCCGTCAAGTAGTTTCAGAGGAGTAGTCGCTACAAGTTTTCATTATATAACCCTTATGTAAACAAAGATGGCCGCTGGCAGCCATGTTTAACGTCGAATCAAAACGATATTCGACAAGGACCAACATCATGTCATGCTGATCATTTTAGAAAAAGTCCCATATCAATATCACTTACAGAGTTTTCAAGAAGTAGTCGCTACAAACTTGTTTTTTAAAAACTTATTTTTAGATTTGGCGGCCATCTTTGATTTCACATCAACATGCTAGGATCAACTAGACTTCATGGGCAACAGTTCTGTAAAGTTTCATGAAAATCCATTCAGTAGTTTCAGAGGAGTAGTCGCTACAATAAAAAGTTTACGGACGGACAGACAGACGGACAGACGGACGCCGCACCACGGCATAAGCTCTGCTGATCTCTGATCAGTCGAGCTGAAAAACAAAACGAGATTTTTATGTCGGTAAACTTAAATGTTAGCGTAAAAAATGTAAACAATTGACGTAAATTCAGACACGCTTTATTTCAGATGCTTTAACAACTTCTACTTTCATTACTGGGAATGAGCCAGAATGCAAGAAATCACATCTAAATTTCAAAAATGTTCTGTGGGGCATGCCGCCAGACCCGCCTAGCGGCCTCCAGAACTATGCGCAGTCAACGAACAGCCACTGGTCGTTCGGCTTCGTATCCGAAATGTTTCATGAAAATGGTGAATGTCTCATTAAAATTAAGCACATGGGACATTTAATCTCACTGAAATTCAATCCTAGGGTGATCACTGGATGTATCCCTTTCAGTACATTTAGCATTTTTAGTACTAAACTTTTGTTTCCCGAGGTTAGGCTTGGACATTTTTGGGCATATCAGTGTTTTTTTTATGCCTAATTTTCGGCCGTTATTCGGCCCCATTCACAATGCCAAAAAGTATACTTTTTTCACAATTATATCCAAAAAATTCACAATCTGAAGAAAAAAAAAAAAAAAAAAAAAAAAAAAAAATTTTTTTTTTAGGGTAAATACATACCAGTAAGGATACTAATCTTAATATACGCTGGTGTTAAAACTAGTCTGTATTTACCAAAAACGAAACTTAAAACCAAGGGATGTTAAACTGTGAAATTAAAAGTGAAAAAAGTTCCTTTTTCTTTTATAATAATTCACAATTTTCACAATTTCTAGAAAAATGCCGCTATTTTTCACAATGGCACAGGCACAGGCTGCATTCACAAAACACATAAAAAAAACACTGCATATGTTATATTACACTAGTATTTGGGAATATTACACTAAATGCCGTCTCCCTGTGTTTTGCCGGTACCACTTTGATGAGGACAAAAGTCGCTGTGAAATGACATTGCAGATGGCGTCTGGTGATTTTACAGTGGGCAAAAGAAAACCCATTTTCCAGAATCATACCATCTAACATACTTTAGTTAGCGAGGGACAAGCGTTTCCGAAAACCGCTGTGTATGCGTGTCACCGTTGTAAATTGCAGATGGCGTGTGATGATTTTACAGTGGACAAAAGAAAACCCATTTTCCAGAATCATACCAAATAACATACTTTAGTTAGCGAGGGACAAGCGTTTCCGAAAACCGCTGAGTATGCGTGTCACCGTTGTAAATTCATTGTTTTTCAGACAAGATTTAAGCATTCAAACAGCCGTATTTTCTAAAAATAATTAGTTTTCCTTAAAGTAGAATGATTACAACGATATCTAATTTGTAAACTTTAATTATCGATAAAGTAGTTTTTATCGATCTAAGCTTACACCCATGCCCAGTCAATAAACGTAAAATCGCACCTTGCGGAAGTTGCGCAAGTTGAAGGTCGGCATGCTTAACTCGTGACTGTGCTTAATCAATCAAGATATAGGAAAAATAATGATGTCATCTGAAAGAACTATGATTTGCCTTTCTAATGGTATTTTTAAAAATTTGAAATTCCTGAAAATATCCCCGATGCAGCTGAATTGAAATAGGTCAACTTTGGACACCGATTGCGCAAAAAGTAGTACAAAGGCATAAAATGGCGCTATGTCACAATAAAGCTTGATTTACGATCTTTCCAGTAATATATCATACTTATTTGTGCAGGTTAGCGCAATGCAGCACATGATTGATGATCATGGCATATATTCATAAATGTTCAATAGAATTCATAGCAATGCGCTAGAAATCGCGTCCTCGATAAGCAGTGTATACAACGCCAATTCATAACTTTCACATCAGGTCAACTTTCGGTAGGTCAAGATATTCAGTAGGTGAAAATAAAGGGGTTTACTCGGACTTTATCCTCAATCTCTATATGAAAAATGAAAATATTAGACCATGATTTAAATTAAATGTATCCATATTGGTGTTTTAAAATCAGACAACACAAAAAGAAGATACATAGATGTACAAAAAAAAAAAAGCTTTTAATATAATTATCACTACAAACTAGTTTTATAAAGGGCTAAAGTCAGTTAAGCACCAAGGATAAAAACCGAGTTTACCCCCTACCGGAATGGGGAGGTCTTTTATTTTATTGATCACTGATTGGTCAAATCATTTTGATGATGTCATGTGAAAGTTATGAATACTACACCTGTATGACCTATTTTGACAACACGTCAGACACTACTTACTACTTTCAAAATTAAATAACTTTGTTATTTTAAGTCCGATTTTAATAATTAAAAAAAAAATTATGATTCTTAATGATTGTTTTATTTGAATAAATATTTTTTATTCGCATAAATATTTTGTAAAAAAATTGATGTCTCTCCTTACTTGGATTCACATCTAGGTTGCACTGGCAAGAAGCACTGGCAAGAAGCGCATGACTGAGCTAATTAAGCATGAACCAAGTAACAGGATCATACAATGGGGAAATTCGTTTTTCCACTCTTCATCATTAACGCATATTTCAGTTTGACACTCATGATGCACATGAACCCGAATTCAACTCCTATCCGAACTCTATACAACTTACAACAACTGAATACTACAATGTTATAAGTGTCGGCGTTTGATTATTCTACATTACAAAGAAGTGCAACTAAACGATTTCCCTGAAAACAAATTAATAAATCAATTTAAACCAATGTTTGACCAAACAATGCACAACGAAGGTACTAATGTTAGCACAAATATCTCACCAATTCCAACATCACCATTTTCAGCCATTTTGGGAAGGTAATGAACCGCTTATATCACTGCACTTATTTGTTCTTGTGTGTGATTTGCTTAAGAAAAAAATATAAACATCAATTTTGGTACAAATTAATTTTATAAATTTGCGATAAATAGTTTTGACCTGTATTGTTTTAGTTTAGGACAAAATGAATATAAAATTTACCAACCATTTAAGCGACTTGTTATGGTCATTTCCTGTGAAATTACTAATGAGCAGAATTCAATGAAAATGACACTTTTGCATTGATTTACTGTATTTGCTCGTAGGTAGATGCTTGACTGTTATATTCATGTAGCTTTGAAGAATAGGAAAATGTATTTTATGCTTAAAACGACGTGCATGTTTCATGATAATTGGCTTTTAGTTTTGCCCACCAACACTTGCAGCTGCTGCATCATTTTTTAATTTGTGGAAAAATGAAATTGATGAAAGCTGCAACTAAAGCGTGCAGATAATTTTTTGCTAAAGGAAAATAATTTAATTGTTTTATTTTTTATAAAACACGACTTTTCTGCATGCTTATAAGTTATATTTTAAAAATATTATATTATAATGTGCTCAGATCCGTACTCCTGGTTTTCATGGCCTTTATTAATCCAATCCTTCTCTGACCCTAAAAGCTTTTTTTTTGTGTGGCTATTGAGGGTCAGAGGAACTACCATAGTGAAATTGTGGGGATGACTGAAAAAATAGTCGTCTGGTTGACTTTTTTACGATAATTTAGCCTAACTAATCTATCAATAAATGTTTATTATACCAGGGTGCTATGATAAAACTGCACCTTTATCGATTGTATTGACACAAAAAAGATTTATGTTTTGAAATACAGTTTTGTTTACTATATCCGCCATATTGTCATTGTGCATATTAATTAAATTCCCATGATATTCTCGTGCGCTTTGAAGGCTTTCATATTCATAACTTTCACATCTGGTCAACTTCCGGTAGGTTGAGATATTCAGTAGGTGAAAATAAAGGGGTTTACTCGGACTTTATCCTCAAGATCTATATGAAAAATGAAAACATTAGACCACAATTTAAATTAAATGTATCCATATTGGTGTTTTAAAATCAAAAGAAGATTACATAGATGTACACAAAAAATGAAGCTTTTAATATAATTATCACTATAAACTAGTTTTATAAAGGGCTAAAGTCAGTTGAGAACCAACGATAAACACCGAGTTTACCCCCTACCAGAATGTGGAGGTGTTTTATTTTATTGATCACTGATTGGTCAATTTATTTTGATGATGTCATGTAAAAGTTATGAATTCACCTCATCAAATAACTCCACTATCAGCTGACAACGTGGAGCACTTTTAGTAGTGGAACAAACTCTCCTCGGAGCATAATTAGGATTTAAAATTTAAAGATAAACAATTGGATGTTGTTAAGAGAATTGCGACCAAAAGGAAAAGGTGGTCGCAATTCTGAAATTGTCTGAATTTTGCGGGAAATATTTAACGACGTACCAGTCATGATCACGTGACTCATGACCTGAATAATAACAAATGTAGAAAATTCAATATTTTTTACTTTTGTCGAAAAGGGTTGAGAGCAACAACTTTAAAAAGATTAATATAACAAATATTAACAAATATTTTTGTTCAAATAGGTAAATAAGTATATTGATAATCACTTAAGATGCTTCAAATGTTAATTCAATACATGCTTTCTTAGATATATTGACTTAAAACCAGGATCAGTGTGTTTTTAGCTCTACTGATCAGATATCAGCAGAGCTTATGCCGTGGTGCGGCGTCCGTCGTCCGTCTGTCCGTAAACTTTTATTTATAGCGACATCTCCTCTGAAACTACTGGATGGATATTCATGAAACTTTACAGAAATGTTGCCCATAAAGTCTAGTTGATCCTAGCAAAAATTCATGTTGATGTGAAATCCAAGATGGCCGCCAAAGCTAAAAATAGAGTTTTAAAATACAAGTTTGTAGCGACTACTTCTTGAAAACTATAAGTGATATTGATATGGGACTTTTTCTAAAATGATCAGCATGACATGATGTTGATCCTTGTCAAAAATCGTTTTGATTCAACGTTAAACATGGCTGCCAGCGGCCATCTTTATTTACAGAGTTATATAGTAAAAACTTGTAGCGACTACTCCCCTGAAACTACTTGACGGATTGTCATACAACTTTACAGGAATGTTGCTCTTGATGTCTTATTGATCCTAGCAAAATTTCAGATCTGCCAGAAATTCAAGATGGCCGTCACAGCTAAAAATAGATTTTTAAAAAATAAGTTTGTAGCGACTGGTTCCAAAAGAGTTACCAAGGTTATTCTTGATAGTAAAAAACAAAAGAAGTTTTTAATAACTAATGCCAGATTTATAGCAACAAAAGTAGATGATGAGTACAAAAGAGTAATCATCAGTCGTGACCTAACAGAGGTGCAAAGAATAGAGAGGAGGAAAGCTAGGAATGTGGCTGCCCCTAAGGTGAATGTTCTAGTGACTGAGGATATGGAAATACAACCAAGTCAGCCTAAACAGCACATTCGTACTAGTCAACATGACTCTGGACACATTCTTGACACTTACTTCAGGGGCGCCAATATATCGGGGAGTAATATAGAACACTTACCAGGTGATATTACGATAGTTGAACAGCAACAACCTGAAAATCAACATCTAGACAACCCATATCTCTCTGACACTTTAGGCCTTGAAACTACAATTGTGGGCGGGCTAACTCAATTACCACCTAACATGGATAATGATTTTTCATCTACATCTAATAGTGAGGAAGAAGATCCTGGATTACCTGGACTTCATGGACACTAGGACAAAGATTTTAGTCCCTATGGTGGACGTGTTTTTAATAAATCAAATACAGTGGTCAATAAGGTGGGCAGTCTGAGTGTTCTGTATACAAATGTTGATTGCTTAACCAAAGAGAAAAAGTCAGAGCTCTCATCTTTAATTAATTCTAATCAGTATGATATTATTGCCTTATCTGAAATTTTACCAAAATATTCAAATATAGTCCAGTGTGAAGAATTCTTTCAAATTGAAGGCTTTGATATGCATACTTCAGACCTACATTCAGGTAGAGGAGTAGTAATCTATACAAAATTAAGCTTAAATGCAATCTTGGTTGAGACTGACTCTGATTTCAAAGAATCTGTATGGTGTGAAGTAAGACTCCACAATACAGATAAACTTATAATAGGTTGTGTATATAGAAGCCCCAATAGTGACTGTGCAAATAATCTCAAACTGCCTGGCCTTATTGGCAAAATTTTATCAAATGTGTATTCCCATATGTTAATTATGGGAGACTTCAACTTTAAAGAAATCAAGTGGGATATTATGAGAACCACCTGTGGGTATGAGCACCCAGCAAATGTCTTCTTTGAAAGTATCAGAGATAACTTTCTGTTTCAACATGTTGTTGAAGCAACCAGATATAGAGCTGGTGATGAACCCTCTTTAATTGACCTCATATTTACAAATGAGGAAAATATGATTGAATCAATCAACTATGACCCAAGTCTTGGGAAAAGTGATCACATAATGCTAAACTTTAAATTCAACTGTTATTTTGACCTTGAAGTCAATAATACACAAAAATTGAACTTCCATAAAGGTGATTATATTCAATTGAACAGAGATTTGGATGATGTCGATTGGAACGATGTGATAGGGGAAAAACCAATAGCTGAGGCCTGGAGTAGCTTTGCTGAAACCATTATCAATCTATTAGAAAAATCTATACCAGTGAGCAGAGTCAATCCACGGTCAACCAGAAATAACCCTATTATAGATAAAAATGTAATCAAAATCATCAGAATAAAGCACAGGAAATGGACAAAATATAAACACTGTAAAAATGATATGAACTATAATGAATATAAATTAGCAAGGAATAATGTTGTCTATGAGATGAGAAGATGTAAATATGTCTATGAAAAGGATTTGGCAACAAAAATCAAAACTGATAACAAACTATTCTGGAAATACGTCCGATCAAACACCAAAACAAAAATTTCTGTTAGTAACTTAGAAAACACCAATGGCGGTATAACAAGGAACGACAATGAAAAAGCCGAAGTACTTAATAACCATTTTGTATCTGTATTTACCAATGAAAATATTGATATTATACCAATACTGGAAGAAAAACCAAATTGTTCTAAATTAATAAACATCAACATTACAGAGGAAATTGTCAACAAACTATTATTTCAAATAAAGTCTTCTAAATCACAAGGACCAGATAATCTCCACCCTCGAATACTCAAAGAATGTGCGAATATATTGACTGCACCACTTACAAATCTCTTCAAGAAATCATTGGATGAAGGAAAATTACCAGAAATATGGAAAACAGCCAATGTGACTGCAGTCTTCAAATCAGGGAAAAAGGCTAAGCCGGAAAATTATCGACCAATCAGTCTTACACCGATATCCTGTCGGATAATGGAAAAAATTGTTCGAATGGAAATGGTTGACCATTTAATCGAGAACCAACTATTATCAATTCACCAACATGGTTTCAGACGGGGCTGCTCCTGTGCTACTCAGTTATTGGAGTGTCTCGATGACTGGTCAGAGGCAATTGACTGCGGTCAAGAAGTCGATGTCATTTATCTGGATTTTAAAGCGGCTTTCGACAAAGTACCCCATAAAAGCTTAATGAGTAAGGTTAAATCTATGGGAATAACTGGTAAACTTTATGACTGGATAGAGGACTTTTTAACAAATAGAAAACAGAGGGTGATGGTCAATGGGCAGGTCTCGGAACTCAGGGATGTCACAAGCGGGGTACCCCAGGGCAGTGTTCTTGGGCCTGTTTTGTTTCTTATTTACATCAATGACCTCCCGGACGCCATGTCCTGCACCGCCAAACTTTTTGCTGACGATACTAAACTGTATACATGCATAAATAGCCCACTGCATGTGAATGGGCTAAAAAATGGCAAATGATATTTAATGCCAAAAAGTGCAAACACTTACATATTGGTAATAATGATGAAGAATCCGATGTATTCTACATCAAGGATAATTCGAATAAAATAGAAGAAATTACCAAGGTAACACATGAAAAAGACCTGGGAGTAACATTTGACTCAAAATTAAAGTTCTCCTATCATATAAGTGGTAAAGTATCTAAGGCCAATAGAAACCTCGGTCTAATATATAAAACTTTTACATACATGGATAGAGAAATGTTTCTGTGTTTATATAAGTCCCTTGTTAGACCACACCTTGAATATGCTACGGTGGTTTGGTCTCCATACCTAAAAAAAGATATAATTGCCATAGAAAATGTCCAAAAAAGAGCGACTAGGATGGTGGAAAACCTCAGTAACTTTTCATACCATGCTAGACTCACTATGCTAGGACTACCAACCCTTGAGTATAGAAGAGAGCGGGCTGACGTGATTCAGGTTTATAAAATCTTAAATAATATCGATACAGTTGACAAAAATAAACTGTTCACTCAGGCCCCTGAGCTTGGAACAAGGGGAAATTCCAAGAAACTATTTAAAAAAAGAGCAAGAATTGATATTAGGAAATATTCATTTGCTTACAGAGTCGTAGAATCTTGGAATAAACTCTCTAACACTGTGATTGAGGCACCCACCATCAATTCCTTTAAAAGTAGGCTAAATTTACATTGGGCAAATCATCCAAATAAATTCAACCCAAAAAACTAATAAGGAACCGAAAGTCCTTCACTATGATATAAATCATAACTAGACTGGGAAAACAACATCAAAAAGGGCCTAAGAAACCTGTTGGTTTAGACTGGCTTCTACTACAGTATGAACAGTATGAGTATGGACTACTTCTTGAAAACTATAAGTGATCAGCATGACATGATGTTGATCCTTGTGGAAAATTATTTTGATTCGACGTTAAACATGGCTGCCAGTGGCCATCTTTGGTTACATAGAGTTATATAGTAAAAACTTGTAGCGACTACTCCTCTTAAACTACTTGACGGATGTTCATGAAACTTCACAGGGATGTTGCTCTTGATGTCTAGTTGATCCTAGAAAAATTTCAGGTCGGCCAGAAATTCAAGATGGCCACCACAGCTAAAAATAGATTTTTAAAAAAGAAGTTTGTAGAGACTACGTCTTGAAAAATATAAGTGATATTGATATGGGACTTTTTGTAAAATGATCAGCATGACATGATGCTTATCAGAGTCAAACATTATTTTGATTCGACGTTAAACATGGCTGCCAGTGGCCATTTTTGTTTACATAGATTTGTATCATGAAAACTTGTAGCGACTACTCCTCTGAAACTACTTGACGGATTTTCATGAAACTTCACAGGAATGTTGCTTCACAGGAATTGATCCTAGCAAAATTTCAGGTCGGCCGGAAATTCAAGATGGCTGCCATGGCTAAAAATAGATTTTCAAAATACAAGTTTGTAGCGACTACTTCTTGAAAACTATAAGTGATATTGATATTTGACTTTTTGTAAAATGATCAGCATGACATGATGTTAGTCCTTGTCAAAAATCGTTTTGATTCGATGTTAAACATGGCTGTCAGCGGCCATCTTTGTTTACATAGAGTTATATAATGAAAACTTGTAGCGACTATTCCTCTGAAACTACTGGATGGATTTTCATGAAACTTCACAGGAATGTTGCTCTTGATGTCTAATTGATCCTAGCAAAATTTCAGGTCGGCCAGAAATTCAAGATGGCCGCCACGGCTAAAAATATTTTTTCAAAAAACAAGTCTGTAGCGACTACTTCCTGAAATCAAAATCAATCAGTAGAGCTTCAAGGTCATTGACCTCTTGTTCCAGGGTGGGATCTGAAGAATACAAATTTGTAGCGACTACTTCTTGAAAACAATACGTGATATTGATATGGGATTTTTTCTAAAATGATCAGCTTGATAAGATGTTGGTCCTTGTCAAAAATTGTTTTGATTCAACGTTAAACATGGCTGCCAGCGGCCATCTTTGTTCACATAGAGTTATATAGTAAAAACTTGTAGCGACTACTCCTTTGAAACTACTTCGCGGATTTTCATGAAACTTCACAGGAATGTTGCTCTTGATGTGTAATTGAGCTTCAAGGTCATTGACCTCTTGTTCCAGGGTGGGATCTGAAGAATTGCTTTTCCTCTGAGTGTTGGGGGTAAGGAAGGGATTTCCAGGGGTATTTAATAAAAAACAATTTAGGGGTGTATTTTGCAGAATTTTCCAGGTGGGGTTCTGAAGAAACAATTTTTTCCAAGGGGTATTTGGATTTGTTTTTTAATTGTTTGAGGTTAAGTTCGAAATTAGCTCTTTCAATTAATGCCTGGGGACATCAGGTGATTCAATGCAAATTTGAAGGTAATAGTATACACTAATACTTGACACAAAGTCTGTACCATCTCTGTTAAGGTTGAAAATAGTCATATTTTGGCTTAAAGCCTTTTAACTCCAATGCCAGACATACATGTATATCACTTAATTTCAGAACCTAGTGTAAGATCAGGATGGCGGAAGGCAAACCCATGAAGCTTGGGACGAAGGTGGAGGTTATAGGGAAGGGAGTGATAGGAACAGTTGCGTACATTGGCACCACCATGTTCTCCACAGGTACATGTAGTATTAATCTGCCCATTTATAACCTTTACTGGTGCAGAACTTTATCTCCAATCCAGATTGGGGTAAGTGGCTGAAAAGTTTCGAAGATATTGGTCTTTGCTGGGTGAAGAGAGACCTCCTGGCACTTGTTGACCTCAGAAGAGTTTATTATCATTGAAGAAACAGATCAGGTCAAATGCAAAGCCAGCCGCAGACTATTATGGCAGTGACCTCACACATAAGCCATTTATCCCATGTTTATCTCCTATCTCCCAGACCACCTCCCCAAACCATAACAAAACCAAGTCCTCAGTCACAAAGCTGCACTATATAACACATTTATGGCATTAAATTCATCAGTGAAATTTTTAAAATTTAATGTGGATTTTCTTTATTGAATGCTTTAGAAAGATGCATTTATAACACACAAATTGCTAGTGATTGAAATTCTTGTCTAATATTTTTACTACTTGAAAGGCACTAAAACACGTATGGAAAGATGATATTTTACCTTGCTGTTTTTTAAAA
The DNA here is from genome assembly GCA_037043455.1 of Cyrtodaria siliqua. Classification (NCBI taxonomy): domain Eukaryota; kingdom Metazoa; phylum Mollusca; class Bivalvia; order Adapedonta; family Hiatellidae; genus Cyrtodaria; species Cyrtodaria siliqua. Next base: position 235,546 of record JAWPHD010000856.1, read on the forward strand.
AAAAATTGATATATTTACCATGGACACGAAGGACTCCATGACTTAAACACATCGTTTGCTATGTTTTGGTTCCTTATACATTGTTCTTATTCTATATCTTTATAATGCAAAGCATGTATCAGGAAAGTTTATTTGACTATTATACAGTATCTAGCAGTTATGAAGGATAACATTGCAATTTTCAGGGAAATGGATTGGTGTGGTACTTGATAATGCATTAGGGAAAAACAATGGTACGGTACAGGGTAAGACATATTTCACGTGTCCAGACAACCACGGTATCTTTGTAAGGCAGTCCCAGATCATGGCCCTAGATGACGAGGATTCTCCTCCGCCCATTAAAGAACCTGCCACCCCCGCTGCCTCCAGACCATCAGGGCTGCCAACACCGACACCATCCTCTGGTCTGCCCACTCCCTCACAGCAGCAGCAGAGGTCAGCCAGGAAGTCAGGGCTCAGGCCTCCAAGCTATGCCGGAAAAAGTAAGTCTAATTTCCTTGCTACTGTAAATTATGTCTGCTTGTTTTACTAGGTTGATTCTGTGAGATTATTTCATGCTAGAGTGCTGTATTTACATTGGTAAAGTACCTTCTTGACTAGACCTGAGATTCATGGCTTTTTATGGGTCTAAGCTTTTTGATTTTCCACTTGTATCAGTATTGAAAAATAAAAAAAACAAGCAAAAAATAAAAACTACTACTTATGCCAAAAAGAAAAAAAGTTTGTTTACGCTAAAGGCTTAAAAAAAACAACAGGGTAGGTAGGTAGGATTTTTTTTTTTTTTTTTTTACTACTTTTCTCATTTGTAACTCTTTTTTTTTTTGCTCCTTTTCTCATTGGTAAATCTTTTAATACTTGGACTTAACATTTATGTATTATGAATATAAAATATTCTTTTTTTATTAATTTAATTTTAATAAAAAAAATTTAATAAAAAAATGTAGGGTCGGCGGCTAAAAAATAGGATCGGTCGGGTTAGCGGAAACAAACTCTTTTTTTTTTAGGCCGTAATGCCATGATAATCAGGTCTACTTCTTGACCAATTGTTTATTAAGTAGTATGTTTTGTTTCGCTTTTTTTGTGAATGCCCATTTTATATATTTTATTAGTTTATTTCCCAATATTTTGTTAATTAAATTGTTATGTTTTATAATTTGTACACAAATTGTTAAAACTTATATTTGATCATTTGATGCACACATTAATTGTTACGTTTGATCATTTGTTGCACACATCAATTGTTATGTTTGATCATTTGATGCACACATTAATTCTTATGTTTGATCATTTGATGTATGAATGCTTCACTATTTTATGTTTGTTCGCATTTACTAGACACTATTTTATGTTTGTTGCCATTTATGACTCAGTGTTCCAGATTCCTGGTATAAGGAAGAGTGAGTAAACCTAGTGCTACTGATGATATGCCATGTATAATTGTACAGTTTCTTCATTAATACCACATGTAGTATGGCTTATAATGGATCATAGTAACTTTTCTCTTATGCATTTATTGTTAAATTTCCTATTAAGAGAACAGTTTCTATGCACCAAACAAGAACAGACTAGAATGCAAAGAATATTTATGCTTGTGACTTTGTGCATTTTTTGCCCCTCTGACTCATGGTTTATGGGGAAGTTTTACCAGGCAACTGTAGGGAAACTCTGGGGATTAGTTAACACTCACGTTTGTATAAGGGCTAGAAGATTTTAATCCCAAATTTGTGTATAGGGCTAGAAGATTTTACACTCAAATTTGTCAATAGGGCCGGGAGATTGTATACATAAATATGTCAGGGTGACTTTACTATCAAGTTTTATTACTAGTGCTGGGAGACTGTATACATAAATATGTCAGGGTGACTTTACTATCAAGTTTTATTACTAGTGCTGGGAGACTGTATACATAAATATGTCAGGGTGACTTTACTATCAAGTTTTATTACTAGTGCTGGGAGACTGTATACATAAATATGTCAGGGTGACTTTACTATCAAGTTTTATTACTAGTGCTGGGAGACTGTATACATAAATATGTCAGGGTGACTTTACTATCAAGTTTTATTACTAGTGCTTGGAGACTGTATACATAAATATGTCAGGGTGACTTTACTATCAAGTTTTATTACTAGTGCTGGGAGACTGTATACATAAATATGTCGGGATGACTTTACTATCAAGTTTTATTACTAGTGCTGGGAGACTTTCCAATTTGGTCTTGAAGGGCAGTGGATTTGTAGTTTATATTATCAGATTTTATAATTATAGGGGTTTCTGTATCAATTAAATTGTGGCATTTTAGTCTTAATATTTGTATTTTGAGCAGCAACTGAGGTTTTAACAAAAAAAAAATCTTCTTTTTTCACACTGGCACATTTTGCATATAGTACACCCAGGGTTTCTCTTTGAGTTACAGGGAATGTTTTAAAAGTAGACGGGTGATTTGTATTTCTTTCTTTTGTTGTTGTATCGACTTCTAAAAGTAGCCGGTCAGCTAACCAAAGTCGGAGAGTATGTCATTATTAAGGAAAGCCCTGACACCCTACTGTCACTGTGATGCATCGACAAGACTGGACTACACAGCCACATTAACACTTATCATAGACAGAGATTATTTATTTCACACACTTATACTGCACCGTAACAAGATTGATTGGCATTTTAGGGATGGCGTTTGTATGTATTGACTCTTCCATGTATTCATTCATTTCTATCTCATTTCTCAAACTGTTCATGAATATTCCTCCTGTTATATGCATGGACTAACTTATATCATGAATGGCACTCACCGACTGATAACAGGGCTTTTCCTAGGTATTTTGGGAAAAAGGCCCCTAAATTGAATTTGGAATTTTTGTTATTATCATTTAAATAGTGATTTTGAACCTGTTAGAGTGGTAACAACAGTCAGTTACTGAAATGAGTGTGTGGAGTGACATCAACATAATAGAAAATGTCTTTAATTTTTTTTTATGTAGTAGGTATTTTTTTCTTTAAAAAATTTGGAAAAAAAGTGTTTTTGCCATTGGGAAGGGGCCGTTATTCGGCCCCGTTGCGTTATTCGGGCCCCGTTGCACTACGGCCCCATGATACTCTTAGGAAAAGCCCTGGATTAATACATTTTCAGCTCAAATGATATTTTATTGAATAGCTATGGACTATGGACACTGCAGAAGTGTCATGACTTTTTATGCCCCCGAAGGAAGTGGGGATATAGTAATCATACTGTACTGAAGGGAATTTTATGAAACTTCACACAGATGTTAATCACAGGGAGAAATTTGTCACATGTAAGAATCAGGTCAAGACACACTTGGAGGTCAAAGGTCAAATTTTATTTAACTCCTTGACAAGTATTAGGACCGTCGACACTAAACTTTATATGATCGGTTTATATCGTCAAAACCTAGACCGTATGAAAGAACATTATTGCAGGCCTCACCAAATTGATATATTGTTGTCGGATTTTTGGCTCCATTTAAAACAGTATATTAAATCATTTTAGAATTATTTTATTTTTAGAAATTTTGTGTTCTTGGTTTCAAGAAACTCATTACTCAATGAGTGAGTCTTAATCTGATTCTCACAGCAATTAAACTGCTCATTCAGTTCTGAGAACACACTGAGTTGCATCATAATAGCATGATGTCATAATAGCATGATGCGATGTCATAATACCAGGGTGTGATGTCATAATACCAGAAAGTGATGTCATGATAGAAGCAACCAAATGAAAATATGAATGAAACATTCTGATTGGTTCAGTGATAAAAATTGGACCAATGAAACCAGTTAATTTAAAGCTTGTTACATTCTCAGAACACACGAGGTTTTACTGGACATTGAGTAGTGAGGTTCTTGAAACCCAGAAACACAAAATTCTAATAATAAAATAATTCTAAAATGATTAAATATACTGTTTTAAATGATGAAACAAAAAAACAAAAAACACTGTTTTTAGCTCTACTGACCAAGTTATGGGATGGCAAGTTGTCCGTCATCCGTCCGTCCGTTAACTTTTACCTCGTTAAGACGATTGAGCCTTCATTTTTCATCCGATCTTTAACAAACTTTAACAGATTGGTAATATCAATGATAGCTCGGACAAGGTCGAAAAATCAGCCAGATTGGACCAGTTATAACAGTTGATTTAGTTAAAATTGCGATATTTTGTCTCGTTAAGACGATAGGGCCTTCATGTTTCATCCGATCTTTACCAGATTGTTACTATCAATGAAATCTCAGACAAGATTGTAAACCAGCCAGATCGGACCAGTAACAATGGAGTTATGGCCCTTGATTTAGTTAAAAATGCTATATTTTGCCTCGTTAAGACGATAGGGCCTTTATTTTTCATCCGATCTTTACCAGATTGTTACTATCAATGAAATCTCAGACAAGATTGTAAACCAGCCAGATCTGACTTCAACATTTATGAATTTCAGGTAACAAAGTATACTTTGATTAAAAGGTCTACTACATGACAGGGTTGTCCTTTCTGTAATTAGTTGTAGCCCCTATTTGTACAAAACACTTTGAGATACAGCTGGAATATTACGTGGAATTAGGGATGTATAATAGTGCACTTACAATTTTGATTGTGCGTTTCTTTTTCCTTTCAGTATATATATTAAGTTTTACTTCATATTACATGTTTATTTGTAAGATGTGGCATGGAGCGGCCCTCCCAACCCTTGCTTTACCTAACATGGGGAGAACAGGTCACATTACTATACGTGGTGTGTTTGTGCATGTAACCTGGTATTTATAGTACTGTAGTAAAGTGTGGGCAGTTTTAATCACTGTAGAGTGCTTCTCATCTTGGATAGTTCTAATGGGTGGTTGTGGTGAAGAAAGGTTTTTTATTTACCAATTTTCGAGATCTTCAGTCTTCATTTAACCGTTTATATGAACATAACTTAATGCTTATTGTATAAATTTTGTCTTTATTATTACATGCACCAGCAATTATAAATGTTGTTTTGCCACTGCATGCTTTAACTGTCTGTATAGAACATATGAAGTAATCATTTTGGAATTGAGTTGTGGTTATCATATATCATGAATGCTGGTAATCATCGTCTTTTTTCTATATAGGCAGTGAGAATCTTATTGATGCTACACCTACACCCAAAAGGGCTACAAGTATCCCAAAGGACCTTTCATCCATAGGGTCATCTGCCCAAACCCCTGCCAGAAGCAACCTGACGGCAACCCGCCTCCAGAGGCCCGCGAGCAAGGAGTCGCTGTCTAGCTCGGAGAGGACTCCACCACCGGAGCCAAGTACCCCAGCCGATAAACGCCAGTCTTTGTCCAAGGTAAACACAGCCGAGGCAGCATTTTTTATGTCTAGAATAGTAACGTGGTTTATACAAATGCATAAATTTCCATTTTTTCATTGAATAGTTCTATATATATATAGTTGTTAAACGACTTATGAATATATTGTTTAAGTTATTTTGAGTCACCCCAGAGAGAGGGGAACGATACATATATAGGAATCCGGGAACCCTCAGGAATTGTGCCCTGCACTAGGTTATTGAAAAGGAGATTCCTATGATTTTGGTGCGAGCATATAGTGTTACCCTTGTCCGTCTGCACGTACGTCACATCCGTACATCCGTACGTCCTGTTTTTACATTCAAGTTTTTAAGTCAATTTCTCAGATACCAAAAGCTGTACAGTTTCCAAACTTCATACACACTTACATCTGTATGACAGCAATATGTTCCTACCCAAATCAGGTCAATATAAATGACCTTGGCCTACTTTCTACACTGTCAATTTACATCAAGTTTTTTACATCAAAGTTTTTTGTCAAGTCCATTTCTCCAAGACCAGATGCCTTAGAGCATTCAAACTTTACAAATGTTGATAACTACATGACAGTGATATGTTCCAATGAAAAGTGAGTCAATATGAATTACCTTGGTCTACTTTTTACACTTTGTTAATTTACATTGAAGTCTTTTTATTAACTCAGCTTCTCAGATACCAAGAGCCATACAGTTTCCAAACTTCATACACACTTACATCTGTATGACAGCAGTATGTTCCTGCCTGAATCAGATCAATATAAATGACCTTGGCCTACTTTCTACACTTTGTTAATTTTCATCAAGTTTTTTACATCAAAGTATTTTGTCAAGTCCATTTCTCCAACACCAGATGCCTTAGAGCTTTCAAACTTTATACATGTTGATCACTACATGACAGCGATATGTTCCAATGAAAAGTGGGTCAGTATGAACAACCTTGACCTACCTTTAGCACTTTGTTAATTTACATTGAAGTTTTACATTCAAGTTTGTTATTAACTCAGTTTCTCAGATACCAAAAGCCATACGATTTCCAAACTTCATACACACTTACATCTGTATGACATCAATATGTTCCTACCCAAATCTGGACAATATAAATTACCTTGACCTACATTTTACACTTCGGTAATTTACAGTCTTCGAATTAACCCACTAGCCCGAAGCCCGGGGCTAGTAAACTGTCATTTGGGCTAGTGATTTTTTTTTGATTTATGTAGTCGGGCTAAAGGAAAATGTATGGGTTTTCATTGAGTATATAAGAATTCGGGCTAGTGACACAAACATTTTAATTCAAAGACTGAATTTACATTAAAGTTTTACACCTCTTGGCCCATTTTGACCAAACTACACATGGATGATCCTTAGATGAATGTTTTTTAGATTTGTTAAAATTAGGTCAGCCTGACATCCTAGATGGCTGCCATTATGATATATGGTCGAAACCTTAAAAAATCTTCTCACAAACCGGTGGACAGATTTTGACAATTTTTCTTTTAAAATGATCACCAATGCCTAGACTATCAAGTTTGTTCAAATGAACAGATGTCTCCGGGGTAAAAAATTAAATCCTTTAGTCTACCAAGTTTGTTCAAATGGTTGACCCTGGGGTCGAATTTGGCCCCATCCAAGGCGTCACAGTTTTACATAGGAAAACATTTTTTAAAATCTTCTTCTCTGAAACTACAAAAGCCAGAGTTTTAATATTTTGCATTTACTATAAGCTTATGGTCCTTTACCAAGTTTGTTTAAATGGTGACCATGGGGTCACATTTGACCCCGCCCCAGGGGTCACATGTTTTACATAGACTTGTATAGGGAAAAACTTTTAAAAAACCTTCTTCTCGGCAACTGCAAGAGCCAGAGGTTTAATATTTTGCATTTGGCCCTCTACCAAGTTTGTTCAAATGGTGACGGCCCCGTCCAGGGTGTCACAGTTTTACATAGATTTATATAGTAAAAAAATTAAAAAATCATTTTTTCTGAAACTAAAAAAGCCAGTGGTTTAATATTTTGCATTTACTTTGAGCTTTTGGTCCTGCTCCAGGGATCACATGTTTTACATAGACTTGTATAGGAAATCACTTAAAAAACCGTCTTCTCTGAACCCGTAAGTCACACAGCTCTCACTATATTACATGTAGCCCTGGGGTCACATTTGGCCCTGCCCCAGGGGTTACACTCTAGCTCTTTCATTTTGTATTGGATCTTTACCAAACTTTGTCAGTGTCATACAACAATGTTGTTAACACAACAGAGGCCACATTTCTTGAAAAAGCCTTGCAGTATTCAAACTTCATACACACTTACATCTATATGGCACCATTATGTTCCTACCCAAATCAGGTCCATATAACTTGCCTTTTAATATTACACTTAACATTTTGTTACTCCATTTTGTAAGCAACTGATAACCCTTTAGCGGGGCATTCGGGTCCCTTGGACACATTTTCTAGTTTAATGTTTTATGTCCCCATCTGACGTCATCCATGTGAAGGCTTGTTGTGAAATTTGTTTGAAATAAAAACTAAACAAAACATAACCTTAATGTATTTACATTTTAGAATAATTGTCTTTTCTTTGATTCCAAAGATTGAAAATTTGACAAGAAATGTTGTATCATTTATAATAATTGACTTTAAGAGAATTTAAAATGAGTTTAAATAATTTAATGTGATTTTATGAAATGAAAGATTTTTCAATTGAAGATTCTAGTGAGTTTTGAATAATTTTACACACAAGTTTCATGAAAGCGATATTAAAAGTTAACTAGCTTTTAGAATATGGTTATTCTATGTCTGTCAGAGGACACGGCTTGCTGCAGAGCATGCAAAATGTACAAAATGTCAAAAGCACCGTTCATGAGATATTTTACAAATAAGCAGTATTAATCAACTGTATTAATCTAACCTACAGGTAGAATGTAATTGTTGTACATATTTTTATGTAAATTTCACTTTTTAAAACCATGAATTTCATATCTGTTGTCTGTTTGCTTTAAACTCATTGGCCACACAGGAGAGCATTAACTCCGCCCCCAGTGATGATGGCGACGCCCACTTGTCACAAGTAGATATGAGTGGTGATGAGAGTGATACTAACGCCCCGGCGCATGACATCACATCAGCTAACATTGATTTAAACTTTCTCGTAATTCAGTTTTCTTGACCCATTATTGCACACTCTTTCCTTCCCTTTATCCCTCTGTGCTTGGTAACTCAAACAGAATCCCATTTTCAAGGTGCATAAATCTACGATTGCCATGAAGGCAGGGTCTTCCACAGGGCATTTAATAGCATATTCCCCCTATCACTTAATTATAAAATTTTATTTCCCCCTACTCCTTAATTGACCCCCTATCCTTTGATCTCTCTGCCCTATCCCTTAAAAACACCAATAAACCTGAAAAATGCATTATACCTGTCTATAAACAGCTATTGATAGGCTATATTTGTTAAAAATCCTTTCATTTACAGTTGAAATATACTTCAAATTGCATTTAAACAAATCTTGATCCCTACAAATATCGGTCACCCAGAGGGTAACTCCCTCCCACACCCACCCTATGATATTCACAATTTGATTTTCCCTATCCCTTAAATTACTTCTCTGGAAGACCCTGGAAGGTGTTTGTGTCTGCAAAAGTTTCAGAAATGTTTAAGTTCTGGCTGGGCTAACTTGAAATCCTGTATCCACACGTTAGTCAGTGTTATTATGTTTCTGCTTTGAAATTCCTAGTTTTGTTATTTGTTTCACCTTTAAGGTATTGAAAGAGGAAAAACACCAAAAAATATTGCTTGACAATCCTGAACTATTTTTACTGCCATCTTTTATTGTAGAAAATCATATACTCCAGATAAGCATTTCTGTGAAATGGTATTTCACTTTCTATAAATAAATTCACAATGCTGATTTTGATTTTGTCGTAGTTTTGTTGCTTTATACTTACAAATAGGAAATTTTGTGCCGAAATTGAAGTTTGCATGATTGCTGATCTCATTCCTATTTGTTTTCCCCGCCTTGTTGAATTACAAAATTTTATGTTGAAATACCTTAAAAATTGCTTATCTGGAGCACTGAAAATATGGACAAAAAAGAGAATATAATAAGATATTTGCGTTAACCATAATAAGCAGACTGTGCTTTTTAATCAGCCCCAGAGAATAACTTTTCGTGGATTGAAATATTCAAAATTGAGTACCCGGTACATATTATTGAAACTTTGCAGGAAGATACATTCTTCAGAAATAATTTATGAAATGTCTGAAATATAACTCTCTTTTCTTTATCATAAATTTTGTAAAAATTCCTTACCTTAACAGTGAGAGGGTGTCAACTTTCCAAAAAACATCTTAGTAATGTTTTTCTTACTTTAGATGATTTTGTGATAATTGCAAACAATTGTAATAAGTAAAAAAATAAAACAGTTCTTTTTTTTATTTCTTTGAATTTTCGAAAGCACAACATTTTGCATTAGTTTTCAACAGTAATGATAGAAAAATACATGTACGGCAATTATCTTTTTGCTTTTTAAGATTAATTTTGAACTTCTTTTTGTTTAGGAAACATCAAAATGTAAGCAATGTTTTAAGAAAATTTAATTGAAACAGGTCAATTGAATATTTAGAGGATTCAACGCAACACTGTTTTATCTTCTCCAAATTCTTTATTTATATGTACTTGTATTGTAAGTTCTTGCATTGTATGTACATGTATTTGCATTGTATGTACATGTATTTGCATTGTATGTACATGTATTTGCATTGTATGCACTTGCATTGTAGTTGCATGTATTTGCATTGTATGTACTTGCATTGTATGTACATATACTTGCATTGCATGTACATGTATTTGCATTGTATGTACATGTATTTGCATTGTATGCACTTGCATTGTATGTACTTGCATTGTATGTACATGTATTTGCATTGTATGTACATGTATTTGCATTGTATGCACTTGCATTGTATGTACATGTATTTGCATTGTATGTACTTGCATTGTATGTACATATACTTGCATTGTATGTACATGTATTTGCATTGTATGTACATGTATTTGCATTGTATGTACTTGCATTGTATGTACATGTATTTGCATTGTATGTACATGTATTTGCATTGACTGTACTTGCATTGCATGTACATATACTTGCATTGTATGTACATGTATTTGCATTTTATGCACTTGCATTGTATGTACATATACTTGCATTGTATGTACATGTATTTGCATTGTATGCACTTGCATTGTATGTACATGTACTTGCATTTACATGTATTTGCATTGTATTTACTTGTATTGTATGTAGTTAAAATAAGACTCAGTTTAACCAATGAAAAGTCATTTTCTGGAACCGCATAGTAGAAATTATGTTATAATTTTAGATAAGTTTAATTAGAATAATACTGTATTCTTGATATATTCTTACCCAAAATTATTTTGGACAATTTCTGGTATATCCGTTATGGCAGCATCTTATGTTGATGTTTGGTTGGTTTGATGCATGGAAATGTAAAACCCCAAATAATCTATATTCCCTTGTCCTTAATAAAATTTATGTTGTTTCCACTGCACACCTCCATTCCTGATTGCCTGCTTTAAATAATCCATTTTGGAAGCGCATCTTGGTTCGACTTGGGTGAACCTTTTACCAATGTTTAGTCTAACCGTTATTCCTGGATTTGTTGGAACCTGAAATGTTAGCTCCCTCCCGTACGTAGATGCACAGTTTAATATTATACTCACAATAAAAAAATCAACAATGAACTACATATGTTAACTCAGATTTGTTTGGTGTTTCAGAAGTCAAGAGTAAGTTTGTTTTATAATCTTCATAATAATTTATAGATTTAAGAAGTATATATTTGGGTTTTACATGTTTTTTCAACAATATATATAATCTATAGCTGGTGAAGGAAATATATACAAGGATTTATTGAAGAAAATTTATAATCACACATTGTCGGTTAATTCCAGAAGAATTCTTAATTGTATGGGTGAAAGTCAGAGTTTCTCAGGGAAAGAAAATTCATCATCACTTATATATTTACTAACACATGTAACACAAATATAACTTACTGTGACATTAAGTCATGATGTCAACAAAACCTTTCTGTTAAAATCATATACAAACTTAGTTTGGTTTCACTCAGGCCGACCATAAAAAATTGTTGGTTTGCTGTTTCCCTACCTACCCATGAAAAAGGGCCCTACCCACATTTTTTTATAGCAGTTCTTTTAACATTATTTTTTGTGTAGCTATATTCGGTATATTTTTCTTAATTTCTTAAGGTGTTTACTGTCCTTGGCAAAACAAAAAAAAATTCACCTACCCATTTGTAAAATCCTGGGTTGGGAAACAGCAAACAAATATTTTTTTAAGGATGTGCTCGGCTCATTCATGGAAAAAACATGCCTCATGAAGGATTTTATTATAATAAAATCCAGCAGTTAAATAATCTCTATTGATTTATTTCAATGTAATATAGAGAATATATATAGTTCTTATATTGACTATTTAAAGATCTTCTTATTATAAGTGTTGTTTGACATTTTAACTACTGACATGGCTGTCTCAATACAAACAAATCTAATTGGCAGAAATTGGTCTACCACATTGTTGTATAAAGATCCAAATATTTTCTTCTTGCTACTTCTCCATGTTTTCCTGTTTATAAGACTGACATAATCGGAAGTGAATAAAATAAAGAAAATAAAAACCACTATTCCAATAAATGTCCACTTTGAATTGGAGAAAAATCATCAAAATTGGCAACGATTATTGTGATGTTGCGAACATGAACATTTAGCAATATATATTCTGGAAATAAATAGGGGAAATTTGATAAAATTAATGAAAAACATTTTTTTCTCATGTTATTTCTTTTATTTAATAAATATTACCGGTAAAGAACTTTGCAGCATGACATTTATTTATTTGGGTTAGTGACATGAGATATCAGCTCACATTCTCTCTGTGGAAAATATATTTTTCCTCATCAAACTGCTCTAGAGAATATACTTTCCAGACAGTGAAGGTGAGCCCATATCTCAATACAAGAATCACAGTGACTAATATTGTCACTGTCTTTATTGCTTTCTAAATTATAAAATGAAACTGACAGGGACTGTAACTCTGGCAACGTCATTGTCAGGGTCTGTAACTCTGCCATCTTTATTACTCTACCAACCTTGTTGTCAGGGTACGTAACTCTGCCAACCTTATTGTCAGGATCTGTAACTCTGCCTGTCTAATTCATTACAGGCAACTGTTCCTGATATCAGCTCCCTGCAGTCAACCATTGACAGCCAGATGACAAATCTACAACAACAACAGGAAATGGAGGGTCTGAAAGCAGAAATTAAGGACCTCAATGAGAAGCTTGACACACTGAAAATCAGGCGTTCTGAGGACAAGATCAAGCTGAAGGAGTTTGAAAAGACCAAAATACAGTTACAGCAGGTGGGTGCCAAATAGATTGATGGGTCTTGGAAATAAAATATTATTTCTGAATAACTTTAATTATTCGGAAACACGAATAAATATGTGATATTGGAATTAACTTCTGATGACGTTTTATGGTAACGTAATTTTATTTAATCAACTAGTTTCGACGTAAACATAGGTCTTCATCATTATTATTCTGAAAGTAAATATTATTGATTAATTAAGTGAAATTTACTGTATTTGTTCTGCTTTTATAGTTAAACAATGAATGTTGAACAATGATGAGTATATAGTAAGGCTCTTATTTACCACAAACATGGGACCCCAGAAAGGAACTTTTGAAATTGAACACCCACCCATAGATGCAAAAAAAATGTTTAAAGAACCAATTTTGGGAAAATAGGGCTCAAATAGATGATTATTAAATTGTCTTCCTTGGGTCTGGTTAAGTTTTAATGGAAAAGCCCTTATTGTAAACTCCTGATATTACAGTACATAAATAGTGGTATTTGAAAATTGAAAGGTTGTATATTTGATTAGACTAATTTGTCTTTATCTTATACACATAACTCTTTATCCAGCATACTGTATAATTTTAAAAAATTAAGAGCTATGAATGACATTTAGCAGAAATGCTTTTCTTTGAATGTGCTTGTGATTTTAACATTATATAAAACTTGTATGTTTTAGCTGCAAGAATACAAGACCAAGATGCAAGAAAGTAATGCTGATCTTCAGCGTAATCTGCTGGCAGCCAAGAAGGTAGGTATTGGTGGCTGGGTAGTGCAGTGAGTAGTGTACTCGCTTCTCTCATCGATGCAGATTTGATTGGATTCCCATCTCAGCATTGTAAGTGATAGGGTATGGTGGTTGCCCACTTGTACATATGAGCTTACCTTTGATTCTCCGGTTTCCTCAATTAGAAGAGTGGTTTGAATAAACTGTGTAGCTTGTTTCTTAATCGGTGTTAAAGTTTACGCGTTTTAGGTATGGTAGAAATATGTACTGGTCAGAATCTCCATATAACCTCTCTGTAAAACTACAATTGTTCAGTGTAGATATAACTGCTCCAAATCGTGATGTTCAGTTTGGCAGACATGCACTACTGTAAGGTAAACAATCTTTCTTCCATCTATTTATTGTTTATGCGCGATTCATATTTAGTATATATAAGGCTTTATAATGACGAACGCTATTACGGTAACCATTACTGCAGTGTAAACGAATCATTGCAAGAATAATCGGCAAAGTGAACTTTCATGATAGAGGCATTTTGTCTTGTCAGTTACTACTGGCACATGACATATTCAAGCTGGCTTCCTCCTGCACCATGATGCAAATCATTATAAACATGTTGTAGTTTTCAGAGGTGTGCATATCTGCAAACATTTTGATTTTCCCATCTAAGAGATCAAATATGATGAAATATTCCGACCAATTATGAAAATTTTCTATATGAAACTGTTTGGACTCGTCAGTTGTTCCTATTTCTATTACCCAAAAAGCCAATTAAATATACCCATTGACCCTAATTTAAAAATCTTCATATAATTATATCTGTATGGACTTTCAAACAATTGTTTTTATACTTCCCGAAATTTTCGGGGGAGCATATAGTCGCTGCTTTGTCAGTGCGTCCGTCCTTCAGTCACACTTTTGTCTGGAGCATATCTTGAAAACTACTAATGGGACTACATTGGAACTTCACACAATGATAAAGGGCAAGAAGAGGAAGTGCAGACTACAAAAAAACGTAACTCTGTCGTCATTCAAATTAAAGTTATTGCCCTTTGTAATTTTATACTTAGAATATTTGTCCAGAGCATATCTTCAAAACTACTGATGGGTCTGCAATGAAACTTCACACAATGATAGAGGTCAATGAGTGGAAGTGCCGAGTGCAAGAACCATAACTCTGTCAATATTCAAATTAGAGTTATTGCCCTTTGTAATTTCACAAAATTTTACGTCCGTCCGTAACTCTTGTCTGGAGCAAATCTTGAAAACTGCTGATGGACTACAATGAAACCTCACACAATGATAGAGGGCAATGAGAGGAAGTGCAGAGTGCAAGAACCATAACTCTGTCTTCATACACTTAGTGTTATTGCCCTTTGTAGTTTTATACTTAGAATGTTTGTCCGGAGCATAAACTTCTAATGGAACTGCAAATTGAAAACTGCCTGGTGAAACAAGGCCATATGACAAGTTGAGGATACATTTCGGGGAGCATCCATCGGTTCTACCGATTTTTCTTGTTGAATCATCACTTGTAACTAATGTTTGTTTCACAGGAAGCCAAAGAAGCCAATGAAGCATATGAACAATACAAGGACGAAATGGCAGATCTGGCTGAAACAGTGGAGATAGCAACTCTGGACAAGGAAATGGCAGAGGAAAAGGTAGGTCGCTGAATGCACTAAGGTATTTCGCCTGTGTAGCATGGCAGACAGTAATGATCAGTTTGTCCGTCATCTGTTGTTCCTCGTCGTCCATCACACTTTAACCTGCAACCTAACCTTACCTCAGTGGATGTTTGTACGCAGTCCAATAACATGGACTTTGATGTTCCCAGAGTTATAACCATTTTTATAAATCTTTTAACCTGCAGCCTAACCAAGCTCATAACTGGCTATAACTTGAAAGTAAGCACTCTGCAGGCGACACAAGAGTTCCATGGAACTCCCTTCTAGTTTGTGACAACCTGCCTATACAAGCATTGTGTCTTGATGTAACTGAATAATGCAAAATATATACTGAGCACACTAAGGTTTGTCGTCACAAGGTATATGTATGAAAGGTCAAGGTCACCTGAACAGCTTGAAGTCAAATATTATATAAGTTTTCATGTCAATGTAAAGCCTTTCTAATTTCCGAGTGAGCCATTTTATAGTTCTTCTCATTACAGTGTGAGACCATTTCCGTACCTTATTTCATTGTGGGGCCTTTCCAATTGCATTGTTGTATGTTGGTTCTCATTTCAGTGGTGTCCATTTTAATACCTGTTCTGTTTTTAGTGTGAGACCATTCTTATTCCTGTTCTCTTTTCAGTGTAAGACCATTCTAATACTTGTTCTCTTTTCAGTGTGAGACCATCCAACAAGAGCTGGAGTCGTACAAGGAGAAGTGTGAAGAGCTGTCTGTTGACCTGGAAATACTGAGGAATGAAATCAGTGATAAAGGTATACAGATTCAACGGCCCCAATACTTATGAAACAGCAAAATATAATGACTGTATTAAATTGTATTGTATTAAATTGGCTTTAACCCTTAACATGCTAAGCACGACTATAATAGCCTTTGCGTCCATCGTAAACCCAGATCAGTTTTTACAAAACCAGCTTCTGATCAGTCAATCCCCCAAAACACACCTTTGTCACATAAATGGAATGGTCTTAATTCAAAGGAAAAAACAGTCCATTATATTTACGTAGCGGGTTAAGGGTTAATTGAATTGTGTTGAAGACTATATAAAGAGATTTGTTCTAGTTATGTTTTGATAGATTATTCCAGATCCCTCAATATAGGGCAATACAGTGAGAGTTGGTCCTAGGTGACATTTCAGAATTAAAAGAAGAAAAAAAAGAATGACAACAAAAAAGAATGACAACAATGTTTGTCCATTTTCACAGGTACTGATGGCGTTGCCACAAACTACCAGGTAAAGCAGTTAGAGCAGCAGATAGAACGACTCAAAGAGGCTCTTGTCAAGTAAGTACATTTCTGTGTGATACACTTAAGGCTTTTAGTCTCTCACATAATAAGAGTACAAAATCTTAGATATTAAAGCAGACATTTTGATTTCATTGTTGCTTTAGGCTGGTAGCAATATCTGCCTCCCGTCAGATCATTACTGTTTTGGCCTTGTCCGTCCGTCTGTCAGGCCGTAGGTTTTCCTCATATTCTCAAAATGCTTTCACAAATTACTTTCATATTTTATTTGTTTTGTCATATTTCTGATCACCTGCCACAAGGTCAAGGTCACACAATTGGAAGTTTTGCGTTGAGATTGCTTTCAGTAAAATATTAGTTATATTTTTTCTCATTCTCAAAATGCTTTCACAAATTACTTTTGTATTTTATTTGTTGTTTCATAGATCATACGAAAACATTCCATCGTTTTTGATCACCTGCGACCACAAGGTCAAGGTACACATTTGAAAGTTTTACGTTAGGTCTGCTTCAGCAAAATGTTAGTTATTATTGCTTTCATGTGACATTACCTGCACTGAGTTTTCTTCAGCGAGGGCATTAGTTGGATATCGGATATTTCTAGAGTTCCCATTTTTGTAGACTTGTCAGAAATGATGATTTAACACACCAATTCTTGATAATGCATGGACCTATTATGTCATAGCATGTGTTGATATACTTCAAGCCTTTTTGTAAAACCCTGAGACTTAGTTAATGACAATGGGTAGCTATGAAAGTGGCATAAACATTATATCAAGTTATCTCATTAAATAAACCTAAGATGCAGAACATCAGTGGTTCTACCCAGGTGCCCGTCCGTGCACGAAAATTGCCTGGAGGGGTACCTGGGGTCTTCCTCCACCAGTAGATGCTGGAAAGTCGCCATATGACCTTAGCTGTTGGTGCGACTATAAAATCCAATTCAATTCAATTCAAAATAAACCTAAGAAGGTCATCTTTAATACTCCATTTTATTTTTGTGGATACATACATGTATCTATTGATTATCATGTTTGCACGTGTCAGGATGCGAGACCTGTCTAACCAGGAGAAGCACGAGAATCAGAAGTTGCTTAAGCAGAATGAGAAGGTGACAACCGAGATGAACCAGTTGAAGAAGGAGAAGGAACGCCTCATCACCGAGGCCAGCAGCCTAAATGAGGAGATGATTGAACTTAAGGAACAGGTAGGGAGGGGGTGGGGTGGGGGAGATGGGTAGGGGAGGGGTTGGGTAGAAGGAATGCCTGATCACCGAGGCCAGCAGCCGAAACGAGGAGATGATTGAACTCAAGGAACAGGTAGGGAGGGGGTGGGTAGGGGAGGGGGTAGGGGTGGGTAGAAGGAACGCCTCATCACCAAGGCCAGCAGTCTAAACGAGGAGATGATTGAACTCAAGGAACAGGTAGGGAGTGGGGTTGGGAGAGGTGTGGGAGGTAGGTAAGAAGGAACGCCTCATCACTGAGGCCAGCAGCTTAAACGAGGAGGTGATTGAACTCAAGGAACAGGTAGGGACTTGGTGGGGTGTGGGATGTAGATTAGAAGGAACGCCTGATTGAACTCAAGGAACAGGTAGGAGGGTGGTGGGGAGGGGGAGGGGAGAGAGATGGGTAGGGGAGATGTTGGGGAGGGGGTAGAAGTGGGGTTATTTGGTTAGACTTTATTCAAACTTTTGTGACTTTACCATGTTTGCACTTCTTATATTGTGTATTTTATAGTTCCAAACATGATTTATATAAGGTAGAATATTGGTGTGAAAATATATAAACATTGATTTTGATTTTGTGTAGAAAAGAATAAAACTAAATGTTCTCATTTAAACAAGATTTGATGGCTTATTTTATGTTTTGGGAGCTTAATTTTAGATATTAAAGCGCTCAGATTTTACAATAACTTATCTACATGTAGGTTGACGCAGCTCTGGGTGCAGAGGAGATGGTGGAACAACTAACTGACAAGAATCTGAAGCTGGAAGAAGACATACAGGAGATACAGGATGAGAAGACTGACCTGGTATGCAGGCTTTATTGTCTACTTGTTGTTCAGTGTTCTGACTGCTCCTTTCCTTCTGTTAGTTTATAATATTTGAAACAATGAAACAGGAACCAGTCTATTCAGTGTTGTACTGACATCGCATATATGCAGCATAACATTAAAATATTTATTTGCTGCATATGAATATATGTAACATGTTTGACATAGAGTATGTTGTTGTCTTAAGACACTTTGAGGGATTCACAATATATTTTATTTCTTAAGGAACTTTAAAGGGTAATTAACATTTTTGTGAAAATTAATTATATAAAATGCTCCAGATATGACGAGAATCTACAAAAGTTTGTCTGACATTAAAAATGTCTGTATGTGTATGTAAAAATAAAACACACACAAGTTCTCGGCAATCATAAGATTCATAAAGCACTAAAGAGGATGCAAATCTATTAAAATAAACAGTTTTATAATAAATTTCAAATAAATTTATGTTCTGTTTCCATGACTACAGGAAGCTATGAATGAAATGAATGAAGAATTACAGGAGAATGCACGAGTCACAGAACTTGAGTTGAGAGAGGAGGTGGACCTTGCCAATGCCAAAACACTCGAGGTATAATACCTTTCGGCCATTGAGATATCTGAATTTATTCTTTCTTATCCCCAATCCAACAAGTCTGTGGAAATGCTCTATATACTTCTTTAAAAAAAATCTTCCTTGGAAAAGTTTTGTGGGGAGGGGGAAGTGGGTGAGGAGGAGTGGGGAAGCGTGTATAACTAGAAATAATGTGACAGATTGTTTGTATGGAACACCACATAACAAACTCTAATTTGATTAAGGAATATCATTGTAAATTTACACATCATGACTTTTGCGTTGTTGATATTTTATATTGGCAGCATGCTGATTTCTTTTCTATTTTAAAAACATATAATAATAAATATTAAAATAAGTTATTAAGTTTCTTGCTACTTTTATGCATAAATTGTTATAGTGAGAAGTTTATTGGGAATTTAACAATGTATGCATAAAAGTCCAACAACTAAATGATTTCCTGTAACTTTTAGTATTTTGCTCTGCTTTAAGGCTGTGAGGAAGCTGGAAGCATCCCAGGAAACCATGTCAGACTATGAGAAGACCATCAGCAAGTTCCGAGATTTGGTCGCTCATTTACAGGTAACTTGACTAATACTTTGAAATAGCTATTGTCAATTGAAGGTTAATTAGTGTGTATTTTGTGGAGGAGTCTTAACCACATTATTATAATATATTTGTGTTGCACACAAACACTAACAACTCTTTTTAAATTTATTTTTTTTGGATGTGAAATTTAATAGACGTGGGAAAACTTCCATGTGAATTTCTTGTGAAAAGTGCCAGTTTCAATATTCTCATTTTAATTCACGTGAACGGAGACCATTCACTAGAACCTTGCATGTAATAAAATAAATCACATGAATTTCACCATCATGACCATGATGTCATTGCCTGACGAGTTTGTTGCAACAAAAATGACTTGGGTGAGAAAGCATTAATTTTTTGCTATGGAAAATAAAGATTTAAATAATACTTTAAGATTTAAATAATACTTTAAAGCAAGAGTGGAACTACCATATGCATTTGATGTTTTTTTTGATTATGGTTTGCTTTGAGAAAAAGGACTAAACTTGATTGCATTCATCGGTGTATTGAGTGTGTGTGAAAATTATGTTAGAAAAAATGCTCTAATGTTGCAATGATATATATGTTTAAACACACAGAAACTCAACTTGTTTCACTCTCAGCTTGTTTCACTAAAATGTGCCCTACAAGACACCGTCAAGTATTTGTTTTGACTATAATTCCCCTAGCATGATACCATAATTAATACGCATACTTAAGGATAGATAAATAAATATTCAGTGTGTACTTACCATTTCACTGTCATATCCCCTGCAGGACACCATCAAAGATCTGAAGAGTAAAGAACCGGGCTCCACAGAACCCAAGGTGGAGACACCTCAGATGGAGATGTTTGACTTCAAGACAAAGTTTGCTGAATCCAAGGCGTTTGCCAAGACCATTGATATGGAGCTGAGGAAATTGGAGGTTATACAGGCCAACGCCCACATACAGATGCTGCAGTCATTCATGTCTGAATCTTTCCTGAAAAGAGGAGGTATGTCTTTGACTTTAAAGAAGCTCTACTTCTGTAAATGAACAAATAAGTGCGCCTTATTTAAAAAATATCCTTCACTTAGTCTAGTTATTTATATCTGGATCTTCCTTGAGAGGAGGAGGTATGTTTTAGACATTCCAGAAACTCAAATTTGTGTTCATGTAAGTGAAGAAATACCTGTGACTGTGTGTTCCTTATGTCACAAAATCCTGCTTTAGCGGTTCCCGTCTGGATTTTTCTTGAAAAGAGGATGTATTGTTTGACTTTTCAGAAGCTCAAATTTCTATAAATGAAAAAAAAGCACCTTTATAAATTAAAAAATTCTGCTTTTGCCTGGATAATTCTTGGTGAGGGGAGGTACATGTATAAGAATATAATTTCTGTATTAAAAGGAATTAATGCTGTTGTGTTCCTCATTTTTGACTCTAACCAAAAGGTTGCAAGTTTAGGCCATGATCAGATCACTGCAAAATGAATCTGAATAAGTTATTAAAACACTATTGCTATGTATGACAGAAGGGGATGTGAAACCAATCAAGTAAATTGGGGACACTAAAGAACCAGAAGAACTATTTCCCAATATTAGAAGGATTCCTGCCCCATTTCTTTCTAGGAGGGAAAGGTCCTTTGTATTAAACATCATGCGTGTTTGTGTTGTTGGGTCATTAAGTATCAGTCCAATTACATTAATACCTTTAATGCCAAAGGCTCAAGGTGATCTATCGGAATCATCGTTAACTTTTCTTCAAATGACCTCCTCAGAAACCGCTGGGCCAATTTTGATCAAACTTCACATGGATGATCCTTAGATGAATGCTTTTTAGATTTGTTAGGTCAGCACGATATCCAAGATGGCCACCATTACCATATATGGTCGAAACCTTAAAAAATAATCTTCTTCTCAAGAATTGCAGGACAGATTTAGACTATCAAGTTTGTTCAAATGAAGTCCCCGTGGTCAAAAATGGCCCGCCCCGCGGTCACAGTTTTACATAGGCTTGTATAGGGAAAAACTGAAAAAAATCTTCTTCTCTGGAATTGCAAGAGCCAGAGGTTTAATATTTTGAATTTGCTATAAGCTGATGGTGCTCTACCAAGTTTGTTCAAATGGTGACCCTAGTGTCAAATTTGGCCCCGCCCCGGGGGTCATAGTTTTACATAGACTTATATTAAAAAAAATTCTCTGAAACGACAAGAGCTAGAAGTTTAATATTTTCCATTTACTATACTCTTATGGTCTTTTACAAAGTTTGTTCAAATGGTGACCCTGGGTCACATTTGACCCCGCCCAATGGGTCACATGTTTTACATAGACTTGTATAGGGAAAAACTTAAAAAATCGTCTTCTCTGAAACCACAAGGCACACAGCTCTTATATATTACATGTAGCCCTGGGGTCACATTTGGCCCTGCCCCAGGTGTTACACTCTAGCACCTTCATTTTGTATTTGATCTTTACCAAACTTTATCAATGTTGTTAACACAACAGAGGCCACATTTCTTGAACAATCTTAACCAAACTTGCACAGATTGTATATGACCATAAGATTTCGAAGAGGTTCGATAATGTGCCAGTACTCCGGTAATCGATTTGGGGCCATATTGGCCCTATTGTTTTATAACATAAGATTTGTTAAAAGTTCCACAGTGTTCCACACTCGGTTGTCTATTTAAAACATAAGTAATGGAAATATAACTTGTTTATTCTCTAGGCGACCACGATGCTATCCTGGTGTTACTGATGGTTCCCCGCGTCATTAGTAAGGCAGAGCTACTATCCACGCAGGTCAGAGATAAGGTATGGTCTGCATGTTTAAACTAGCCCGCTAAGTACGACTTTAATAACTTTTGCGTCCATTGTAAACCCAGATCAGATCGAGTAACTCGCAGGCTGATCAGGGTTTACAATGTCCACCTGCTGTCATTTTCCCAAACCACCCCTTTGTCACATAAATGGAATGGTCTTAATTCAAAGAAAGAACAGTCCATTATATATATGTAGCGGTTTAAGGGTTAATGTTTATTGAATTTCTTATATAAACAGTTTGATTTTTTGCCAGAATGTTTTCAATAGGCAGTGACAAAATAAGTTTAAGAAATTATGCAAGGACTGCATGAATGTATGCCAGGGGTTTAACGTCTCTTTTAACGATCTGTCAGTCATATCACGATAGTGTCTACTAGAAGCAGTGAGCTCTAGGCTCAACTTTATAATGCTGCCACCACGCCTTATACACATGATATGATACCCTACTCAGTCACATTATACTGACAACAGGTCGTAGAACTACCTTCGTATGCTGAACGTCGAGCAAGGGAGCTACTAGTACCAAGTCTTTGGTGAGACCAGACTGGGGATAGAACCCACAACCTCCCAGTTGCGAGGCAGACACTCTACCGCTAAGTCTTGACTGCATGAATGATTGTACCAATAAATCCTTGTATAAATTTGCATGATTTGTATTTAAACCAAATTGATTATATTTTATTATTGTCTATAGTACGAGATGGTGACAAGCTTTGACCGTTCCAATGTGTTAAAGTCTCATGTGGCCGAGCAGTGTAGTTTTGCCAACCACATGATTCTGATGCTGAACAAGATGCAGAGTATCATGAGACAATATGAAAGGTTAGTCACAGTTCCATGCATACCAGATAAGGGTATCAGTGTTTTACACGTAACTGGAACATTGGTGCAGATAAATAAAATTCTCCGATGTCAGGATTAGTCTTAACTGGTAGTTGAAGTCTCGGAAATTCCATTTTTATGCCCGCCACGAAAGTGGTGCGGGCATATAGTGTTACCCTTGTCTGTCTGGATGTAAGTCACATCCGTACGTCATATCCGTACGTCCGTACATCCGTACGTCCTGTTATTACATTCAAGTCAATTTTTCAGATACCAAAAGCCATACAGTTTTCAAACTTTATACACACATTTATATGGCAGCAATATGTTCCTACCCAAATCAGGTCAATATAAATGACCTTGACCTACTTTTTACACTGTTAATTTACATCAAAGTTTTTTGTTAAGTCCATTTCTCCAACACCAGACACCTTAGAGCTTTCAAACTGTACAAATGTTGATAACTACATGACAGCGATATGTTCCAATGAAAAGTGGGTCAATATGAATTACCTTGACCTACCTTTGGCACTTTGTTAATTTACATTCAATTTGGAGTTTTACATTCAAGTTTTTATTAACTCATTTCCTCAGATACCAAAAGCCATACAGTTTCCAAACTTCATACACACTTACATCTGTATGACAGCAATATGTTTCAGTATAAATGACCTTGATCTACTTTTTCCATTTTGTTAATTTACATTATTGGGATTACTCTTTGTCGGTCGTCGTTAACTTTTGCTTCAAATGACCTCCTCAGAAACCGCTTGGCCAATTTTGACCAAACTTCACATGGATGATCCTTAGATGAATGGTTTTTAGATTTATTAAAATTAGGTCAGCGCGACATCCAAGATGGCCGCCATTACCATATATGGTTGAAACCAAAAAAAATCTTCCCGAGAACCGCTGGACAGATTGACAATTTTTCTTTTAAAATGATCGCCAATGCCTAGACTATCAAGTTTGTTCAAATGAAGTCCCTGGGGTCAAAAAGGGCCGTGCATGTTTTTCATACACTTATATAGGAAAAAACTTAAAAAATCTTCTTTTTTGAAGCCACAAGGCACAGAGCTCTCATATATTACAAGTAGCATCAGCTAATGGTCCTCTACCAAGTTTGTTCAAATGGTGACCCTGGGGTCAAATTTGACCCCATCTCAGGCATCCCAGTTTCACATAGGATTTTTTTTAAAATCTTCTCTGAAACTACAGGAGTCACATGTTTGACATATACTTGACATATACTTGTATAGGGAAAAACTTTTGAAAAATCTTCTCTGAAACTGCAAAAGCCAGAGGTTTAATATTTTGAATTTACTATGAGCTTATGGTAATTTACCAAGTTTATACAAATGGTGACCCTATTCACATTTGGCTCTGCCCCGGGGTCACATGTTTTACATAGACTTGTATAGGGAAACACTTAAAAAAATCCTTCTCTGAAACCACAAGGCACACAGCTCTCATATAGTGCCCCAGGGGTTACACTCTAGCACCTTCATTTTGTACCAACCTTTGTCAGTGTCTTTATATCAATGTTGTTAACACAACATAGGCCACATTTCTTGAAAAACCAAACTTTCACAGATTGTATACGATCATAAGATTTCGAAGAAGTTTGATAATGGACCAGTGCTCAGGTGATCGATTTAGGGCCATCTTGTTTATTAAGTTAATTACTCACATACCAAAAGCCTTACAGTATTCAAACTTCATACACACATCTATATGGCACCATTATGTTCCTACCCAAATCAGGTCCATATAACTTGCCTTTTAATATTACACTTAACATTGTGTTACACCATTTTGTAAGCAACTGATTACCCTTTAGCGGGGCATTAGGGTCCCTTGGACATATTTTCTAGTTAATTTAAAATTCTATTTTGTGAAAGTCTTATGGAAAGAGATATTGTGTGCAGAATGTCCGACAGTTAAAAAAAGAAAAAAATCAATAATGGGTGTCTGGTTCAGATTGGAAAATTTCACCCCTTGGCAAATACTTGGTTTTGATCACACGTCAGATTGAAATTTCCTGTCTGTACTGGATAACATATTCTTGCATACCGGATAAGGTTATCCGCATTTTACATGGGTGATGGAAAGCCTGATCTTACACAAGGGGGAAGATAAAAGTCCAACATTGATATTAACAAGGACAGTTGCATGACGTCATTGTGTATAAAATAAATATGCAAAATGTTAGTAGATGGCAAGGTTAATGCGCAGAATGTAAATTATATGCAAGAAAAAGAATCATTCATGGGTATACGTTTCAGATAGTTATATCCACCCTCGGTATAACTGTATAAACAAATATACCTCATGTTGAAATTCCCGATCTTCACCGGATACCCATGAAAGATTCTTATATTCCCTGTATTGAGCATACCGAGATGTTTCATCATATAAGGTTATTTTATATGATTTTGTAGATTTGTATGAGTGTAGCAAATTATAGTTTTTCTGACAATGAGGATGGTATCTGTAATGTCACGGTTTGCGTTGAACTCTATTACCCTTATTCCTCCTGGGGAATCTGTACGCAGCTAGCACATGGTAGTGCATTAGAATAAGATCGCTATCATACAAGGGTATATTTGTATCATATAAGTGCTGTCTTTCGTTACTACAGCTATTGATGTAGACGCTAACTTAGTATGGTGATCCCATACAGTAACAAAATTGCAGATAGGTTCTAAGTGCTTAAGTTTAAGTAGCTGAAATTTTGTTGGCACATGTATAGTGATATGCCTTTATAGCTTTGGTAATTGTTTTTCACAAATTTGTTAGTTTGAGGATTTTATACATACTTTCTACAAATCATGACAATGAAATAGGATAACTAGATAAATATAACACAATTTACGAAACTGAAAAGGTAAGAATAATTATCGGGTATTACTTTAATAATTCCAAGTATAATTTTTATGTTTGTAATTGTCAGAGTTTCATGATAAGCCACACAAAATAAACAATGTCAAAGTTTGTTTATAAATTGCATTGATCTAACCTTTAGTATGCACTGACCTGTTCTGGCAATGTACAGATTCCCGAGGAGTGGAGTGGATCCACAGATGACAGACTTTTACGGATCATTCACTTCCACAATTTAACATTGAACTTTTACTTAATGTTAAGTTTGATAAAAGTTATATATTGGGTGGAACATCTCATTCTGATATTGAAAAGAGTTCCTATGACCTTGAACTTCATTTTAATGGGCCAATAACTGTGTTAAGCTCTTATTTTTTAGACCATTCCCTGTTAGGAGAGAATTAATGAATCTGTGATCTCTTGTGAGTCTATGATGATATTTCATCTAATTCCCATTCATAGTGTGTTATCTACTGAACCACATTATTTTGTTACTTTCTATCAGTGCCCTGAGGACGTGTAGTGTGGATTTGTTCCTGAAGATTGGTACCCTGCTACCAGAGATGGCCGCTCATGAGAAATCTCTCGACTACTTTATTGATCTGCTTAGGAAGGACCAGGTAACCTAATTATCATAATATTAGATGATGCTTGTTTATATTATACAAATTAAAGTGAAGGAGTTTTTGTTTCGTATTGTATGACATAATATGCTTATTTGGATTTGGGAACTAGAGACGGAGTAAAAACTGTATGTAAACCTCCAGAAAGAATGTCTGTTCTTCAAAACAACATGCCTGTACTTGTCTACATCATATTTTTGCAGAAATGTGGGGTTTTAGGGCATTTTGAAATGAATGAATTCAGATTTGGAACAATATGAAATGAAAGAGTGATGCCTAAGGACATTTTGAGAGTGAGGTTTAAGGACATTTCAAAATGAACGAGTGAGATTTTAGGACATTATGAAAGGAAATTATTCAGATTTTAGGATATATTGAAATCAGAGTAAGGTTTTAGGACTTTCTGAAATGAAAGAGTGAGATTTTTGTTTTTATATAAAGAGGAGAAGAACTTTTCTAATGACATATATGTGTAAGTGTAATATATTAGATAGAACTACTCTAAGACTTTTCCTACATTGTAAACTGCCAAAGTCACTATTTTTTTCCAAGAGAATAGTTTATGCATATATTTTGTTTCATTTTGTTTCCAGTTGGATGAGACAAACTCTGTTGAGCTTCTTGAAAAGTCTATCAGCTTCTTCCAAGTAAGTTTCCATGACTGTATCCTATTTGGTGTTGTTGTTGTAAAGAGATTTTATTCTCCATTGTAATGCGGCTAGTAGACATGATTATCACATCACATAAGCTGACAGTATTGAGACATACCATTTTGACTGGCAAAAAATAGGTGGTTTTAATAACAACAGCCGGGTAGTCTTCTTGTACTGGAGTCTTCCCTCTAGGTATGCAGACGCAGAGAAATCTATTTGATTGTGAAAGCTGGAAGATCATGGACAACCATGTATCCTCCACCTCTCTGATAGTGGCTCTAAATAACAAGCCGTCAAAATTTCACTGTGTTGTATCTGATTCTATCTGTAATAAAGAATTAATGCCCCGTCCTATTTTACAGCAACTGTATGTTGTATATCAATGGAAATATTTAGATTAAAAAAATACACATGGTACTTATGCTGTGCATTTACACATATAAATGCATTAAAAGATGGGAACCATAATTATATACAAAAAAAGTATTCCTAGTCCCTCAATTTAATAATCTGAAATGTAATTCTGCGGACAGTTCCATTTTTGGAAATTCTTTATTTTTTTTTAATAATATCGTACATTGATTACAAAAGCTGTATCCTGAGAGATAATTGTTATACTCCCACTAAACAAAGTTTACGGGGATATACTGGTTTCACTATGTCCATCCGTCTATCTGTCCGTACGTCTATCTGTCATTAGACGCAACCTTGTCCGCTCCATAACTGCTCTCCGTCTGAAGCAAATCTCATAAAACTTCATGGGTGGACTGCCCGTGATAAGGATGTAAGTAATGCTATAATGAAGAATTAATGCACCGTCCTATTTTACAGCAACTGTATGTTGTATATCATCTGGTAAAATAACAAATGCACCATCATAATTATGTTTACAGCAACTGCACGCTGTATATCTGGTAATAACCAGTGCACCGTCTTATGTTTACAGCAACTGTACGCTGTATGTCTGGTAATTACCAGTGCACCCTTTACGGGGGGAATCTTTAAGGGCACAAGTCAGTTTTTAGGTGACTGGGGCCAGGGCAAACCCTTCAGGAAGGGGAATTGCAAAAAGTATGCTGTTTTCCTGTATTGGAGTTTAACATTTTCTAATAAAAAAATGTATATTTTTTTTTAAGAGGGGAATTTTTCACAGGAAAAAGAGGGAAATATATACCATGCCAGAGTAACTGTAATGGCCATGATCAGACTGTAGTGAACTATAGAATATGAATATAGTAATCTATACTACTGGTCAAAGTTTCATCAGTTTCATTGATTTATATAAAGAAAAAAACAACACATTATGATGAAAAAAACACACATTATGATGTTTCCCTTTGTTTAATTTATATATAATAGTGTTAAATGATGGTATCTGACTACTTTGATTTATGAACTTTTACAATCAGAGCAGGACGAGTAAACATCCTATAAGGACGAGTAACATGTCAATGCCACTCGTCCTTCAGGACGAGTATGCAGTAAAATATATTTCGTCCCCTGTTACAGCAACTGTACGCTGTATATGTGGTAATAACCAATGCACCGTCTATGTTTACAGCAACTGTACGATGAATATCTGGTAATAACCAATGCACCGTCTATGTTTACAGCAACTGTACGCTGTATATGTGTTAATAACCAGTGCACCGTCTATGTTCACAGCAACTGTACGCTGTATATGTGGTAATAACCAATGCACCGTCTATGTTTACAGCAACTGTACGCTGTATATCTGTTAATAACCAATGCACCGTCTATATTTACAGCAACTGTACGCTGTATATGTGGTAATAACCAGTGCAGCATCTATGTTTACAGCAACTGTACGCTGTATATCTGGTAATAACTAGTGCACCGTCTATGTTTACAGCAACTGTACGCTGTATATCTGGTAATAACCAATGTACCGTCTATGTTTACAGCAACTGTATGCTGTGCACCTGAACAATGAGCAGATCAACTGCACGTCATTCATGAGTGACCAGGTACGACTGGTACTCAGCTCCTGTGATTGTGTCTCCACGGATATAGGCCGCCTCAAAGTACTTATACAGGTATGTGTTATTGATGTGTTAGACTATTTGCTGTTGGAGTGTGAGGGGAGCCTGTGTCAAGGATTGACACTAGTGTCACATATCTTGGCAGATTGCTCTGACACTTGGCAATCTTCTTCCTACCAAACTGAAGGAGGAAACACATTCTTTAAGCAGTTTGATTTTGTTCTAATCCTTTAATATGTAATGTACAATGTATTAATCACATTATGTAACTTGCGGTTTGGGAGTGTAATAAAGCATGATATATTTATCATGATACACTATTATAATAATAACTATGCAAATGAAGGCCAAATCATCGTTTGGTCTTCTCCATTTAACTCGTTGTGGGATTGCATCGTTGACTAACGCAACCTTTAAAATACTGGATAATGAAATTCAAAGTGGTAGTTCCATTGTTAGGTGTCATACCGAGAAGACCGAGTCAACATGAGACGACATCATCGTATGTCAACATTATATACAGGCAGTTAAAATAATCAATATTTTCCTATTAAATTTATTAAACTTGTTGGATAAAACTTGTATTACATAAATTCAATGTTAAAAAGGCACTCATGTTAGACCCTCTAAATATGAAATATATTTTCTGGATTATTGCCCTTTTTGTAATTTGGAATAACTTTTTGTGACTGGAGTTATCACATTTGTTAGATTACTGTGAAACTGTGTAGGTTTCTTTTTATTTAAATGCCAGAAGTGAAAAAGGCTTTTGTTTTTTCTTGACGGTCATGTATATTGTTGATATCTCATACAGCCAGGACAAGAGCAGACGGAGATCTCCATCCTCCTGCGGGACCTGGAGAACTACAACAATGACACGAGGATGTGTGCCAGGAAGGTACGTACGCAGACATGTGGACCCCTCAGTGGCAGAGGTGGACATATTTAATATAATTGACATTTTTAATGAATTCTGCATGGCATTGATTTATGCAGTTCATGATTGAGTCGCCTATCACAGTATGACCGGAATTGCTCCAAAATTTCATAAATTATCATTCTTCTTTTTAAATTTCTTTTGTCCTAGTAATGTTTGCTGAATAAAACTGATAGATGCAATGGAGAAAAAAAATGGGAAAACATGGAAACAATGTTTTCACGTTCATTCTATCAGTAATATTCTGTCTATTTTTAGAATAGGTTTTTGTAGTGTTGTGATACCCATTCTGTGTGATTATTCCTCTTTCCATCTCTTGAGCATGAAATTTTTTTCAATTAATATTATATATTATCACACAAAATATTCACTGTCAGCCAAAATATTTATGTAAAGAAATACGACCAAAGTGATTTTAACCAGCCCCAGATAATGACTCTTCTTAGGTTAATATATGAAAAATAGAAATATTTCTATTTGACACTTTAGAAAAATGGTTCTTAATTATCTTAAAAAGTAATTGCCTTAAATGTATTACGGCAAATACAATTCAAAAAGGTCATCAATTGTTTATTTTATTTTTATGTTTTTGACATCAATAGGTACAAATATCCTAACTGAAAAAACAACAACCTGAAATGTTATTTAACCCTTTGCTTTAATAGGAAATGGTACATGGGATATAAATGAGTGCCTAAATTTCACTTTACACTGTAAAAAATGGGATATTTGGGATAAATTAACAAGTCTGTATGGAAACCTCAAATTTATCTTTCATTCTAAGTTTGAAAGTATGAAGTATTGAATGATTTAGCCTAATATGAAACATTGTTCTATGGGACAGGTAAAAAGCACATTGGTAAAGAAGTATATCAACATTAAAATAGGGTAGAACAAGCGGTGTCTTGCTTCTAAGTTTTACTGATTTACCACAGCAGTGTTGCCCTAAACCGTTTGGCTGCGAAAACCAATCATGATTTCCTGCAAAAGCAAAATGAAAGCTTTTGTGCTATCTTTTATAGCATCGATTACATAGGTCTTATTTATTTTAATTATTTAATCCAATTTAATCCAGGGCAAGCTGTAGTTATTAATGTACTTGTAAAAGGAGATTTAAGAATTGATGTTTGATATCAATATAAACAGTATTTTGTCTTGCATGTTTATGCACATTTTTCTGCCATTATACTAGTAAAACAATTATTAACACACATTTAAAACTAATACACTGTCATATAGCTACAGTTTCAAGAGAAGGTAACATATTAAAAAAAATTTTTTTTGATTTTAATAACATTTACCAACTACACTCCTACGACAAAGGGTAAAACTAGCTGCAACTTGTGGCTGATAGCCGCTCTAACTTGTGGCTCATGGCTGATAAGCCGCTTCAACTTGTGGCTGATAAGCCACTTCAACTTGTGGCTCGTGGCTGATAAGCCACTACTGAATTATTGCACGAATGGAGCAGATGTTTTACCCCTAGTTGTAGGACTGTATTAAAGAGTAATTTATGGCTAGATAAGGGATAAAGGGATTCATATTTATCATTATGATTTATTTAGCTGTTATCACTAAGTTGCCCATCGGCGTGGCGCAGTCGGTAGCGCGGCGGATTTGAAACCGGAGGCCCCGGGTTCAATCCTCCGTGGTGCCACTGAGTTCCGTCGGTGTGTTCTTGGGCAAGACACTTAACCTTAGCCTCGTCCGTCGGATGGGGACATAAACCGGGCAGTCCCGTGTATCGGTCTATCCTCCGAGCACGTTAAAGAACCATAGGAAACTATTCGATAATAAGAGTAGGGCAGGTTCCCGGATTCCTATGTATCTTTCCCCTCTCTCTGGGGCGGCTCTAAATAACCTATACTGTGTTGATGAGCCGTTAAACAACATTCAATTCCATCATTTTCATTTTATGCTAAGCATGCTAGTTTGTTTGCATTTTATATTTTGCAGGTGTGAAAATGTCTTTTCCTCCACCCAAAAAGGCTTATTATCTAATAATCCCTGTTAATGCATTTTCTTTTTAAAAATTGTGCTTTGTTAATATTCCTTATATGTCAACTTTAGTTTAATTTCAGATTTATTTTTTGCTTTTACCTCTTGATGTTTTCTTAGTTGTGATCCACAGCCGTATTTTATGTTGTGTTTTGATGGTGACCTTTTTCAGATTGTAAATATGTGTCGCATGGTAGGTATATGATTGCAGTGACCTTTAATCCTGCTAGTTTAGAGTTAATAGTCTAAGGACTTGTTTTCAGTAGTTCCATGTTACCTCCATGTAAACCCTAAAATACTCAGTAAATTCCAGTTCTGTAGTAATAACACTATAACATTTTGGCTTGAAGTAACATTTTGAACATAACTAGAAGATAGTTTAGGGTTGTACTATTAGTTTTAAATTTCATCTTCATGTTTATATTGACAAAATTTAATAAGTTAATAAATGACAAATACTTATACAGTAATTCAATCCAGTGGCTAGAACAAAATAAATGAGTATCGGTAATAATTACTATATGATTAATATATATATAATTTTATATAGTTTGAGGAGAAATGAAATAAAAAATCGGTGTAGATTGGAATGTATGGTATAATAATAATGTGCATAATCGTTCTAGATTATTCTGACAACAAATAACATTTCGGAAAAAGTTATATAACAATTGCAAGGGTTGGTTTTACTCTCAAACACAACTTTTTCATCAAAATTAAAATCTCCAGTTTAAAATTACAATTCATTTTCAATGATAATTATCAGAATATTAAATTTGTTGAATAAATAGAATATTATCACAAAAGCTTTTAAATATCGTGGTTGGTCAATATTATGTCTCTTTTATAATGTATGATAAATGTTTTATTAAAAATATACTCTGTTAATAGCGACTCAACTTTGCAATATTTGAATAGTTTATGAAAGCATATCAGTTGTAACGATCATCCATCCAAAGGGCAAAGTACATTTTGAACAATGCTCTGCCTAAAATCCTTAAAGGCTCAAAGGTAAGCTGTTGGGAACACGCTTTGTCCATTGCCGTCTATAGTCGTTGTTAACTTTTGCTTAAACAACAGAAACCGCGTGGTCAATTTTGACCAAACTTAATATGGTTCTTATGGTCCTTTACCAAGTTGGTTTGAATGGTGTTAAAAATATAAGTTATATTTGAAAATGTTTTAAAAAATCAACACCTTCTTCTCTGAACTTACCAGACCTCTTTTATCTGACCTACTTCTGGTACTGTTGTAAGTGTCTACAATGAACAAGATCACCAGGGGAGCGATTCAGGGCCATTTGACTCTTTAACATGTTTAATGATGTTGACATCAATAACCTCATACAGCCTGATGGATCTTTTCAAAAATCAAGGCAAACAAAGTGTCTTTCTTGTGTAATGGAACATGCAATGACTACTCCAAATCTTTGATGTTCTGAACATTAGATCAAAAATGCTTATTTTGATATAATTTTATTTTATTCCAGACTTATATCTTTTTAAAATAAAAAAGCTGCAATGTTTTGCATTTTTTATTATTATCCAAAACCCATTACTCAATTTACTCTGATATAAACATGTAACAGCACAATTTGAAGGCCCTATCAACACTTAACTTTTATAAGTTTGACAGTTTAGAATCATTAGGACTTGGGCCTAAAAATGTACCAAAATGTACCAAATCCTCTTTTATTAACTAGTATTACACCACTTTCCTGTAACAATCCTAATAATTGTTTTTGATGCTTTGTACATCAAAATTAAAATTAATTTTTATTAACCAGAATTACACCACTTTCCTGTAACAATCCTAATAATTGTTTTTGATGCTTTGTACATCAAAATTAAAATTAAAATTAATTTTCAACTCAATAACTACTTTCAACTTAAAATTGACAGGTTTCTACCTTAGCAAACTTCTTTTTTGTTCAAGTTAGTTTATGTTTAGTTGCACACATTTTCTTATTGGGAAATTTTGGATATATGTTGTCTTGTTAATATAATACCCCACTATTGTTAAGATAAATTTGATCTTGACTATTTCGGAAAGCATTGATATAACCAGATTTCACAAAAGTTGATTTTAATATCATGAAACCATAATCATAGCTACCGGTAACAAATGTTTTTCAGTGTAGAATTAGGACTGTTTGAAATTCTTCGACATATTTTCCTTCTGTAATACAGACTGCTGAAGTTTATATGAGTGGCCTTAGAATTTGTAATGCTTCCAGATTGAGTGTATGAAATATTAATACAGACTGTTTAAAATGTTAAAAGCTTTAATTGTGTCCCGTTTATGTAACGTTTTGTGAATTTATGTTTACCGACTACTACACTTGTAATTATATGCTTATAAAGAATGTGTTGTTTGTATTGCTTGCAGTGTGTATATTAACTAGAGTGCTTCTCTCGCAATGTCATCACAATACATTTCATTTTAAGAAAGTCAATTTCTGAGGTAAACCGTTTTGCATATGAAATAATGTTTTTGTAGTGTTTTTGTCACTTCTGGTAATGAGCTCAGAACAGTCAGGCTTGACTTGTAAGTGAGTATGGATGAGGGGAGGTGTACAGCACTGAGCACTGGTACTACCCAGGAAAAGGTGGTGGTCTGCCTCCACCACAAAAAAAACGACCGTCATATATACCTTTACATGTGTTGAAAATGACGTAACAAACGAACAGAACAGTCAGAAGCAATCAATCTCGGGTCTGTTCTGAGTAATGCTTATTTATGATCTTATTACAGTGACATTAACTTGGACTCTGATTTTCCATCAAAAGCGTTGAAATCAAAATTGTGCAACATGACTATGCTCATAATTAAAAAACAATTGTTAAACATTCAGAAACATGGAAAATGTATATTATCTGAAGTAAGAATTAACTGTTTATTCTAGAATCTCCAAACCAAATGTGTTTGAATTTTTGCATATTTGATAGGTATTTAACAAATTAGACATGCATGCATATCTTACACAGTTAAGGGTAAGATATATGCATGCATATCTAACCCAAATACCTGGATTATGGTTAGATATGCATGCATGTCTAAATAGTCCTGTAAATGGATTCTAGAATAAAAAATGAGTGTAACTTCACGTAATATACCAGTATATACAGTATACTGTTACAAAATAGTTGGCTTATAAAATACTACATGTCAGTATGTGTATATACATGATACATGTGAAAAGAAATGATTCATGTCATATCACTAAGTTACTTTGGGATAACATACCAAGAAAACAAAGGTGTATTTGTAAAGTTAAGACAATTTGAGTTCTAGTCGAGTTGTTGATGACATTTACCCAACTAATTATCGTTTATACTGTTGTCGGTGTAATCATTCATACTGACTGATATTTGTTTTTTATACCACTTTTACTGTTGTCAGTGTAATCATTCATACTGACTGATATTTGTTTTTTATACCACTTTTACTGTTGTCAGTGTAATCATTCATACTGACTGATATTTGTTTTTTATACCACTTTTACTGTTGTCAGTGTAATCATTCATACTGACTGATATTTGTTTTTTATACCACTTTTACTGTTGTCAGTGTAATCATTCATACTGACTGATATTTGTTTTTTATACCACTTTTACTGTTGACCGGGTGATGCTATAGCATACTCGCTTCTCAACAATGTTTGATTCCCCAACTAGACTGAGTAAGTGAGAGGGTTGTTGGTCGCCCAGTTGGACACATCCATGCCAACACCACATTAAAACTGTCATCCATGCGATTGAGCATGATTTGTTTAACCCGCTAAGCACGACTATAATAGCCTTTGCGTCCACTGTAAACCCAGGTCAGCCTGCAAGTAACTCGCAGGTCGATCAGGGTTTACAATGTCCAGCTGCTGATCAGTCCTTTTCCCAAAAACACTTCTTTTCATATAAATGGAATGGTCTTAATTTAAAGAAAGAACAGTCCATTATATATAAATATATATATATATATATATATATATATATATGTAGCGGGTTAAGGGTTAAGCTGTGTAACTTGTTTTGTAATGAATGTGAAATATCAAGTTACAATTTGTGTCTTCCATATTGCCAGGTGAAGAGGCGTCTGCCACAGGGTGACTTTGCCAACACGGCTGCTCCACTCAACTTTAGTAAAGAGGTATTGTGCTCAAACAATTATAATCTTCGCCTGTATTCAAGTCTTCTTCAATTGTAAGGTATAGGATTAAGATAACCTATTATGGAAATGAGTTGTCAAACATAAGAATAAGATACAATTACAAATGTAATCCGGAGGTATTGAAAATGAAGCCAAAGCAATTGCATATTGATTGATATATTAAAACTGTTTGACTTGATGTGAAATCTGGACATTATTTAATAAATAATAAATACGTACCTGCATTTTATCGGTGAATCAAATACAGTTAGGAGTTTGGATGCGTAATCACGAGTGCATTAGCATGAGTGATTTAATTACTCGCCTTCGAACGACTAACTGTATTTTATTCACCGATAAAATACAGGTACGTATTTATTATTTAGAGGTATGACAACAACCCCATTGTTTACGCTATTGTGGGGGCACTATGTTATCTCAGAGGTCAAGGTAATCAGGCTGCTATGTTTACATGCTGTTCCTTTGGGCGCCCCCCCGTATGTAAAGTTCTGCGCGATACAGAATGTTTGAATACACTAGTAGTCACGTGACAAACAATTGTCATTGGTTACGTCATATAGCTTGCGCTGTATGACGTCAAACGTTCTCAGCTTGTTCAAGATGCGTATTAATGTTATGTGTATTGATGCATATGATGGGTTTATATCAGGGGTGTGCAAGGTTTGGGAGCATGGCAAGTTTGTTGTAATTATAAATTAATTAAAATTATTGTAGAGTTTGTCTTCATGACGTATTTTTACCAAAATGTTTTTTTACTTTCGTTCTGTTACGTTAACGGTTTAAAAGGTGATGTCATGCAATGTGGCACTTCCACATTTTCAGCGGATGAAATATACGCGGGGAATTAATGGTACAGCCGTATTTTACCATATAATAAAATACAGTTGTCTCTCTTCCTTGTGTATATGAAAGACTGCGCAGGTCTTGTTAGAATAAAAAATAATGACTTGCCTATAATACTTTGTATAGTACAGACAGTGTCAGGAAATTGTAACACCGACATGCAGCAGATACTAGTGGCATATCTAATATAAATGTTTGTCACAAAGTATGCTTCATCTTATAAGGGAATACATCAGAGTAAGAGAAGAATAAACCTCAAAACATTTGAAAGTGAAACCATGCCTGGTTAATTATGGAACTCGTAAAATTTCAGCCTATTTTCCCCCAACATTATTTTTATCCATCCATTTGTTGGAAATATTTAGATTAAAAGAAGTACACATGGTACTTATGCTGTGCATTTACACATATAAATGCATTAAAATATGGGAACCATAATTATATACAAAAAAAGTATTCCTAGTCCCTCAATTTAATAATCTGAAATGTAATTCTGTGGACAGTTTCGTTATTTTTTAAAAATAATACCGTTCATTAATTACAAAAGCTGTATCCTGGGAGATTATTTTTATACCCCCGCTAAACGAAGTGTAAGGGGATATACTGGTTTCACCATGTCTGTCTGTCTGTAGACGCAACCTTGTCCGCTCCATAACTCCTCTCCCCATGAAGAAAATCTCATAAACTTCATGGGTTGACTGCCTATGATGAGAGGATGGCCCATATTGATTTTGAGGTCAGTATGTCAAAGGTCAAGGTCACCATGACCTGATAATGAAAAACTTTGTTCGCTCCATAGCTCCTCTCCCCCTGAAACAAATATCATGAAACTTCATAGGTGAACTGCTTGTGGAGAGAGGATGACCCCTATTGGTTTTTATGGTCAGTAGGTCAAAGGTGAAGGTCACCAGGTCCCAATAATAAAAACCTTGTCTGCTCCATAACTCCTCTCCCCCTTGAAGCAAATCTCATGAAACTTCATAGGTGAACTGCCTGTAGTGAGAGTAGTACACCTATTGATTTTGAGGTCAGTAGGTCAAAGGTCACGGTCACCTGCACCTGATAATGAAAAACCTTGTCCACTCCCTAACTCCTCTTATGACCCTGAAGCAAATCTCATGAAATTTCATAGGTGAACTGCCAGTGGTGAGAGGATGATCCCTATTGATTTTGAGGTCAGTAGGTCAAAGATCAAGGTCACCAGGACACGATAATGAAAAATCTTGTCCACTCCATAACTCCTCCCCCACTGAAGCAAATCTCATGAAATGTAATCTAATTTAAGTGTACTGCCTGTGATGAAAAGATGGCCCCTATTGGTTTTGAGGTCAGTAGGTTAAAGGTAAGGCCATCATTACCTGATCATGAAAATCCCACTCCACTCAATCTTTACTCTAACGGTAGGGTGGGGAATAGGGGGTGGGGGACTGGAACCGGGGTATATTTGTCACCCTTAAAAGGTGACAGCTCTAGTTTTAAAATTAGTTTAGGTGAAAATATATAAAGAATGCCTTGGCTCCCTTTAAGTGTTGCAAGTAAATGTACTAAAATATATATTCAAATGTTATCATTATTATTCCATGTGATTTTAGGTCCAAGACCTGGTACTGGTGACTACGGGCCACATTTTCAAGGTTGCCAAGACTCTACAACTGGTTGCAGCAGGCGGCATGCAGCA
The DNA here is from genome assembly GCA_037043455.1 of Cyrtodaria siliqua. Classification (NCBI taxonomy): domain Eukaryota; kingdom Metazoa; phylum Mollusca; class Bivalvia; order Adapedonta; family Hiatellidae; genus Cyrtodaria; species Cyrtodaria siliqua. The sequence continues at coordinate 274,566 of JAWPHD010000856.1, forward strand.
GGCAGCCCTTCTGACAGGTATGTTATCTACACCCAACCTACTATGTACACATTGTTTACCCCACCCACGGTGTTGATCATGAATAAAATTATATAGGTTTTGTGATGTAATTCTTGTATATCTATTCTATTGTTACAGTAGTTTTTATGCCCCACCATGAAAGTGGGATGGATATATAGTAAGTTTTGTCTCTCCATCCATACATATGTATGGAAAAAAGTTTTACAATCAAGTTTTTTGTTTGTCCATTTTTATGTAACCAGACAGCACTAAAGTGGGGCATCTGTGTCCCATGGATATATTTTCTAGTTTATTATATAAACATTTATTTATGAGCCAAAAGTGTGGGCCCAAAACTTACTTAAAGGAAATTTTATTCAAGCGAGATTTAATATTGGGAGTTATTATTAAATATTTGTCTTTTCTTGTAGGGCTATTTTTCGGTCTGGACTTCAGTTGTATATACTGAGATTTTAAAATTCTAATTTTTAGCTCTGCTATCCGAAGGCTTATGGGATGGCGTATTGTCCGTCGTCTGTCCGTTAACCTTTTCCTCGTTAACACGATAGGACCTTCATTTTTCTTATAATCTTTTTCAAACTTTACCAGGTTTTTGATATCAATGAAAGCTTGGATGAGTTCGAAAACCAGCCAGTTTGGACCCGTTACACTGGAGTTATGGCCATTGATTTAGTTAAAATTGCTAAATTTTGCCCCATTAACATGATAGGGCCTTCATATTTTATCTGATCTTTTTCAAATTCTACCAGATTGTTGACATCAATGATAGCTCATACGAGTTCAAAAACCAGTTCTGAGCAGTAACATCGGATTTATGGCCCTTGATTTATTTAAAATTGCTATATTTGCCTCGTTACCACGATTCTAAGGGCCTTCATTTTTCACCCGATCTTTACCAGATTGTTACTATTATTGATTATGACTTGATTTGGCCTGTTTTCAACGAAACTACAGGGATGATCAGTACCAAGCCTTGTTATATATACCGTCACTGTGTTCCCATTCAATGATTTTGGCGGAGTTATGGCCCTTTAAATGTTTTATTACACAAACTTTGTCCCTACTGGTTCTTCTGAACTCCTGACCGAATTTCAGCGGAACTTGGCAAGGATGATCAGTATCAAGCCTAGTTTTGCATATCTTAGCCATGTCCCGGTCAAATGAATTTTATGGCCCTTTAAAGATTTTAATACACTAACTTTGAACAGACTAATTCTCCTGAACCCCTGGCCAGATTTAATTGAAACTTGGCAAGGATGATCAGTACCAAGGCAAGTTGCACATAGCATTGTAGTGTTCCCTACCACAGTCTCCATATAGCAAGTAGAGCGATACAGGCCCTGTTGGGCCTCTTGTTTTATTTTCTTTTTTGTTTTGAACAGAAATGTGTGCTTAAACATGTTTGTTTGTTTTTGAACATTTTGATTTATGTTTTTCTTATTTCTGATTTGTTTGCATATTTTACTTCTGTAGGTCGACTCGGTAGGTATATAACCATGTGCCCATAACCGCCAGCTATCACAGACTGAGTTGGCCTAGATATTTAGTTGTGCACACGGCATGGTGGCAGATATTTGTTATGAGATTACACCCAGTAGATCATGGCTTCATACTTCTTAACCAGGCACAGTGTCAACAGTTTTAACCTGCTTCTTTAAAACATTGCACAATGCATGGTGGCAGATATATGCAGATTATGATGTGAGATCAACATAATCTCAGACCCTACTTACAAGCATCATGGAAAGTTCAGTGTCATAGGTTTAACCAGCTTTTTTTTTTAAACATTCTACAAGGCATGGTATCACATAGCTATAACTGTAGAAAAAACTCTAGTTTAGCAAGGTCACTTGTAACTTTGATTCAGAAGAACAGGTAACAGTATGGTGAATTTCCAACCAAAGTATTGAAAGAAAACCAATATTTGCAATTGTGATTTTCCTGAGTTTAGGTTGCTTTTTGGCAGTTGAAACAAACTTCAGAAATCGTGTCACGAGTCTTTGAAGATTTGTATAAACATTTGATTTTTCCAGCTTTTTACAAGGCTCAAACAAAAGAATTCAGTCATACTTATATTTTAAAGGATTAGAATGACAGTTTGGCATTATGTCTCAATTCAACATAGAATCTCGTCCATTTGAGGTTGGGGATTAATCACTCGTTTAGCCTGGAATCTTGTCCATCTGGTAACGTGGAGGATTGATCCCTCTCATTTAGCCCAGACTCTTTTTGTCCTTGTGAAGAGGGACTCTCATTTAACCCAAGATTTCATTCTGGTGAGGTGGGGATATATAATTTGATCCGCGATCTTGTTGTTTTTGTGAAGTGGGAATTGGATTCCCCTCTCTCATTAAACCCACAATTTCCAGAGCTCCAGATAAGGTGCATATTTGCGTAATTACATAATTTAAATGATGGAAAACATGTGTATCAAAACGCAAAAGAAGTGTTTGATTCGCAATTCCTCACTAAATTGACGCATATTTACCTGGAATTCGTTGCTAATCGATCGCATATTGCCCCAGCGTTCTAACAATATCTCGAAACAAAATCAAATATAGGTAAAAGACTGAAACTGCCGAGTTTCAGACTAGTTCCGAAATTCGTTTTTAATTGTGCGCGATTTATTCGTTTTGTGTTGTTTGCACGTATATCCGTATATCATGTAAGGCACTTGGCGATCTAAATGTAATGTTAAAAATGTCCACTAATGTCAACATATGCGGACGAAAGAAATACCGCAAAATCCTCAAATAAATATGATAAGTAATTATTTTGAACAAAGTAAATCATCGGAGGCTAAAATTGATTGTTTGTTTTGCATGTTGTTAGTTAATTTTGTAAGGAAATACCCAATTGAAAACATCTAGGTGGGGTAAAAACACCCAGTTGAAAATGAAATGTTCGGGTAACAAAAATGTTTACCCAATTGCAAAATGCAAATACCCAATTAAAATAAAAACAATGGGGTAACAGTACCCTATGGCTAAAACCTTATCTGGAGCTCTGATATTATCCCATCATCTAGGTAAAAGGGGATTGATGTCTCATTTAAACCACAGTCTTATTCTGGTGAAGGGGGATTGATCTCACTCTCATTTAACCCACAATCTCATTCTGGTGAAGTGGAATTGATTCTTCCCTCACTTAAGCCACAATCTCATCCTGGTGAGGTGGTAATTTTGCCGCCTGGTGAAGTGGGGATGATTCCTCTTTCTCATTAAACCCGCAGTCTCATCATCCTGGTGAAGTGGGGATTGACCCCTCCCTCTCATTTAACTCATTTAACCCAGAATTTCGTCTTCCCTCACTTAAGCCACAATCTCATCCTGGTGAGGTGGTAATTTTGCCGCCTGGTGGAGTGGGGATGATTCCTCTTTCTCATTAAACACGAAGTCTCATCATCCTTGTAAAGTGGGGATTGATCCCACTCTCATTTAGCGCACAGTCTTGTTATCCTGGTGCAGTAGGGGATTGATCCCTCTCTCTCTCATTTAAGCCAGAATCTCTTCATTCTGGTTAAGATAAGTTGATCCTTCTGTGAAGAGGGATATCCCTCTCCCTCATTTAACCCATAATTGCCTCATCCTGGTGAAAGGGGAATTTATCCCTCTCTCATTTAACACACAGTCTTGTCATCCTGGTGAAGGGGGATTGATCCCTCTCATTTAACCCACAATCTCATTGCCCCTTGTGAAGGAGGAGTGATCCCTCTCATTTAATCTACATTTTCATCATTCTGGTGAAGGGGATTAATCCCTCTCATTTAACCCAGAATATCATTGTCCTTCTCATAGTCTTTGTGAAGGGGGATTGATCCCCCAGGGGGATTGATCCTCCTCTCTTATTTAACCCAGAATGTCGTCATCCTGGTGAAGAGGGATTGATACCTCTCATTTAACCCACAATCCCATCGCCCCTTGTGAAGGAGGAGTGATCCCTCTCTCTCATTTAATCCACATTTTCGTCATCCTGGTGAAGGGAGATTGATCCCTCTCATTTAACCCACAATCTCATTGTCCTTCTCATCGTCTTTGTGAAGGGGGATTGGTCCCGCTCTCATTTAACCCAGAATCTCGATGTCCTGGTGAAGGGGGATTGGTCCCCCTCTCTCATTTTACCAAGAATCTTGTCCTGGGGAAGGGGGATGTATCCCCATCTCTCATTTAACACAGAATCTTGTCGTTCTGATGGGGTGAGGGATTTACTTGTCCTACATGAAACTGCTGGACTCTTTTACTACCATTTAAAGGATTTGAAACATAGGCAACTTGGTTATAAAATAGTTATAAAATAATTATAAAATGAGTACTGAAAATGCAAACATACATGTTGAATGTTGATATATGTGGCTTGCTAGTTTCAGGCTATGCCAAAATGTTCTATTTGTTGTAGTATAGCTGCCATGCATAGAATATTCAACTGAAAATTGAGGAAAATACATCTGCCATTGCTATGTCATATCATAGATATAATTTAAGTTATATAAAGGGCATAGATTAAGGGAATAGAAAGTGGGAATGAATGGCAGCTCAATTATACATAGTTTGATGTTTTATTTAGCTTGCTACTTTGCTCATTCAGTTTCCATCACATGGCTGCCCCATAATGTTCGTCATAACATAGTATTTGACGTATTTAACTACTGTAGCTATTACTAGTTTCCAATGAATTGACAAGTTTAGACTTTGGTATTTCAGTATCAAGGTGGTTTGGAGGTAAAGGTGTGTTTTCTTGCTGTGAAACTTTTAACAAAGTGTCCATTTGTAATAGATACTTTTGAAGAATAAACTGGTTTAGAATTTGAACTTAAGCATTAATGGTATTAATTATATTGTATACATGTACATCACTGTCGTTGCCAAGTATGGAGTGGTAATAACGTAACATGTGTAAGAGAACGACTATATTTATATGCAAGTTAACGTCCATGTTTCCGGAATTATTATTAGTTTTTTAGTATATATCCATTTTGAAAGTATTTACAATGCAGTTGTTAAGCTTATTTATTAAAAGATTTTTAAAATTTTGCATTTTTAAATACGGAAAAAAATCCATAACTTTTAATGTTTTGATTGCAGATGTCGGCTTTTTTTTTATTGCAGATATTGCTAATTTTTATTATAAGCACACTTTTTGTTTAGTATAAACAGAGGATCATAAACGAGATTACATGAACTTTAAAAAAAACAATAATGGACATTGATTCAAAACAAGCTTTAAGTTTCAGAAAATCTATGTTCACGTGACATGCATGTTGAAGGGACTGTATTTGTTCCTATAAATGCCCAAGTCCGGGCCTGCCCTATAAGCATCCCTTGCATGCTCTTAAGTAAACATTCATAAAAACCAACAATTTTGTTTCTGTTTTTAATCATTTCAAAGCCATTGTTTGCAACTGTATTTCTTCTGTGCAAAGATAGCATGATTAATAGATTGGTCCAAAGTCATGAGACTGTTCGTGTTTCAAATTTTTAATTTGGTAAATTCACAAGTTTGTGATGTGAATCCCATGACAAACAAATCATTTATTTTCCGGGGGACTTCACTATCAGGTTTATAGAGACTGGGTGGTACTCGGTAGTGGGCTTATGGTTCAACATTAAATAATGAATTTGGTTGTAAAATGATTTTAAACTGTCTCGCTAGAAGCTTGTGTTGAATCAATTTATCAAACTCCTAAAACTTCATTAATTAATATTAAACATACTCGTTTAAGATCCTCTGTAAAAAATTACAGTAATAACAGCCAGCATCAGATTAACACAGTGTCACATGCTTTAATCACGATCATTTTGAAGCTTGCTTTTATTTGATCTCCATCAGATGGAACCATGGATTTAAAGAAATACCGTGGTAATGTTTTATGCTTGCTAATATGTTAATGAGCATTCATTTGTTTAATTTCTGTGTTATGTGCATTTCGTGCATTTTCTAATTTGCATTTAGTTCTGCAATGTTAGCCTGTGCATTTGAAGTGGAAGATAAATCAATTCATTTAGTCATATCTGATGATCTGTGTGGAGTAAACATGCAGAATAAGTAATAAACAAGGATTTAAGTTATTTTTTGTCCCCAAATGCCACAGCGGACAATAGCGATCATATAGTGCACCTGTTTGCGAGGCAACAGGAGTGGCAGCGCAGTTTGTACTTAGAAGATAGCTACTGTGTTATTTTGTTATCTTATCCAGGTGTTCATTTTTCTATCATTTGTTATAATTATATTTGTTTATTCAATCAGACTCTGGATTAGTTATTTACAACAATTACACATACCTGTCAAGTGTCCCGCCAGGAAATCTCCTAGTTCTGAGAGGTGAAAGTGAAATTGACATAGATTTTGTTATATTTTCCATGGAAATAATGCTAAAAATTAGTCAGATTATAAGAATCTTTCGTGGGTATCCGGTAAACATCGGGATATAACTCATTTTATCGGAACCGAGGCTCTGCCGAGGTTCCAATGAAAGCAGTTATACTGAGGGTTGGAATTTCTCTATCTGAACCGGATACCCATGGTTGATTCTTTTTCTTACTTACCATTTACATTCTGCGCATTGACGCAGCCAACTAATAACGTTTTGGGTGTTTATTTCCACAATAACGTCATGCAACTGTCATTGTTGATATCATGTGTAAGATTAGGCTTTCCATCACCCATGTAAAATGTGAATAACCATATCCAGTAAAAAAGTCACTATGCAAGAAAACAAAATCTCGCTATTTCTGAGACCATTTCCCTACTGCAGTAGTATTGTTTATTTAAATGAGTATAACTGCCATTCTAAGTAATATTCATGACTGTTTTATATTTAATTGCATGTTTGATATTTTATATTTCATCTATATTCTTTTTTCCTGACATCTTATTTTATTCTTAATAGAAAAATATACAGTTGGAGGCATGGCAAAACCTGTCGGTAATAAATTATGGCAAATGGTTGATGGCTGTTGATTGGTCAATTTATCTGCTAGCTTTCTGATTGGCAGTTTGATTGACCAATCAAAACAAAAGTGTGATCATCTCATTGGTTGCTCATGTCTGCACAGCAGTTGATTGATGTGTTTACCAATGAAAGGTTGCAGAGTGATTTGTGATTATAGATTAGTGCATTTTGATTTATAAACACACTCAACTTTGATACACCAAGTTTTTTATTTATTTATTTTTGTAAAATTTCAGGTATGGATTTAGAAATAATTACTTCATACTACAGTATAAAGAGAGTCATTTATATATCTAAACAGTCACTGTTAATTTAGCTAGCTTGCTTTTCTGCAAAAAAAGAGCGATGAAATACTGGTAGTCCGAAGGATTATAGATAAAATGATAAAGAAATAACACATTATTTTGCTTCCTGCATATATTGGTGTATCTTTGTTGACAATAGATTGAGCTAAAGTCATGTTTTCATTCATAACAAGAAAATACCTTGGAAATAGAAATGATGTTCTTTGGTTCGAAGAAATACTGGTTACAATCTTAATTAGTGCTGAATTCATTAAAACAACCAATAAATAATATGTTCAAGGAATACAGCACAAGAACTAATATCACAGGGTTTATTTGCAATAGCACCTAGCCGCCAGTTCGAGAATGGTAACTTTTTAGTAGGGCTGGCAACTTCCAGGAGAGTTGATCATTCTTTATAAAGAAAGAATACAATTTTGGAAGCAAGGCTTGTTTACTATTTAAGTAAGTTTTAAACCGTGGATGATATAATGGATTTGATGTATTAAAAGCATGAACAAGTGAGTTTCAGTAACCTGTTTAACAGTTTGACATGACAGAACATGTCTGTCTTAACCACTTGATAACACATATAGATTTACAATTAAGACTGAAGCATGCTGCTTGTCATGAATAAGCTCTTCTTTTCCTTCCTCTGGGATGGGAACAAAAGCCATGCTTTCTCGCGTATCTGAGTCTATCCTCTGAGCATGTTAAATATACCATAAGAGTCTATTTGTAAGGAAGAGTAGGACAGTTCTCACATTCCTGAGTATCCTTCCTGCCTGGCCGTCTCTCAGAGGCAGCTCTAATTAACATGACATTGGGTTCATCAGGCATTAAAGATTCATTTCTTCATTTCTAGATATTATACTCCTTTCACTACCAGATTATGTTTTGTAGTAAGGCAAATAAATTAATGATAGTGTTACAGCTAATATAAGTAGTATTAATTTTGAGCTTTTGACCTATTTTATTTTCGAACTCGTGCTTAATTTTTGATAATCTGCCACACATTGTAATCTCAACAGGGGTAATATCATTGCATATTGGCTATTGTTTGAAGCGCTTGTTTCAGCCAAAGGATTTTCTGCAGTAACTTGAGCAATTAAAATAATACGTACATCAGTCATATATCATTAGAACGGGAATTGTTAGTGGTAAATAAAACTACTTTACTTTTGAAAATCCGTTGAGAAATAAATATCTTACAGCCAAAGTGATTTTTGATGGGGCTTTTCCTATGTAAATTCCTTGTCGGTGGATCACCAGAAAATTAAGAAATTTCAAATAACTTCAGTAATCCTTCATATTTTGCTATAGAACTTTCAGGGTATCTTAATTAACTAATAATATCCAACAATTCAAAACCATTTTTGGATAAAAATTCTAAAAAAAAAATCTTAAATTTTTCATGCAGCATTATGTTGCATTGAAAGTGACCCATCAAAAACAGCTTTCGCACATGCAATTTTTATTTCTCAACCGATTTTGAAAAGTAAGGTATTTTTATTTACCACTAAAAATGTCTGTTTCACTGATATACAACTTATTTAGGTAGTAGATTAATTTTATCTTAAAAGTTCAAAAACCCTTTGGCTGAAACAAGCACCCGAAACAATAGGTTAATTTAACCAATAAGTTATTCTTCAATATTCGTAGAATATGGTTGCAAATTATTTATTATTTATATGATTTATATTAAAGTTTATGAATTATGAATATATTTAGATACAATTTAAAAACATGTTTTTCCGAAAAAAAAGCTTAAAGCTTATATCAAACTGATGCCAGTGTTAAGTAATTTATATGGCTATAGTTTTATTTCTTTGATACAATATTGCTGTTTCTGTAAGGTGGCACACTTGCATAATCACAAACAAACTATAGAATTGGTAATTGTGAGACTACTGAATCCATTGATGGTGTATGTACCACATTCTTCCCTGTACCCTCCAAAAAATAAAATTAGGGGCGAATTTATAAGGGAGGCAGAAAGTACAGGCACAGAAAGCCAAATACACGGGCAGAAAAGACAGATAATTCATAAGTGGATTCTTCATTTCTCTCAGACATAACGTTACTTAAAAATCATGATCTAAGATGTGGAGAGGTGAATACTTTCATTTCATTTATTCGTCATTGTTCAAAATTATTTGGTAAATAACTTGGTTTACTTCGTCCACTGCCTCGGTATGCCTCATTGTTAGGCAGCAATGTGGTAATTATATATTTGTATCCTGCACTGTTGACAAGATGGCTGTACACTGAGATAGCTGTACACTGGACATGGTGCATTGTGGGAATCGTATACTTCCATGGGCACCCAACGTTAATGTTGTGTTTCTCCATAAAATAATTTTTCAGAGACTTGCTTTCATGGATTTGCATTTTACAAATTCAAATAACCAAGAGAAACTGTTGCTGTAAATATTTGTTTACACTTTAATTGTTGGTTTGAATCATCAACAAAATCTATCGAAGATATTTAAAAAGTATCTTAATTATTCTGTTTCAAGTTTTATCATCTTTATTTGCATTTTATTTTAGCCTTTTGTAATTAAATGTTATACATGGTAGACAATTATCCAATGGTGTAACAAAGGACTGGATGTTGTCCTGTTTCCTAATTTACCAGTTTGATTTTAGTTTCTTAATGTTATAAATGTTTCGGTGCTTATAGTATATTATCCATAATAAATTGAATGTTGACTTGAATTTAGACTGTGTCCCTGTCATTGTAGATGCAGAAGGACTTATGCCAAAGAAGATTGAGGAGATATCATACCAGTCTTCGGACGCAGTGTACGCAAAGGAAGACACGGGGCCCTACGAGTGTTTGAGGTACGTGTTGCATCTACAGTATCAAGATAATTCATTGAGCTGATTATATGAGAATAATAAATGTTCATCCACTGCAACACCTGGGCTGTCTTATACGTGTTTTAGTATTATTTGTACTAGGTAACATACAAGTTCATATTTCACAATTCACAGCAAGCGATGCCTGGAGAGAAATAATAAAAGCAATCACAAACTTAAGCTTGTTAATGTACAATTAATATTATTGTTCTTTGAAAGCCAAGTGTAAAATGGTTCAAGATCAGTTTAAATCAATTTACAGAACTCAAATTATGCAATCGATATATAACAACTTGTTCAAAATCCTCTATGTTGGTGATCATGACCATTGAAATTAATAATAAAAAACACATAAAAAAAAAGGTTGTTGTAGGTTGTTGACCTTCACTTAACCCCCTGTAAATACTGCCTTGATTTTGACTTGCTTGTAGGTTATCGTTTGGAGTGGTAGTTGGGACAATGAACAGGACGGCCAATGCCATGGAGAATGGAGAGTATGACTTTGATGGTACAGTAGACAAAAAGGTGCTTTGATTATCACATAATAGCTCCAGTCATAAATTGTTGGTTTACATAGATGTTGTGAATTCACAATTTGGTATACCAGTAGTTAGAATCTATTGTGAATAAAATTGATTTGCTTGGAAAAGTATATACCATGTATACCGGAATAAAATTTGCTTTTACAAAAATAATGAAAAAAAGTGAATAATGAATCAGTGAATGAAATAATGAATTAGTGAATGCATAAAGAAAAAGATATCTACTACCAAAGTAATGTAGGCACATGCAATGTTTTAGGAGACTGTCATAAAACATATTTGTATTTGTTGGTTTACCACCATATTATCTTCCTACAGCCTGTGCCTCCAGTGGTTGTGCGGGCCGGTACATTGAAGGCCCAGATATCTGTATGTTGGTTGTCATTAACATATATGTATTTGTTGGTTTACCACGATATTATCTTCCTACAGCCTGTGCCCCCAGTGGTTGTGCGGGCCGGTACAGTGAAGGCCCAGATATCTGTGTGTTGGTTGTCATTAACATATATGTATTTGTTGGTTTAACACCATATCTTCCTACAGCCTGTGCCTCCAGTGGTTGTACGGGCCGGTACAGTGAAGGCCCAAATATCGTGTGTGTTGGTTGTCATTAACATATATGTATTTGTTGGTTTACCACCATATTATCTTCCTACAGCCTGTGCCTCCATTGGTTGTACGGGCCTGTACAGTGAAGGCCCAGATATCTGTATGTTGGTTGTCATTACATATATGTATTTGTTGGTTTACCACCATATTATCTTCCTACAGCCTGTGCCCCCAGTGGTTGTGCGGGCCGGTACAGTGAAGGCCCAGATATCTGACATGGAGTCACTGAAGCTGAAACTAGAGAGCAAGGATGATGCCATCAAGGACCTGAGGAGACAAATCAAGATGAAGGTAAAGTAATGCATTGATTTGGCAGTCTTATTATGGTTTATTATACACTCACAAAATGAGGTTTAGGTGGGTGATGTCTATTTCAGTGGGTATACTGGATTCAGTCCGTCTGTCAGTTTGTCAGTACGTCTGTCAGTTTGTCAGTACGTCTGTCAGTTTGTCGGTACGGAATACAGAGTACTGATATTATTAGGGTTTATTGTTAGAGCTGTTTTAGCCAATTGAAAAACGGATGAGGAAAAAAGTGTGACAATTTAAATAATAATAAATTAAAGGTCATGTTTGATTTGAGAAATATCTTGCAGTAGATATGGCTTTTCTATTCACTGGATATTACTATAAATCATCACAAAATATATAATATAAAATAAGTGCATTCAGATTGGCTGGCCAAATGAATATTCACCACCTCAGCATTGAAGACAACCCATGTAAAATTGCAAAATTTAAATAATTTTTTTGTATGTGAAAACCAAGTGTGTTGTATTTAATTTGTATAACATCCGACCTCGACATGATTTAAAACAATAAGCAGTGTTTTAGATGAAACAAAACAAAATTGTTTGAATAACTATATACCACAAGATCAACTTTAAATGTCATCTACATGTACAAATCTGTTATCTTGAATGTTCTTTTACTCAATAACCATTTATGTGGCTGGCAGCCTCATTTTAGAATTGCAGGCGTTTACCCTCACGTGGTTCAATCCCTGGCAGCTGCATGTTTCAGTGGAACCTCACGTGGTTCAATCCCTGGCAGCTGCATGTTTCAGTGGAACCTCACGTGGTTCAATCCCTGGCAGCTGCATGTTTCAGTGGAACCTCACGTGGTTCAATCCCTGGCAGCTGCATGTTTCAGTGGAACCTCACGTGGTTCAATCCCTGGCAGCTGCATGTTTCAGTGGAACCTCACGTGGTTCAATCTCTGGCAGCTGCATGTTTTAGTTGAATCTTCACACCCTTCATCACATCTACCGCTGAGATCCCTGTCCCATTATAACAGACTTACATCAGTGTTCCCACTGACTTTTTCATTTGGGGGTACATGTACCCCCTACTGTTAAATTTTGGGGGTACACTTCAAATTTAGGGGATACACTATGAATTTTTAAGATTTTTAAACCTTTCAACATACTTTAGTTGCTACTGAAGGCATTACAATACACAGCACAGTGTAATATTCAAGTTGACAACATTTTTTTAATTTTTTTTAATTTTTATTTTTTTCTGTGCGTGCATGCACGTACGAGGTCAGTTTTCTGTGCGTGATTTTTTGTTTTCATGCGTGATTCACACACGTATGTGCGTGAATGGGAACACTGTACATGCGGTGAACGATATATAAAACCCCATTTATTTATTCATGACATTCATTAACAGCAAGAAGAGTTGAGTGAACAACAAGTGCGTGTGGGCCTGGTGGACAAGAAGCTGGACACGGCCACGAGGGACGCAGAAGACAAGGTAGATACCATACAGAGGAAACTTGATGAGGTCCTCAACACTCACAAGAAGAAGGAAAAGTGAGTATACTGGCCATGTTATGTTGTAGTGTTCAAGTAGATCGGTCATGTTATGTTGTGGTGTTAGTAGATCGGCCATGTTATGTTTCGGTGTTTAAGTAGATCGGCCATGTTATGTTTCGATTATGTTTCGGTGTTTAAGTAGATCGGCCATGTTATGTTTCGGTGTTTAAGTAGATCGACCATGTTATGTTTCGGTGTTTAAGTAGATCGGTCATGTTATTTTTCGATGTTTTAAGTAGATCGGCCATGTTATGTTTCACTGTTTAAGTAGATCGGCCATGTTATGTTTCGGTGTTTAAGTAGATCGGCCATGTTATGTTTCGGTGTTTAAGTAGATCGGCCATGTTATGTTTCGGTTATGTTTCGGTGTTTAAGTAGATCGGCCATGTTATGTTTCGGTGTTTAAGTAGATCGACCATGTTATGTTTCGGTGTTTAAGTAGATAAGCCATGTTATTTTTCGATGTTTTAAGTAGATCGGCCATGTTATGTTTCACTGTTTAAGTAGATCGGCCATGTTATGTTTCGGTGTTTAAGTAGATCGGCCATGTTATGTTTCACTGTTTAAGTAGATCGGCCATGTTATGTTTCACTGTTTAAGTAGATCGGCCATGTTATGTTTCGGTGTTTAAGTAGATCGGCCATGTTATGTTTCGGTGTTTAAGTAGATCGGCCATATTATGTTATGGTGTTTAACATTTCATAGACTCAGAAGTGACCAGACCTCCTCATGTAATAGCCATTATTGCTGAAAACGTAGGCTTGTTGCAATTTTATTCGTAATTGTATTAGTGAAGCTGACTAAGGACATTTTCTGATCGTATTGTGAAATATTGGAATTATAGGTAGAACCTTGTAAAAGCATTCAAAAGTTTGTCGACACAAAAGTAGGCAGATCGGTCATGTTATGTTGTAGTGTTCCAAAGTTTGTAAACACATATTAAAGCCAGAAGATTGTCATAATATGACACAGTGTTCGAAATCTTGTAAGCACAAAAGTGAACACATCGGTCATGTTATGTTATTGTGTTCCAAAGTTTCTAAACACAGCATTTTCACATTATTGGCAAAATTGACAACATTGTGGTATAAAAAAATGTTTTGTTCTAAAACCTATCTATTAAATCTTATTTTAGCAGGTATGTATGCTCAGTGAATGAACACATTATAGGACTATACTTGTTGTTTTGTATTTAGGGAATTTGAGCAGACGATGGATGCCCTACAGGCGGACATTGACACCCTTGAGCAGGAGAAATTAGAACTGAAGGAGAGATTGAGCGTTCTGTCAAAGAAGACTTTACTGGAAGGTCTAACGAGGCAGGCAGGGCAGTCAGGTATTAAAGGGGCAGGGTTTTAAAATGACATCAAATCAAAATAAATGTGACATCATTGTGGTAATACCTTCAGGATGTACTATTGTTTAAAAGGTGGAGGGAATATAAACCTTAGAACTACACACACACACATAAATGTGACATCCTGTTGGAGGTTATCACAGGAGATGGGGCATTCATAACGGGAGCGTTCTTATAAAAGAAATATCAGAAATATCAGCCTCGCAGAATCTAATGTAATGAGACTTAACTAGATGGTCTCTCGAGGCAAGTGTGGTTGCATAAAATTACAACTGACCCATCGACACTGATCTATTGTGCGCCGTACGGCGCATCAATTTAATTAGTTAATCAATCTATTACCCGTTGTTGAGAACTTTTCATGTGTCTTGGCAGACGTTAAGCATAAAGAAATATGATAGTTTCATTGGTTAGAAATTAAGAAACTAGCCAATCATATCGAGTAATAGAAAAATTACAAGCACACTGTTTACAGAACGAATAAACTTTACGAAATATGTTACACTAATGTTTTTGACGATATTTAATTGAAATGTATCATGATATCCAAGTATTGTATAGAAAAGCTGGAATATTGACATATTGCTTTGTTTTAACGACCTTGTGATTGCCTAATATAACTGTCCAACAATCTAACTGAAGGTGGTTGTATTTTCGTAATATGTCGAGCCAAACTTTTAACATTACGCTTTCTGTCGTGAGTTGACAGACAAATACAACTTTAAAGTTTGATATGTCGATGTCTTTCCTTGTGATTTTTACCAATACCAAACTATAGCGTCATTTCAGCATGTGATCCTCATTTTACACTATGTGTAGAAACAGTATGTTGCTGTGAGCAACTGGATTAAATAACCAGTGTTTATTGATTGTGTGTGTTCAAGTTTTTAAGGCATTTTTTTCTGGGCAGCCCGGGACTTGAAATTGTTTGCCTGCCATAATATGTGACAGACTTCCAACAATGAAAACTTCCCACTTTTTTGAATGGTATTCCCTTTCGAACTGGCTATACTATGCTCTATATGTCCAATTCTTTTTATGTATGAATGATGTAAAACTAGGAATCGTTTTCGCATACTTATTCTTGAAAATAAAATACTTTGCAATTAATAAAACACAGTTTAAAATATCTGAATAAGATGTAGCTTGAATAATACCAAATGAGATCATTTGTAAAGTCAATGCAAAAGGAATTTTGTTGCTGTATAAAAAGTTATGTATTTCTGTCCAAAAAGCTCTGCCACAATTAAAGCGGAAAGCATAGTGGTGAACTGTAAATGGCTCAACCACTAAACATACATTGCAAAATGATTGGGTCATAACCTCTTTTGATAAACCTTTTAACAAGTAAGTGCTGCACTTTGCAAAACACAGATAGCTATTGAATCAAAATTATCCCTTTGCCATTTTGTATTTAAAATATTTTATTTGGTCACCTACACATTTCATAGATTTAATATTTTAAAATAAAATGAAAGTAAAATGAGATGCTCCATGTATTTGTGATAACGATGTCTTCTAAATATAAAGGCATGTGTATGTGTTTTCCAAATCTGACCTGTATTATTTGTTTTTCTGTCTTGTTGTGTTTCAGCATCAAGCTCACCAGGCGTTCTGTCACCTAGCAACAGTATCTCTGTACAAGAGTCACCAATACTCATTACTCAGGTTTGACCCTAGATTATAAGTTCCAATCTCTCTCTCTTTCTCTCTGCAAAATCTTTCTCTCTCTCTCTCTCTCTCTCTCTGCGCAAATCATGATATTTATTTTCTCATCTTATACTTAAAACAGAAAGAATATAATAATATCACTGCACAGAGGGTATTATTCTCTGTAGTTTGAGACCAGTTGTAGACTTCTGCTGTGACAAATAACAAATTCTATCAGAGACCTTTAAACAAAACACTTTTTACCGCTCTGATTCTGTACAGTTACAATTTTCAACAAAACTACAACAACAACAGGTAATAGCATACAGTTGGCGATAGTCATACTTTTTAAATAACATTCGTTGAGATTTTTTAGTAAACATATAACTATTTTGAAAATACCACTTCAGTCCATTTTCTTTAATTGAGACCACCTACAGACTGATTCTTTAAGAAATGACAGTTTCTGTATACCGGTAGTTACAAATGAAAGTACAGATGTGAATTTTGAAATATTTTTAATATGATAGCATAAGTTGTGAATTTCTGATTTGTTATGTCTCTGTCTCTCTCTCTCTCTCCACTGGTTTCTGCATAAGTTCAGTTGTGAATTTCTGATTTGTTATGTCTCTGTCTCTTTCTCTCTCTCCACTGGTTTCTGCAAAGTTGTGAATTTCTGATTTTTTATGTCCCTGGTCTCTCTCTCCACTGGTTTCAGCATAAGTTGTGAATTTCTGATTTGTTATGTCTCTGTCTCTCTCTCTCCACTAGTTTCTGCATAAGTTGTGAATTTCTGAATTTTTATGTCCCTGGTCTCTCTCTCCACTGGTTTCAGCATAAGTTGTGGATTTCTGACTTGTTATGTCCCTGGTCTCTCTCTCCACTGGTTTCAGCATAAGTTGTGAATTTCTGATTTGTTATGTCTCTGGTCTCTCTCTTCACTGGTTTCAGCATAAGTTGTGGATTTCTGACTTGTTATGTCCCTGGTCTCTCTCTCCACTGGTTTCAGCATAAGTTGTGAATTTCTGATTTGTTATGTCTCTGGTCTCTCTCTTCACTGGTTTCAGCATAAGTTCTGAATTTCTGATTTGTTATGTCCCTGGTCTGTCTCTTCACTGGTTTCTGCATAAGTTGTGAATTTCTGATTTGTTATGTCTCTGTCTCTCTCTACAATGGTTTTTAGCTATACTGGCCAACGGCCAGCAGAGCTTATGGGATGGTGTGTTGTCTGTCGTCCGTCGTCCGTCGGTCGTCTGTCGTCTGTCTGTCTGTCGTCTGTCGTCCGTTAACTTTTCTTCAAACGACTTCTCCTCAGAAACCGCTTGGCTAATTTTGACCAAACTTCACGTGGATGATCCTTAGATGATTGCTTTTTAGATTTGTTAAAATTAGGTCAGCGCTACATCCAAGATGGCTGCCATTACCATATATGGTCGAAACCTTAAAAAATCTTCTTCTCAAGAACCGCTGGACAGATTTCAACAGTTTTTCTTTTAAAATGATCGCCAATGCCTAGACTGTCAAGTTTGTTCAAATAAAGTCCCCAGGGTCAATAATGGCCGTGCCCCGGGGGTCCAAAGTTTGTATATTGAGGTTTTGCATGTTTTTCGTATAGACATATAGGAAAAAACTTTAAAAAATCTTCTTCTCTGAAACCACAAGGCACAGAGCTCTCATGTATTACATGTAGCATCAGCTTATGGTCCTCTACTAAGTTTGTTCAAATGGTGACCCTGGGGTCAAATTTGTCCCCGCCCCGGGGGTCACAGTTTTACATAGACTTATATAGGATTTTTTTTTTAAAAATCTTCTTCTCGGAAACTACAAGAGCCAGAGGTTTGATATTTTGCATTTACTATAAGCTTATGGTCCTTTACCAAGTTTGTTCAAATGGTGACCCTCGGGTCACTTTTGGCCCTGCCCCAAGGGTCACATGTTTTACATAGACATGTATAGGGAAAAACTTAAAAAATCTTCTTCTCTGAAACTGAAAGAGCCAGAGGTTTAATATTTTGCATTTGCTATAAGCTTGTGGTACTCTATCAAGTTTGTTCAAATGGTGACCCAGGGGTCACATTTGGCCCCATCCCGGGGGTCACAGTTTTACATAGGCTTGTATAGGGAAAACTGAAAAAAATCTTCATCTCTGGAACCACATGGCACAGAGCTCTCATGTATTACATGTAGCATCAGCTTATGGTCCTCTACTAAATTTGTTCAAATGGTGACCCTGGGGTCAAATTTGTCCCCGCCCCGAGGGTCACAGTTTTACATAGACTTAGGATTTTTTTTTTAAAAATCTTCTTCTCGCCAACTACAAGGTCAGACATGTATAGGGATTTCATTTTTCATCTGATCTTTACCAAACTTTACCAGATTCTTTAGTTATGGCCCTTGATTTAGTTAAAAAGCTGTTTTTTGCCCGAAACTTTCAAAAAAACGTAAATGGCAGTCACTCACTTCATTGATGTTATAAGAGCCATGTTAGCCAGTAGAGCGTCCACAGGCCCTCTTGGGCCTCTTGTTGCATAAGTTGTGAATTTCTGATTTGTTATGTCTCTGTCTGTCTCTCCACTGGTTTTTGCATAAGTTGTGAATTTCTGATTTGTTATGTCTCTGTCTCTCTCTCCACTGGTTTTTGCATAAGTTGTGAATTTCTGACTTGTTATGTCTCTGTCTCTCTCTCCACTGGTTTTTGCATAAGTTGTGAATTTCTGATTTGTTATGTCTCTGGTCTCTCTCTCCACTGGTTTCAGCATAAGTTGTGAATTTCTGATTTGTTATGTCTCTGGTCTTTTCACTGGTTTCTCTACCTAATACTCAATCTATCCCTCTATGTAAATCTACTCTCAACTCTGTGTGTGCCACCGACAGAACCTTTGTTGATGATTTTTGATTATACCTCTATCATTTAACAAATGCCATGTCATCTGTCCCCGTAGCCTTACTATTTTCTACAATTATATTGTTGCAGATTGACTCGTTGAAGGAAGCCCTGAACCATATGAAACAGGATAACCTGAGATTGAAAGCAGGCAAGATGAGGGTAAGCGGTCATTTCATACTAAGCAGTGACACCTGTGAAACCTGGGGATTATGAGTGACATATTCAGGTCTTCGGCATATGTATGCTACTTTTATCGGGAATATAGTGTTCCATTGTTTCAAACTTAAAGTCACTTTAATACAACTATCTGGATGATTTCGATTGAAAGAAATTATGAAATAAACTTAACACAATTTTTTTGTTTTCACATCTTCCTGGCCAATCCTCCATTTCGGGTAGTCCTTGTACAATTGAGATGACACTACGTGTTGAAGGTATGAAAAAAGAGATGTAAAACAGTGTCCTGATAACAATGCTAATGTGTTTTTCCAGGAACAAATGGCTAGGCTGCCGGTACTGAGGGTTCCTAAGAAGCCGATAGGTTTGACTAGTCGTACTGGTTCGGTGGCCATGACGGAATTACCGGATGGTGTTCCCGGGAAAGTGGAGCTTGGTAGCCTGGTCAGGAAGACTGTGGATCTACTGCAGGTAAATACAGCCAGAATAGAAATTGGATTAATTCTCAAAATATTTAAATAGTCCTTCAGATGAGATGTTCCAATTTGCTAAAATGCCCAGTGCGATACAGCAAGGATAATTAACTCATCATTATAAGTCCTTTACCGGATTGTCAGTGGAGGGGACTTTAGGTTTGCCCCACACCCACCCACCGTCCATCCGTGGCGTGAGTCTGTCAGTCTATCCAACAAATATGGATCCTGCAATAATGAGGAAGATATTGAAAATATTTTTATGAAACTTGGTGTGTTGGTAGATGGCGGTGAGGGGATTATACACGTTATTTTACTTTGTTCATTTGACAAAAAACATGGTTGCTATGGCAACGGAAATAATAAAAATACACAAAATATATGGATCCTTTCACTACAAAAGAAATGCTCAAGATAATTTAATGAACATTCTTTAATGAACACATTTGTGTGTGGGTAAGAGGGAGTGAGGAGATGAAGATGATCATCTGTCAAACAATGGGTTGCTATGGCAACATAAATTGTAAAAAAATACACGAAATACACCGTTACTTAAAATAGAAAAATGGTTTCCGCTCAATAACATTAGTTAGGAATGAGATATTGTATTGAAGCTTATATGAACAGTAAGCTTGGGATTGCATTTGGGGTCAAGATAAAGGTCACTGTTACTAAAACTAGAAAACAGTTTCTGCTCAATAGCATTAGTTAGGGATGAGCTATTGGCCTGAAACTTGGGTTCAAGGTCAATCTCACTCATACTGAAAATAGAACAAATGTTTCTGCTCATTAACTTTACTTAGGAATGAGATATTGGCCTAAAACTTGGTGTGTAGGTAGTTTATATGAAAAGCAAGTTTGGGATTGCATTTATGGTCAATGTCAGGGTCACTGTTACTAAAATAATGCCTGATAGGGGAACGTGCATTGCTCTACAATACCTGAGAATCTTGTTCATCATTACGTGTATGTTGTAATGTTCTACATTATAAAATCAGTTACTGTGCTCTTCAGAAGCTTTTAATAGAAAAAGTAATTTTGTATGCATAAGAAACAGCAACTTTTTCAGGAAAATTAATCGAAAACAATGCCATTTGTTTGAAAAACATGGACTTTTTCGTCTGAGTATAATTTGAAGGCCTTAAGGTAACAGCTAGATATGTTTATGTTATAACACCTACATATTGTCTCATTACAGAATGTACACAAACTGAGTGCATGTCCAAGAGTGGTGGACATCAGTAAGCGAAAACCAGGTATATACACGTAAACAGCTTTTAAACTTTCTAGAAAATTCATCTTTTCAATTGAATAATTTAAAGTGTTACGTGAGTGATGCTCTGCTTATTGTATCATGATGAATATGGGTTATCTTTGGTTTGTTTGTACCTCTATGATCATAATAACAATAATGTATAATCATATGTAGGTACAGAGCCAGTATCCATGGCAATTAACCCAAAACAACAATTAGTGAGGAACACTGCCAACCTAACAGTGTTGGAGAAGAAAACACAAGAGGTAAGTGACTATTTGTTGTATTTTGTAGTAATCAGTCATCCACTGACCAACCAATAGCAGACACGGGCCAGTGGTCACATTGTTAAGGTTATTCCGTTAAAGCATTCATGGAACCCCAGAAAAGATACTTTTGTCGACCACCCAACCATAGATGCAAAATTGAGTTGAAAGAACCAAATTTCAGAAAATTGGGTTCACCCATAGACATGTAGACATGATAGATGTTTATTAAATGGCCTTCCTAGGGCCCCAGGTATGTTTAATGGAATAGCTCTTAGCTGAGAGGATAGTTTAGCTGTATATTGACACCAACAAAGTGGAGAGGTTATTGTTACGTTTTAGTAAGCATGTTGTAAGTTGAGAGGATGTTCCATAGTCCAAAAAGATGTTCAAATCTTAAGTGTACTGCAAGATTAATAGTGGTTACTTCAAAAGTTATGAGAAGATATTATAATCTTTAGCAGACATTTTGTAAACTGCGAATTGTATTAAAGGTGTTACAAGATGTTGGAAAGTGTTACATGAAAGGAGATGCATTTGTATAAGTTTTCACCGAAAGCTTGTTTTCAAATTCAGTCTCAAGTATTATTTAATATAGTTGATGTTATAAAGTGTAACGTGTATATTACAGCTACAAGTACAGGTGACGATGTTGTTGGCTGCCAACAGGACGGGTGGTCAAGTTCGAACAGACTTTTCTGTGTTCCCTACACCAGAATTTGCCAGGGTAAGTCATTCTCTTGGATTACTCACAGTTTCTAAAACACAGTTTAAATCCTTCCTTCGTGTGTTTAGAAAGAGTTATGATTTCCATTTTCATTTTTAGTTTACAGCAGATCATGAGACTAATCACAATTTGTCAGTGTTTGCCAAAATAATGCTGAGTCTTGTTCTGTAGAAATCATTAAAGTTGAAATATGTTTTATTTTTACACCATCTGATCTGAATGAGAGCTGGCGTGGTGCAGTCAGTAGCGTGTCAGATTTGTAACCAGAGGCCCCGGGTTCGATCCTCCGTGGTGCCACTGAGTTTTGTCGGTGTGTTCTTGGGCAAGACACTTTCCCTTAGCCTCGTCCGTCGGATGGGGACGTAAACCCGGCGGTCCCGTGAACCATATCCTTCCACTCTCTCTGGGGTGGCTCTAAATAACCTATACTGTGTTGATGAACCTGATTGTTTAAGTTTTAATTTCATATTAAAATACCCATTTTACATGCTTTCTTATGGCTTTAGATTGTACTATCAAACTCACGCACACAGTCGTCCATTATTGCCCATAATGAGGCAGAAGGACTAAAATTTTGATACAATAAAAAACAACAAAACCTAAACACCCAAGCAAGTCTGCAAAATAATGTGACCTATCATAATTCTATTACATCTATGTAATCTATCGGTGTCAATGTTGGTGGATGACAGATGACAAAAAAACGATATTTCGTTTCAGGTCCTGCATGAGAAGTGTGGAGACAGTCTACTTGTTGGCCGTGTTTCCATGCCAACAGACAAAGGAAAAGGCGAGATAATTCCAATAAATATACAACCTAATCAGTTACGGGCCCTGCATGCCAGGCTGGTCACTTAACAACATGGATTGTGCAATAATTGTGTAGTGATTTTTTTTTCGAATTTATGGAATTATTATTCTTAATTGAATCTTTAATATATTGTGCATATTGAGTTAAAATAATGAAAACAAACATGACCTTATTATGCTTATTCTGCTTTAAAGCCATTAACTATATTGTGGGTTGTCTTTGAATGTTTATAGGTAAGGGCCACTCCATTAAAACATACATGCAGTCAAATTGTTATTATACCCAAATGTTGCTGTGAATAAATAGGTCATGTTTATTTTAATACATTATTTTATCTCTATCATATCTGTCAGTTTGTATTAAAAGCAAATTAAAGAAAAAGAGGTTGGATTGCTTTAATATCTGATAGGGGCAGACACTGTAGTATGTAAGATCAGTTATTTTACACAAGTTTGGCACTGATTTAACAAGCCAATAGATACTGAAAAACACCTACAATTTATCCCTTATTAATGAGTAAATCACATATTTGGGTCTTGAAAGCCTTACCATACACGTTTTTAGTGAAATGTAAGTTGTCAGTTCCTTGATGCTGATACTAGTGTTTAAGGAAATTTTGGTTGATTTTCAGTGGTTACATGTCTTTGTCTGCATGTTTCGTATTGTCAAGGAATTGTTAAATAATGCAGTGTTACCTGCCGAATCCGACCCCCCTCGGGGCCCAACAAATTTGGCGGATATAGACAGATAAACCATGCTTTGCACATCAAAGCCAAGGATAACACAAAAAAGGGGGAAATGATTTTCCCTTATTTCCATTGTGGTCCTTAATGTCTTATGAAGATTACCATTATATAACAGTGTAGATGCAAAAGAAACAAACAGTAATACAACATTAATACCGATATAAACAGTTTGGATTATCATTGTGTGGGTTTTGGCAAGAGTTTTTCCCCGTTCAGATGTTGAATTGATCTAATTGTGCAAATGTTGTTAATTATACATGTTATGACAACCCTTTTATTTATTTATCATGGTGTTTGTGCTAAATTATAGTTATATTGAACAAAATATATGTTATATATTAAAGAACAGGCCTGGATTCACCAACCATTCTTCAATCTATCCTTAGACTTTAGCTCAGGTACTCAAATGTCCTTCACAAATATTCCCATGACCTTCAAAGATAAACAAGCGTATGAAGTTGCTATTATACAATTATGGACTTTTCAGCTGTTATACATGATGTGATATGCACCAAAAAAATCATTATTGACCGAGGCGATAGCCGAGGTCAATAATGATTTTTTGGTACATATCAACATCATGTATAACAGCTGAAAAGTCCATAACTGTTTTATTATATAACCCTCAATTTACAATTATATAAAACAGGTCAATATCAAAAAAACAATTATATAAAACAGGTCAATATCAAAAAAACAGGTCAATATCAAAAAAACAGGTCAATATCGCTAGATATTTTTTCTAAAAAATTACTTTTTAGCCAATGAAAACGCGTCTATTTATAGGTTATATAATAATGATTAATATTTATCATATTTATAAATAACACCTTTTATGAACGTTTATCCTTTACACTTATAGAAATATTTGTGATTGAAATTTGCTTACTTAGACTGAAATCTAAGAATATTCTAAAGAATGCTTGGTGAATTCAAGGCCAGGTTTCCACAACTCTCAGACTCAGCTGCAAACCCTTTTAGACTCTGCCCCATTTAAGACTCTGCCCCAGACCATTAGACCTGTTTTCAGACTTAGAGAAACATAATTATGATAAATCACTGCTCAATGTTAAATAGTGTAAGTCTCATTAGGGTCTATTATTTTCCAGAATTTTTAGAAGCAAGAATCTTGTTACCAGTAAAACACTGGATACAAACTAATTAAATACATCACTTCTCGGTTTTATTTGGTACTTACACGTCCCATTAGGATCTATTCATTTCCAGAAAGTAGATGCACATTAGCACAGATTGATATTGACGTTGCACAATAAAACTGTAAATTTCATGAAATATCGTGCCATTGAACAATAGAAGCACAATCATTCAATATATTCCCGATCTGTTTTCGGACAAAATCATACATATATGTAGAATGAAATCTATTTTTAGCAATTTTAAGCAATCTCGATCCGTGCTATTCTAACTTGAAATGTAGCATTTACAGAACTCGGTCATCCACAAACACGCAATCAAAACAAACACCAATTACAAGGATAAGTAGAAGCGAAGTAAGCGACACTACAGACATAAATGGAAAGGTCAGTGGCACAAAGGTCAGTGACACAAAAGCTGCTGGGAGTTTAAACTAAGATCTTTGAGAAGTTACAAATTGTTGCATGATATAATTATATTTTTAAAATGTTCTTACATTTCTGATGGTTTGGGGCTTTGTCTGATAGATCCAGGTGTCTGCATGCTTAAGCTTCATGTATTACTGCTGTAAAATGCATCTAAATGTGACATCCATGTACATCTTTATATAAAATGTTGTATGTTGTCAGTCAGCCAAAGCTTGTGGCTTGTGTACTTTTTGTTTTAAAGGGGTGAGGGGTATGTCAGAATTTTTCTAGAATAACCTAAAATTAAAAAAAAAAATCCAATTAATGATAAAAAAAAAAATAGTTTGAATACCCTGTATATTTTGAAAAGAATCGAGAGTAAAATGCTTAGAATAACACTAGGGCGTTTCTGCCTATGATAGGACATAATACTGGGTCAAATGAAGTAATGAGACATTTTCAGGCTCATTTGTTGTGTTTAGGCCCTTTAGAATAAAAAATGTAATTCTATGTCAATTATAAGTGTGACCCCTAGACCCCCACACCCCATCCACTAAGTATGATGTACCCAATTTAAAGTCTGTTTTCAAGGAATTTTACATCAATACTGACTTACAGTATTAGGTTATTTGTTACTGTTAAGAGTGTTGTTTTTTTTTGAAACTTCGCAATGACATTTTGAATACTGTTATACTTAAAATACTGAAATTCAATATTAGAGTATTTAAAAGTGATGAGATAGTGATTGGAGTAAAGATATCTAAATAAAATAAATATCGCAGAAAATATTTGTTATTATAAACCACTGACATGACTGCTCTTACATTCTATAAAAAAAGATGTCAAACATTTTAGCATTTATTAGCTTATTTTCATACACTCCATTTTATGTATTTAGTTTTTGAGATTGTTCTTAAGACTGGTCTGAAACTATTTTACAGTTTCATGTTAACGACCTTAACAAAAATCGATTTATACTCTTAGTCTTAATTAGAGAGACAAGCAATTAAATAGTAGGTATTTCACGGTAGCAGTTAACATGACGCCAGTACTTAGATCTCCGCCCTATTGTTGATGTCGGAGTATATTGACAATAGGTTATATTATAATACAGTTGCACATGCTTTATTATACTGTTGCACATGCTATTGTTTGTCGGAGGTATAGTATTGGTTTGATTGGTTAAAATGGATAAATGATTGACAACTGGCGGCATGTTAATTGCTCCATAGTAAAGTTTAATATTAAAAATACTTAACTTATTTGTTAGACAGCCGTCTAAACCTGGGCTCATGTCATTGTATGATAGCTTCTGTAGAAAACATCTACAATAATGATTCTGCATCATGAGGCATGTTCCTGATAGTTATAAAACAAGAACTACCCCAATACATGCTGATAAAACACATGCATCATGAGGCATGTTCCTGATAGTTATGAAACAAGAACTACCCCAATACATGCTGATAAAACACATGCATCATGAGGCATGTTCCTGATAGTTATGAAACAAGAACTACCCCAATACATGCTGATAAAACACATGCATCATGAGGCATGTTCCTGATAGTTATGAAACGAGAACTACCCCAATACATGCTGAAAAAACACACGAAGAAGATCAAGTGAAAAAAGGGATTTTAAATGCAAAATGTCCAATGTTGTGAACTGATATTGTATGGTTTCTATAGAACCTGAGAATGTGGCTCAGTGTCAGATGTTTTGCATAGAAATTGTGCATCAGTTGTGCAGTACATTTCAAATGTACGTCAATTGTGTATTTTCAAATGTACATCTGACAATTGAATTGTGCATTTTCAAATGTACATGTACATCAATTGTGGATTTCCAAGTACATCAGTTGTGCATTTTCGAACTCAAATGTACATAAATTGTGCAATTTGGTCTACTTTTTTGCCGTTCCGATACTTCGGTTTGATTTATATCTTGATAAAAAGATGAAAACTTGTGCATTTCGCTACTTCTAAGCTTGTTCATTTTCTAGATTCATTTAGTTACAAAGTTGCAGTTCATCTTTCCAGAATTTCTGGGTATATGGATGCATTATCAATGGTTTATAGATCTTGATGTATTTTTCTGCTTACAGTAGATCATGGTGATATTGTAGGTATAACTGCCAGTCTGTAATTATATATATGAAGCTGTTGCAATAAAGTGGTATGCTTTCAGTCAAGAAATGGGCATGAAACTGATTTTGTGTTTTTGTTATTTATAGCCCAAGTTAATTTCCCTTCTGAAAGTCAGTCAGATGTACCTGACAGTTGGTAAATTAGTCCTTATCAATGGAGAATAGCAGTATATGTATGGAAAATAGCAGTATATGTATGGAGAATAGCAGTATATATATGGAGAATAGCAGTATATATATGGAGAATAGCATATATGGAGAATGGCAGTATATATATGGAGAATAGCAGTGTATATATATATGGAGAACGGCAGTATATATATTGAGAATAGCAGTATATATATGGAGAATAGCAGTATATATATGGAGAATAGCAGTATATATATGGAGAATAGGTGTATATATGGAGAATAGCAGTATATATATGGAGAATAGCAGTATATATATAAAAAATTATATTTAGGATAGCAGTATATATAGTGAAAATGATGTATGTGCAGACAACTTCTAACTTCAGGCGTTGTTAGTGTCAGTGTTTGTATATTTAGAGACCAAGTATACTGAACCTAAAGTTCTAATACAAAATGATCGGTTTTGTGTCACCTTTTTGAAGGAAAATGCAATACATAGGGATCTCTTTGTCGTCCGTCACAAAAACTTAACGTTGGCTATAACTTTCTCATTTCTTGATTTTTCTTAATCATACTTTTAATATACACTCATCATGACTACATCGACATGACCATACTAAAACATAAAGGTCAAGGTCACACTGAAGGTCATTATATGGGTTAAATACTCTTCTTTTTCAGTATATACCCATCATTACAACATCGACATGACCATACTAAAATATAAAGGTCAAGGTCACACTGAAGGGTTTAAATACTCATATTTTTCTTCATGAATATTTACTCAGGCCAGTTTGTCAAGGTCATTTATCTGGGTCTATAAAACTTTGTTATACAGACAAAGTGCTAACAGGCGACACACGTGTTCCGCGGAACTCCCATCTAGTTATGTTATGGACACTTCAAAATATGGAAACAAAGATGGTTGATTAGTGAGTTGGTCATGCAATTGTAGGATGAGGATATGCTTAACTTTATGATTGAATTCATTTTATAAACATTTTCTGATTCGTATCGGATCAATATTTCATGTTCAAGTTACACTTAAATTTTAACGTTTTATTTGTTCTTTATTGAAAATCAATGAATGAATGGAGTTTTACGACACGTCGATACATAAATAGGTCATATTGTGCGCAAAAAACGATGAAAGATGAAGAAATTAAGTGGTAATTTAAAATTAATGTAAATATATAGATAAAACTATTAAAAATATCATTGAAAATCAATCCTCAACTTAACTTGTTAAAGGGGTTGATGCACTCTTTTCAAACAATATTTATTTAAAAAGGCTGTGAAAAACTTGAAAATAGCTGAAAGAATTATCAAAATGCCGTGAAATATAAAGGAGATATGACCTATTAAAATTTGCAAAGAAACATAAATGGAGGCGATCATCTTGGAACGTCGCGCCTTTTTACCATATATGGCATATTGACAAAATGTCTTAAAGCAAAGAAAATCCCTGCAAACTGATTACAAATATATGAAAAAAGTGCATCAACCCCTTTAAGTTTCCTTTCAGTAGCGAGCCAGACACAGTAAGAGTACTGCAATGAATGTGATGGCTTCCATAATGTATTGCTTCTTGTTACAGCATATTTTCTTATATAGTTTTCTTTCATTGTGGTTCCCGCGTGCCCAGTTTGGTCACGGGGCAAAAAATAGGGCCACTGTTGATCCCTTTGAAGGGGTAGGCAAAGGGGTAGAATCCCCCCAAATTCATGTTCATTTTCTCATTTTTTGTTCATGTTCATTAAAGGTCTTCATCATGATCCTTGCATTGTTTCAGGTGCCATCTCGCTCACATCAAAAGAGCAGTGGCAGAAAAACAATAAACGTGGCTCCAGCGTAAATGGAGTTTTTACGATAGAATTTGCAGCAGCTCTGCATTTCAGGGTGAGAAGGTTCTAGGCCCATTTTCCGTATTTTATCTCGATGTACATGGACGATGAGCCTGGCATGTTCATGCCTGTTAGGCGCCATATAACCTGTAATGTGTTGGTGCGCCTTAAAACCCCAATTCGATTCAATTTCATACCTTGAAGCAAAAGGTATTAAAGCAGCTGTCCAACCAACAACATTCAATTTTACAACATATGTACACTGTTTCTAAACCTGCTGATGATGAGGTATATACATAACTTGCATATTTTGAGAATCCAACCTCTATCGTGTCTATAGAAAGAATATAAAAGGCTTTCCCAGACAGACTGAACCCCAAAACTGGAGCATCAAATTAAGAGTTGCCAACTCATTCATTTTACGCACATTCAATTATGAATATTCTTAAACCCAAGAATAAACCTATACTTTTAATCGGTACATACTAGCATACATAATTATATGACCTGAATACCTGGACAGAGTTTTGATAAACGGCTTTGTAGTGTAATTTTGCACTTATTTAGCAGGTTTATTAAATAGTTTCTTTAAACATTATCTAGAATACAAAAGTCAATATGGAAATATCGTGTTGCTTGGAGCTTTGGTGCATTATACACACTTAATACTTATCTATTAGGTGGCTGCAAACCTCTATAAACTCATATAATGGAGGGAAAGGAAAAACAACAACTAGTAATAGGAATTGTATTTATTGTACACATTAAACCATGCATATCAGTGTACTGCTGTATATAATTATTGTATACATTAAACCATGCATATCAGTGTACTGCTGTATATAATTATTGTATACATTAAACAATGCATATCAGTGTACTGCTGTATATAATTATTGTATACATTAAACTATGCATACCTGTGTACTGCTGTATACAATTATTGTATACATTAAACCATGCATATCAGTGTACTGCTGTATACAATTATTGTATACATTAAACCATGCATATCAGTGTACTGCTGTATATAATTATTGTATACATTAAACCATGCATATCAGTGTACTGCTGTATATAATTATTGTATACATTAAACCATGCATATCAGTGTACTGCTGTATATAATTATTGTATACATTAAACCATGCATATCAGTGTACTGCTGTATATAATTATTGTATACATTAAACCATGCATATTAGTGTACTGCTGTATACAATTATTGTATACATTAAACCATGCATATCAGTGTACTGCTTGTATACATTAAACCATGCATATCAGTGTACTGCTGTATACAATTATTGTATACATTAAACCATGCATATCAATGTACTGCTGTATACAATTATTGTATACATTAAACCATGCATATCAGTGTACTGCTTGTATACATTAAACCATGCATATCAGTGTACTGCTGTATACAATTATTGTATACATTAAACCATGCATATCAGTGTACTGCTGTATACGATTATTGTATACATTAAACCATGCATATCAGTGTACTGCTTGTATACATTAAACCATGCATATCAGTGTACTGCTGTATACAATTATTGTATACATTAAACCATGCATATCAGTGTACTGCTGTATATAATTATTGTATACATTAAACCAGATATATCAGTGTACTGCTGTATATAATTATTGTATACATTAAACCATGCATATCAGTGTACTGCTGTATATAATTATTGTATACATTAAACCATGCATATCAGTGTACTGCTGTATACAATTATTGTATACATTAAACCATGCATATCAGTGTACTGCTTGTATACATTAAACCATGCATATTAGTGTACTGCTGTATACAGTTATTGTATACATTAAACCATGCATATCAGTGTACTGCTGTATATAATTATTGTACACATTAAACCATGCATATCAGTGTACTGCTGTATATAATTATTGTATACATTAAACCATGCATATCAGTGTACTGCTGTATACAATTATTGTACACATTAAACCATGCATATCAGTGTACTGCTGTATACAATTATTGTATACATTAAACCATGCATATCAGTGTTCTGCTGTATATAATTATTGTATACATTAAACCATGCATATCAGTGTACTGCTGTATACAATTATTGTACACATTAAACCATGCATATCAGTGTACTGCTGTATACAATTATTGTATACATTAAACCATGCATATCAGTGTACTGCTGTATATAATTATTGTACACATTAAACCATGCATATCAGTGTACTGCTGTATACAATTATTGTACACATTAAACCATGCATATCAGTGTACTGCTGTATATAATTATTGTATACATTAAACCATGCATATCAGTGTACTGCTGTATATAATTATTGTACACATTAAACCATGCATATCAGTGTACTGCTGTATACAATTATTGTATACATTAAACCATGCATATCAGTGTACTGCTGTATACAATTATTGTATACATTAAACCATGCATATCAGTGTACTGCTGTATATAATTATTGTACACATTAAACCATGCATATCAGTGTACTGCTGTATATAATTATTGTATACATTAAACCATGCATATCAGTGTACTGCTGTATATAATTATTGTATACATTAAACCATGCATATCAGAGTACTGCTGTATATAATTATTGTATACATTAAACCATGCATATCAGTGTACTGCTGTATACAATTATTGTATACATTAAACCATGCATACCTGTGTACTGCTGTATACAATTATTGTTTACATTAAACCATGCATATCAGTGTACTGCTTGTATACATTAAACCATGCATATCAGTGTACTGCTGTATAAAATTATTGTATACATTAAACCATGCATATCAGAGTACTGCTGTATATAATTATTGTATACATTAAACCATGCATATCAGTGTACTGCTGTATACAATTATTGTATACATTAAACCATGCATATCAGTGTACTGCTGTTGACTATAAGAATAACATCTTCTCTATGGAAATTCCATAACAATTTTCAATGCAAGATATTCCAAGGTGTCCAAATATTTAACCAATAAATTATTTCATGGGCTGCATGAAATAGCTTTATTAGATAGATCAGTTCCAAATTTGGTACCTGTATAAAATGCCTTAAACTTTCAACTGTATGCAGGTGTATACGACAAAAACAAAAATAGTATATGTGTAGGTAATTTGCTGTTCCTCTCAGCTGAGCAGGAAACAATTCTACCAACACTGGGTCACTTATGCTTAAGGGGCACAGGGCAATATTGACGTCTTGCATAGTTATTAACCCAGTATGCCTTTTACTTTGAACCTGCTTGCATATTCTATCATATGTTTAAATGTATTATTGGTACAATATGATCAACAATTAGTAATTAAATCATTATTAATAATG
This sequence comes from Cyrtodaria siliqua, assembly GCA_037043455.1. Lineage (NCBI taxonomy): Eukaryota > Metazoa > Mollusca > Bivalvia > Adapedonta > Hiatellidae > Cyrtodaria > Cyrtodaria siliqua. The sequence goes on from JAWPHD010000856.1 coordinate 307,062, forward strand.
ATATGAATTATTATTAACATGATGCCGATTGTCAGTCATGTCAACCAATCGGACCAATACAATACCTCCAACAAACAATAGAACATGCAACTGTATTATAAAGCAGGTACAACTGTTATATAATATAACTTAGTATTGTCAATATACTCAACATCAACAATAGGACAGAGATATCTATGTAGTGGCCTTATGTAAGGTGGAGATATCTATGTAGTGACCCTATTTAAGGTGGAGATATCTATATAGTGACGGAGATATCTATATAGTGACGGAGATATCTATGTAGTGGCATTGTGTAAGGTGGAGATATCTATGTAGTGACCTTATTTAAGGTGGAGATATCTATGTAGTGGCCTTATGTAAGGTGGAGATATCTATGTAGTGGCCTTGTGTAAGGTGGAGATATCTATGTAGTGGCCCTATTTAAGGTGGAGATATCTATGTAGTGGCCTTGTGTAAGGTGGAGATATCTATGTAGTGGCCATGTGTAAGGTGGAGATATCTATGTAGTGGCCCTATTTAAGGTGGAGATATCTATGTAGTGACCCTATTTAAGGTGGAGATATCTATATAGTGACGGAGATATCTATATAGTGACGGAGATATCTATGTAGTGGCCTTGTGTAAGGTGAAGATATCTATGTAGTGGCCTTATGTAAGGTGGAGATATCTATGTAGTGGCCTTGTGTAAGGTGGAGATATCTATGTAGTGGCCTTGTGTAAGGTGGATATATCTATGTAGTGGCCTTGTGTAAGGTGGATATATCTATGTAGTGGCCTTGTGTAAGGTGGATATATCTATGTAGTGGCCTTGTGTAAGGTGGATATATCTATGTAGTGGCCTTGTGTAAGGTGGATATATCTATATAGTGGCATTATGTAAGGTGGAGATATCTATGTAGTGGCCTTATGTAAGGTGGAGATATCTATGTAGTGGCCTTATGTAAGGTGGAGATATCTATGTAGTGACCTTATTTAAGGTGGAGATATCTATATAGTGGCATTGTGTAAGGTGGAGATATCTATGTAGTGGCCTTATGTAAGGTGGAGATATCTATGTAGTGACCTTATTTAAGGTGGAGATATCTATATAGTGGCATTATGTAAGGTGGAGATATCTATGTAGTGGCCTTATGTAAGGTGGAGATATCTATGTAGTGACCTTATTTAAGGTGGAGATATCTATATAGTGGCATTATGTAAGGTGGAGATATCTATGTAGTGGCCTTATGTAAGGTGGAGATATCTATGTAGTGACCTTATTTAAGGTGGAGATATCTATATAGTGGCATTATGTAAGGTGGAGATATCTATGTAGTGGCCTTATGTAAGGTGGAGATATCTATGTAGTGACCTTATTTAAGGTGGAGATATCTATGTAGTGGCCTTGTGTAAGGTGGAGATATCTATGTAGTGGCCTTATGTAAGGTGGATATATATGTAGTGGCCCTGTGTGAGGTGGATATATCTATGTAGTGACCTTATGTAAGGTGGATATATATATGTGGTGGCCTTGTGTAAGGTGGAGATATATATGTAGTGGCCCTGTGTAAGGTGGATATATCTATGTAGTGACCTTGTGTAAGGTGGAGATATCTATGTAGTGGCCTTGTGTAAGGTGAAGATTTCTATATAGTGGCCATGTGTAAGGTGGAGATATCTATGTAGTGGCATTATGTAAGGTGGAGATATCTATGTAGTGGCCTTGTGTAAGATGGAGATATCTATGTAGTGGCCTTGTGTAAGATGGAGATATCTATGTAGTGGCCTTATGTAAGGTGGAGATATCTATGCAGTGGCCTTGTGTAAGGTGGAGATATCTATGTAATGGCATTGTGTAAGGTGGAGATATCTATGTAGTGGCATTGTGCAAGGTGGAGATATCTATGTAGTGGCCTTGTGTAAGATGGAGATATCTATGTAATGGCATTGTGTAAGGTGGAGATATCTATGCAGTGGCCTTGTGTAAGGTGGAGATATCTATGTAGTGGCATTGTTGTAAGGTGGAGATCTGTATGTAGTGGCCTTGTGTAAGGTGGAGATATCTATGTAGTGGCCTTGTGTAAGGTGGAGATATCTATGTAGTGGCCTTATGTAAGGTGAAGATATCTATGTAGTGGCCTTGTGTAAGGTGGAGATATCTATGTAGTGGCCTTGTGTAAGATGGAGATATCTATGTAGCGGCCTTGTGTAAGGTGGAGATATCTATGTAGTGGCCATGTGTAAGGTGGAAATATCTATGTAGTGGCCTTGTTGTAAGGTGGAGATATCTATGTAGTGGCCTTATGTAAGGTGGAGATATCTATGTAGTGGCCTTTAGTAAGGTGGAGATATCTATGTAGTGGCCATGTGTAAGGTGGAAATATCTATGTAGTGGCCTTGTTGTAAGGTGGAGATATCTATGTAGTGGCCTTATGTAAGGTGGAGATATCTATGTAGTGGCCTTATGTAAGGTGGAGATATCTATGTAGTGGCCTTATGTAAGGTGGAGATATCTATGTAGTGGCCTTGTGTAAGGTGGAGATATCTATGTAGTGGCCTTGTGTAAGGTGGAGATATCTATGTAGTGGCCTTGTGTAAGGTGGAGATATCTATGTAGTGGCCTTATGTAAGGTGGAGATATCTATGTAGTGGCCTTATGTAAGGTGGAGATATCTATGTAGTGGCCTTATGTAAGGTGAAGATATCTATGTAGTGGCCTTGTGTAAGGTGGAGATATCTATGTAGTGGCCTTATGTAAGGTGGAGATATCTATGTAGTGGCCTTGTGTAAGGTGGAGATATCTATGTAGTGGCCTTGTGTAAGGTGGAGATATCTATGTAGTGGCCTTGTGTAAGGTGGAGATATCTATGTAGTGGCCTTGTGTAAGGTGGAGATATCTTTGTAGTGGCCTTGTGTAAGGTGGAGATATCTATGTAGTGGCCTTATGTAAGGTGGAGATATCTATGTAGTGGCCTTGTGTTAATTGAACGTCAAGAGTCAATCATGCCGTGTGTCCCTGTACAGTTTTAGGCATGTCAACTAGTGTCTCATAAATATTGAAGAATTCTTAGTTATGATACCAGAGGCTTCAACAATTTACTTCACCACTAATTAGTATGAATATATATATACATGTAATACATTTAGACAATAGCTTGATTAGATAGATTCATTTCAAATTTGGTACCTCAATAAAATGCCTTCAACATAATGTTGGTGTATACTTCACAAACAAAGATAGTATACTTATGTAAGTAATTTGTTCCACTCAGCTGAGCAGGAAACAATCTGTCCACTTTTCATCCGATCATGAGGAATATCAACCTTTCCCTCTTAAAAATATTGAAGAATTTTTCAGTTGGGTTAATGTGCTAACGACTTAAAACATTTACTATACTAATTAGCATAGTATGTATATCACCACAAAATATCGACCGTCATACATGTGTTGAAAATGATGTAAAACACCATACAAACAAACAAATGTATATATAAAATATATTATTATAAACATTTATCCATGAAATATACCGGGCAATTATAATTTTCAATGCAAGACATTGAAAGGTCTCCAAATATTAAAACCAATAAATTATTTTATGGCTGCAAAACAACAGCTTTATGAGATAGATTGTTCCAAATTTGGTACCTCAATCAAATGCCTTAAACATTAAATATTATGCAGGTGTATACTTCACAAACAAAAATAGTATATTTACGTAATTTGTTGTTTTGTATTGCACGAAACATTTCTTCAACACTTTTCATTGCATTATGAGGAATATGTGTCTCTTGTGCATATTGAAGGACTATTTGGGATAAGGTTATTAATACTTGAAAAATTTACTATACTTATTAGTATAAATATGTATATATAAAATTGTATAATAATTCACAATTATTTATGAAAAATACCACCACAATATCCACTGCCAGACATTCGAAGTTGTCCAAATATTTAACCAAGAAATTTATTTTATGGGCTGCATAAAATAGCTTTTTTAGATAAATAAATTCCAAATTTGGCCCCTCAATAGAATGCCTTAAAGGACATTTAGGTGTGTACTTCACAAACAAAAGTAGTATATGTATGAAATTTGTTGTTGTTGTTTTTTCTCAGCTGAGCAGGAAACAATCATTCCAACACGTTTCATCTTATGAATTGAATTGAATTGGGTTTTAAGGTGCACCAACACATGAAAAGGTTATATGGTGCCTAACAGGCATGAACATGCCAGGCTCATCTTCCATGTACATCGAGATAAAATATGGAAAATGGGCCTAGAATCTTCTCACCCTGAACTGCAGAGTTGCTGCAAATTCTATCGTAGAAACTCCATTTACGCTGGAGCCACGTTATTGTTTTTCTGCCACTGCTCTTTTGATGTGAGCGAGATAGCACCTGAAACAATGCAGGGATCATGATGAAGACCTTTAATGAAGATGAACAAAAAATTATAAAATGAACATGAATTTGGGGGGATTCTACCCCTCTGCCTACCTCTCCAAAGGGATCTACAGTGGCCCTATTCTTTGCCCCGTGACCAAACGGGGGCACTCGGGAACCACATACGGCTCATCTTATGAGGAATATCAACATGCACCTCCTATACATATTGAAGAATTCTTCATTTGAGATAAGGTGACTTCAAACATTTACTATACCTAAGTATAAATATGTATATATAAACTCCTAAATAATACAAATGTATCTATGAAATCAGAGAATTAGTTTAAACCTATTTATTTACATAGATTGTAACGAAAGCCCTATGAACTTATTTGAATCACTCTCGATGTCTTCCTGGGTATAACCAGTACTCAGCAAATGCAGATAAAGTGTCTTGCTCAGGGACACAACGCATATGGCAATGGCCGGGATCGAACCCACGAATTTTCGATCCTGGGTCCAACGCTCTACCACTAGACCACAGCGCTCCTCAGAGAATTTAGACAACACTGATGAAATATGCCACCACAATATACAATGCCAGACATTCCAAGGTGTCCAAATATTAAACCAATAAATTATTTTATGGGCTGCATAAAATATCATTATTAGATAGATCAGTTCCAAATTTGGTACCTCAATAAAAATGCCTTTAACATTCAACATTGTGCAGGCAATTGTATAATTCGCGTACAAAAATAGTAAACATGCAAGTGATTTCTTGTTCCGCTCAACTGAGCAGGAAACAAGTCTTCCAACCTATTGCATACTGTATGCTTAACTTGGAGCAACATTAACAATTGCCACATAACAATATTAACACATTAACTATATCTGCAATCTTATAATAATAAAACAATATTTGCATGATATATGAAATATACTATTACAATTTTCAATGCAAGACATTGAAAGGTCCCCAAATATTTTATAACTGTCATGCATTTAACCTGAATTATCCCCCTTTTTACTTAAGAGTTTTCAGTTAAAACCCGGCATTGTCACCGCTCAAAATCATAGTTTACATAGAGGATCTTACATGAGTGACAGAGCCTCGTATCCTATCATTTTATCACACTCGTTTATTAAAATCAATAATTCCCAATCACTCATGTAAGTTTCTATTTATCACATAACACATCTAGAACGTGATAGTCTCGCTTATATGTTGTTAATTTACCTTGAATACGGCGCTGTAAGAGAAATCGACGTCATGTTATATTGTTTGACATTTTTTTACTATTGTGTTTCCATAGCAACCACAATAAATAACGTGTATAATCTCCTAGCTCTTCTACCATATGTAAAAGTTTCATGAAAATATCTTTTACACTTTTTAAGTTATCGCAGGATCCAGTTTCATGACGTCAGCTACGTTACGCGGGTGTAACGCATTCGCCGAACAAATAATGCGACACCTTAAACTAAATTTAACGTTACTTACATGCATTTTATATTTATTTTGTTAAACATTTACTCGTATAATATACCATGCAAACAATTGGGATTAAATGTTTTACTGTACACAAACACAGTGATTCGATCCGCATTTGCATCTATAATACACTAGTGTATTACGAGAAATAAGTCATGACTTTATTACACTCCCAGAAGCCATGTAATGTGATAAAGCATATAAGCACACGTCTACTTATGTATTGAACAGTATCAATAGTGTGTCTCACCTCACATCTTCAACAAACACATATGTTTCAACTAGTTACGTTTTTTTAAAGGGACATACGGCAATCTTCGAAGTTTTTAGCAAGCGTTAAAATGAACATCTAGATTTATTAAACCAGTATGATTTTGACATTAAATCTCATGAATCTGCTGGCATATAATATAATACAATCTTGAGTTTTCAACTTTTCTTCATTATTCTACCATATGTTTGACTATATTCTAGCATAGATTGAAGAAATATAATCAACAGTTAGTAATATGCAAAAATAATTTGCTTTATACCATTCTTATAATTAATATTATTGATTGAACAAATGCAATATTTGTAGAAATTTAAAAAAAGTAAGATTGCCGTGTGTCCCTGTAAACAGAAATATAATACTAATTGTGTAAAATGTATTTTTTAAACATAAATATGAGACATTTTATATAACAAAGTATGCATACTGCTTATAATCCCATATACTATATAATACATTAACATACTTTCTTTCCCCTATATTTTCCTTCACCTTTCTTAATATGGTAATACTGTGTACACTACTAACTCATGTTAAAAGGACGCAAGGGAATCTTGAAGTCTTTATCAAGCATTACAATTAGCCTCTCGATTTATCATTGTGACTTTAAATCTGCTTGCATATATTTTTAAATACAATTTCGCGTTTTCAACTTTTCTTCGTTATTATATCATAGGTTTGACAATTTGCTCTAAACTATAATTATAATTAATATTAATGATTGAACAAATGCAATTTATGTAAAAAAACAAAAGGGACACTGCCAGTTTTTAAAAAATCAAGATTGCCATGTGTCCCTTTAATTAATGTCATTTTCGAAATAATTATATTATCCTGGTATCCTTTTCATTCATTCCTCGGATTTCTATCAAGGACTATAAAGCAATCTAAAGTATAGTTCTATCAATATAACATTCCTTTTGTAATAAATATAACCCATTTAATGCCTTGACACTATGTATTACATTACACGTCATAGCAAAGGTGCAATCATTTATAATAATGTACAGCCCTGCACAAATCCAAATTATCTTGTAATAAGTACTTTTCGTACACTTAACACACATACACATTGATGTACTCTCATATCTTTGCAATTCCTTTATTTCGGAGACATACCGTGACAAAAAAATATGATAACATAAACCTATGAGCCAGTTAAACACTATTTAATAGTGTATAACTAAACACTATTTAATAGTGTATAACTTAATAAAATAGTATATAATAGAAAGCGAATATATAATACATAATAATGAACAAAATATACATCAAAGGCAACATTATCAAAAAACACATCTTATCATCAAATTGTATCGGTTAACCTCGTAATTACTGTAATGTTACTAACGGTACATAGTTACCTTAGAATACGATAAGCATTACCTATGAGCGCTATCTTAAAATATTGACACAATGTATAACAGCACAATGTCTTTCCATCATTTAAAAAAAGCACTTATTAAATAATCAATATGCATCTGGCAAATATGTACACTTCCACCAAATGTTACTTACTATACCTTTGTATACGAATATATGAACAAATCTATTTTATCTTTTAAATAATCGACTGACAATAATCACACATTCACAAATTTACCCATTTGCATTCAAGAATACTCATGTGTAAATATCTGTGTACATTATTAGCAAACTTGCATTCAGGAATATATGTACATTTAATAGGTAGTGTCTTTATCCATTTGTGATAGTACACTAAGTCATTAATTTGAACCAATTGCAACAGAACATTGTGAACAAACCAACAAACGTTTCTGTCATTTTGAAATAAATCTGCATATATCATAACAAATTTTCTATCATAAAATTAATATATGTACAAATCTCACTAATATCAAAAGAATTCTTTAAAATGACTAATATACAGTATTAATCAAGCATGACTCTACACTACATTTATAACATATTGAATGAATGGTGAAACAATACGGACAAAAATGAATACTGGTAAAGAATGTATTCTCGATTCCCATTCAATTGAAACCCATAGTATCCAGTTTTCGGTTCCCATTTGTGAATATCGACCTCCAGTTGGGAAGACAGTTGGCTATTTATTTGCCCCCTGCCAACTGGGGCCCTGCTGTAACAGATGTTGAACCAAAATAATGAAAATTAAATCAGAGAAGGTTGTTTGCGTAAAAATCTCCTAACCGCTTTGCAACATGATTCTAATGATTTTACAATACCGTCTGTTCACATACAACAAACTCCACACGTTTAAGTAAAACAAAAGATGTACAATAACTACACTATGTATCTACTAATTTTAAAAATGTCACATGCTTTGTCAAAATAAAAAGCTATATACACATGGCATAACCATTACCGATTTAACAAATGTCACACCATTTTGTCAAAAATAAAAAAGCTATGTTCGACTGGTACAACCATTTTAGGATAAGATCTGTACCAATTTAACACTACCACGTCTTTTGTCAATATATGCATATATTTCCAACAAATGTTACACTTCAAACAAAAACATATTTCTAACTAATGTCACAATCCTGGTGAGACATATATTTTTAACTAATGTCATGCTTCAAACACATGCAATTTAACAAACATTTTACAATACTCTTTGGCAATTTATAGCAATGTTTTACATTTACAAATAATGGATGTAAGGAAGTTGCGTTTTGTAGTTTAAATGTCTTAACCGTTCCGCAACAAGATTCTATTTTTTTGTGTGCAAAACTACGCATTTGTTAAAACATAAAACAGTAACTATTTACAGTATGTTTGCAATAATTTACCCATTTGGCAAAACAAAAAGCTATATACATTTCTAACAACTGGCATACTAGTATCCAATTTTCAATAATGGCTGTGACAACGCAATAAATGTCACTCTCTTTAGTCAACGTTTACATCTAAATCTACATATATGGCAAACACGTTCAATTTAACAAAAAAATTACAATTGTACACATTTAAACTGTAAACTTTCCTGGCAAACTCCGTATTATTTACAAATGTCAATTCATTTTAAGATAACTAAAAATAATGCAATTTACGTAGTTTTTGGCCGCAAATAAACCTGGCCACAAAGCCTATTTTCATAATGAAAAAATACAAAAATCTTTCTTAGAATAATTTTACAGGTAAACATTAATTAAAGAATGGTCTAAAAAAAACATTATAATGATATCCACTAATTTACTACTAGTCAAAAAAAAAAGCTGCATACATTTCTTACAACTGGCATTACCAATTTTCAATAATGGCTGACAATGGAACAAATGCCACTCTTTTGTCAACATTTACATTTTTTTAAAATGAAACCTGTATATACGTCAAACATGTGCAATTTAGCAAACATTTTACAACTGAACACATTTAAACTAAACTTTCCTGGCAAAATTCGTATTATTTACAAATGTCAATTCATTTCAAAATAATGAAACAAATGCAATTTTAAGGGGTTATGGGCCGCAAATAAGCCAATTTTCATAATGCAATAAAAATACAAAATCCTTCTTAGAATCATTTTACGGTACAAATTAGTTAGCCCATAACCCACTAAGCACGACTATAATAGCCCTTGCGTCCATTGTAAACCCAGATCAGTCTGCGAGTAACTCGCAGGCTGATCAGGGTTTACAATGTCTGGCTGCTGATCAGTCATTTTCCGCAAAACACCCCATTTGTCACCTAAATGGAATGGTCTTAATTCAAAGAAAGAACAGTCCATTATATATATATGTAGCGGGTTAAGGTCAAACAGTATATGGCTTGTTATTTAATTTCTTTTAGTTGACAAATATATGTCTGAACTGGGATTCTCTATTTAATAAGAGAAGTTCTATAAAAAAAAAAAAAAAAAAAAAAAAAAAAATAGTAAGACAGAAACAGACGACGTACTAAGCGTGTAGACATAAACACACGTATCAAAGAAAAAAGTGCAACCTTCTTGATTTTATATAAATGTTTATGGTTACTTAAGCGTATCTTACAGGAAAAGAGAGATTATGTGACCAACGTAACCATTCTACAAAGGAAAAGTGTCAAATATATTATTTAGCACATACATTTTACAATTATCTCTGAAAAAATTGCATTCACGTTTGACAAGATCTACAGTTTACGAATATGAAACTCATAATACAGTTGTCCCTGAATTCATTGTCATTCGCACGTGTATTTGGATGCAACGTTATTCAGTATCTGCTCCGTAACTTCACGCACGTCAAGTGCACAGTCTCGGTGGTAGGCCTCTGCTGGAATTGTAGGTTGGGAGTGCATATTCGGGTACAGCATCCGCGTATGTTCACCCGTCAGTGCACTCAGTTGTCCTGCCAACTGCGGGAGAGGTTGATCAAGTCCTACAATGTAAAACACAACACATTTGCAAACAAAAAAATGAATGTATGTATATGGGGTTTAACGTCGCTTTTAACAATCTATCAGTCATACTTGTATCAGTGAGCTCTATGATCAACTGTATTGTGCTGCCTCACTGAATACCACGCCGACACATGACATGATACCTCACCCATTATACCGACACCGAGTCGACGAGTCCTAGCACTACCTTTTCTATTTTGAGCATCAGGCTAGGAAGCTTCTATTCAGCTGCCAAAGCAGCTGACTCTTATATGGGTTTTATATCTGTCTATTGTTAACAGACTGTGACTCATTTAAGTGGCAATAAGCATGCTTTACAACTTGAATTCCAAGAGAACATGTCTGAAAAACTTGAATGGTATAAACACATATTTTGTAATGTTGAAAGGTTACCATTTCAGCGGAGTTGATAGAGACGCCCAGGAAGGTAGGGTTCAAGCCTGCTGATTTCCCTTTTTATTTTTCATTAATTATGGTTTTCATTATTGCTGATGGAAGGTAGTAACAGTTCCTTTACATTTTTCACTTTGATAACGCAATTTTATAATTACACATGGTATCAGTGAACAGTTTATATATGTTGTAATGCACACTAACGCACACGTATCCCTTACATGTGTATTTCTGTGCTGATGTGTACTTCTAGCACGTCGTGTTACAAGGTAATTGTAATCAATATGTAAGGCATGTCAAGGTATATGAAAAGAAAGAAGCGAGGTCGCTCACATTGATTTAAAATGCTTGTTAGGAAAAACGGATGGTAAGAATTGGGAAGAATGTAAGAAAAGGCGATTTTCTCCGTAACAACATTTTTCTCTCTAATATTTTGACTTGATATATTATTATGTTAACTTCTTGTCTCTCGGCAGCTATTTTACCCTTCGTAAAACCTTGCTTGTTACCATTTGTTATATTAAACTCTTTGATATGACCCCACCGGGGATTGAACCAACGAGCTCCCGGATGAGGCGGACGCAACAATATTACACCAACGCCAATGTTCGAAATAAATGAAAAAGCGGTATATTAGTCACTGTTATATATGACCTTATGACCTACCTCCGAAAAAAGTAAACATCTTCGTTATGCCGCATGGTGTAACTGATTATGCAGTTAAATGCCTTTTCTAATCACACCGAAGAACCCAGCCGAACTGTTATTTGATGAGTAAACGGCACGTTTACACGGTGTATGTAGCGACACAGCCAAACCATCTTTATTATTGAGAGTTTTGAAATACTTGAATAAGGGTGAAAGAATTATCAAAATCGGATGATAAACAAAGAAGATATGACCATTTGAAGTTTCTGTTGAAACGGATATGGAAGCTGCCATTTTGTGAGCTATGACATCACGGTTCTAAATGACCATATATGGAATATTTATAAATATGAAAATTTAGTGATTTATAGGGAAAAAACTGTATGAAAAATATGTAATACTTAATGGCAATAATGATTTATATCACCAGTAAAAAAAATCAATCATTTGCAGTGATTTTCTTCGTTTTAAATGATATTTATCAATATTCCATATATGGTAATATGGAACTATGACGTCATAGTTCTAAAAATGGCGGCTCCCATATTCGTTTTAGAACAACCTTTAAATGGTCATATCTTTTTTGTCTATCATCCGATTTTGATAATCTTTCACCTTTTTCTAAGTTTTTCAGAACTCTCAATAACAGACTTTGTTTGGCTGTGTCGCTACATTCCCTTTAACACTCGAATGCAGAATTAACATGACTGAAATGCAGCTTGCCCACCATACGCCCACTTATTTTGTTTAAAGCAATACTTGAGTGAACATTTTAGCTGGTATTTGATATTCAGCGTATCATTTTAATAAGGACACACATGTCCGTTAATACATTTTTTATTTTTTTATTTTGTTGAGATTATACTGAAAATATATACAAAAGTTGATTTTTCATCCATGTGTGTCTCGAATAGGCAAAATCTAGCGTCTAAAACCGCTCAGATAAATACGTGTTTGAGAAAGTGATATTGTTCTATATCATAGTTGGATCATTGCTGTTCAGAATGAACGGCGGAGGCATATTACCGACCGATTAACTTGTAACAAAGCGCGCAATTTTGAAAATGCTTGTTTGAATAGAAAAGCATTAGGTAGATACAGCGCTTCAGTTAGCATACTTTTGCCTACCTTTTTGGGAATGAAAAATACAGAAGAATAGTAAGTTGTCTTTGTGACAATTCATATGTTTAATGGAAACTGGCCGCTTATGTCAACACAACCAATAACACGCATCCATGAGGTAAACTGTTTAAGAGTTTAAGCATATCTGGAAAATCGTATATATCTACCAACAATGTTAACATAATTGTACATTTGCATCTGAATTTACCTTGTGCAATGGAATAAAGTTGATGATTATCCTTCATCGCATCAATTTTGTTTGCATCCTTGGCGTACCAGGCAGCCTTCAGCGATATTTCAGCGGCCTGTTTAAATACATCACAATGTCATTAAGAGAACTTAACAATTTTACTTAATTCTGATGAAACATATTTTACTTGTTTAGGAAAGTATGATTTAAATAAAGACACTTTATCTTGAAAATATTCTATACGTTATACAGACGAGAGTACCATATGCAAGGACCGTTATTTCAACGTGTTATTACAAGGCAAACAATATATTCATTTATTAATATTCTATTAAAATAAAAAAGGATATCGAAAGTTGTTATAACAACTTATAATGCTGTGTAAATTATGTGGTACTCAGAGAAACTAGTTTTACGGTATGTTTCTATAGATGCATTATATCAGGGCTTTAATTATCAGCCCAGATTATATATATCATGCCTTTATTACTTAGAACTTTCTTTTACCTTCAAGTTGTACCATTATACACTTACGAATAGTTAGGAAGTAATAATAACAATAACCAGGAATTTGTTTTACTTTTATCTAAAATGTTTGGCATAATATGGCCATGGCTGAGTTAATAACAGTTTTATAAGAGTAATATACTTATAGACATTATTTATAATGTTATTACTTTCCAATTAAGCAAACTGTTAAATACGAGTGATCATGTTGCTCCGTCAACGGACTTATATTGTATTATTATACACGCAAGAAAACAGTTAATTACCTGGTGGTATGTGTAGCAGATCCAGTTATATGACGGATCTGGTACGTTTTCCATGGACGCGCCTGCACTTTTGAAGTCCGCTGTTGCTTGTCTTTGCCATCTACGAGCCTCTGCGTAATAGTGGTATGGTTCCCTTTCGCTCTCGCGGTAACGGAATCTCCAATAACCAGACCAGCCAGATCTAGAACCAGCAAAACCAGGACCAGTAGACCCTTGCTCGTACGTTTTGCGGTGTCTCCTATATCTTCTTCCCATATTTTCAGAGAATGAACTGTACCAAGACCAATTACTCGAGCGTTTGAAACTACTATTACTGCCTGCCTGGTCATCGGTAGTAGCATCATCATTGTCACTATCATTGTCTTCTGGCAGTGACCGTCCACTTTCCAGTTTTTGCAAACATTGCTGTATGTATTGAAACACCTTTGTACAAAATATCTCGTCGTCTGGATTCTTATCGGGATGCCATTTTAGAAATAATCTTTTAACTATGTGTCTTCTTTCTTTCTCGTCTTTTTTCCACGCTTCATTTAGATATTTCCTAATTTCTTTATACACTTCCTTTAAAGGCTTATTAGTTCTACGATCATCTGATCCTAATTTGTCTAATAACACCAAATCTGAACAAGTATTTTTTGAGACTTTTTTCTTTCTAGTAAACTTGTACAGTTTGTAGGCGGGAATTATTGTAGGGGAGTCTCCTCCAATGTCGACTTCATACTTTTGAAAAAGTGGAAACGAGTCGTTTTGTTCGACTACTTGCACAATTATACAGTAAATGTATGTTGGCTGTGCTTCTTCGAATTTTTCATCTTCGTTTTGGTTCGCAAAAGCAGAATCGTCCTTTTGGTTAGCCGAATCTTCTTCTGGAATAGCAGGATCTTCCAATTCATACACCATAAACTTGTAGTCATGCTTGTGTATCAACCCATAGTCATTATCCAAGAAGGCATGGAATTTCAAAGGAACAAATGTGCCTGGTTTTGGAAATAATGGATCCGCCTCTTCTATTACCATGTCATACTGGTCTACTTTTTGTTTGTCTAGGATATCTGCAATGTTTTCTGGAGTGTCCTTTTGATCTAGAAGCAGTGGAAGCAGAAGTGCCATTTTTAAATTACCATTCGAATGTGAATCGGCCATCTTGTTTAGATATACTGTCAATTCATATTTAACATCATTATACCAGTCAACGTTACTTGTTTCAAAGTAAAGCCTGGTACACGACTCCGTCTCTTCGATGTGAACAGTTTTCCTTTCTATAGTATTTTCTACTATTTGAGGTGGTCCAAATGAACCATTTTCAACCATTTTCAATGTGAGAACGGTTGTCATTCCTTCAACACGCCGTACTTTGATATTTCTTAATTTAATTGACATTCGTTTTTCAAAATCAGTATCCCAGGCACGTTTATCCAGTTTCGTTATATGCTTTACTAACCTGACTATACCGCTGACAAATTGTTTACAGTGCAAGAAGTCTGCCAGGTTGTTTGCCGATTCACACATATATGTTTTTGCATTTGTAGGCAATTGTACCTTTTCTGAAACAATTTCTGTCAACATTGTTGGTCGAATACTCTCCGGAATTTTCTTAAACCTTTCGATAGCCTCAGCTTCAGGGATTATATTTATATTCAGTACGTCAAATCCAATAAAGAAATTTACCTTGGTAATATTGTCGTCAAGTCTCTTCTTAAAATATGGATTGTCACAAAAGACAACACATTTTGCTTCTTGCATTTTTCGCTCGAAATTTGGGAGGAACAATGATGTCACCTGAATCTCTGTATCTACAGAATGCTTTCCAATCTGAGCAAGCAAGTTCGAAATTGCAAGCTTTGCTACGTCTGATTCTGGCAGTAATAGTTCTTCACAGTCACTTTTAAGTTTCAACGTATGCAAAACCTTTGCAAACGTGTCACATGAAGGCTCCTTTGAGGCTCCAAGGAGAAGGAATACGTCGACATATTTTCCAAAATGAGCTGGAGACCTTTGTACGTACAGAGGGATTTGTTCACCATCCTGACAATTGTTAACTGCGCAACTAGCTGTAAGTATTATGTTTTCTTCTGGAAAATATATCATCGGTACTTGCGATAATTGGGATAAACTGTCCTTGTCAATTTGATCATTTTCTTTGAACTGCTTGAACGTATCGTAAATACGCTCCATGACACGCTTCACTGTTAATTCAAAGGTTCCATCGGCTTTCAGTTTCAACATGCTACTTTCCATTGATAGTGAACTGCCAACATTTTTGCAATGTCGAATAAATGTTGCAAACTGAGGACTAACGCAGATATTTAGCTTTTTCATGACAACCTCTTTGGTTTCCATATCAAATTTGTTGTGGGTTTGTCTTTGTGGATTCGCCCAAATCGGAAGAACGTTTGAGGTCGTCCAGCAAATGTCTATCTGGTCATTCGGAACAGATTCAGCAAAAGAAATAAGTTTCTCACAGTTGTACTGTTTGTGAATCTGGGCTAGACCATCATCTGCTTTTTCTGGAACAATGAAGTGTATCTCCCGTAATCGACTGAATGATTCCTTTAAAAGAAAAGTTGTTGGCATTCCCAAAAATGATTTTACTAGAAGATTCGACCTCTCCTTAACGGTTTCTGACAATCCATTCTTTATACCGTCTTCCGCTATGTTGGCTGCATACCTGGTATACAATTCCATAGTAACATTGTTTTGAAGACCAAGTAATTTGAATATGTCAATAAACACACTTTTCCGCAATTCTATCGGCACAAGTTCCCATTCTTGACACATCTCTCTGAATACTTTGTTTCTGGGATCAAATAACTCGTTCACCCTCTTCATCCCATATGCTGTTTCAATAAATGAAACATCGGTCATGCACGAAACAAGCATTTGCCTTGCATTCTCTGTCACATCTGCTTTGAAAATAACACTCCCCAGAAACTCGACATGGCGATAAAATGCGGCTCGACTCATATGTAGCTGTACTGGAATGATGTAGTCTATATAAATATCTATCACGGCAGATTCAGTTACATCTAAATACAAGAGCATATCCTTATTTAGAAGACTGGCCCTTAGCAAAACTATATCTGTTTTGGTCGAAATATTCTCAAGGCCTTCATATGGCATATCGCTTGGAACAATGTAGACTTTTCTGCAGTTGCATAGCGCGACTACCTTCCCATAATGCGTTATAAATATCGGAAGACGTTTGATCTGGGTTTTTTTCATATCTATGTCGCCACTTTCAACAATATCAGTTAAGTTATCGGAAATATATTGAAGTACAGCGAATGCTTCGTCGTTTTCTAAATTAGCGGAATTCCCTTTGTCTATATTAAGAGTCAAACAGCTTAGAACCTTGCTTGGTTTCGAACATGATGGTATTTGCTCTTGCATTTTAACTACGACTTTGCTGATATGCTTGTGGTGAAAACAACTTTCGTCAAGCTGGAATTTGCACATTTTTGTCAAAGCTTTCTTTAGATTGTAAGAGAAGCCATTTATATATATCAGGCTTCCCCTCTCCTTTACTGGTAGTAAATGCATTCGAGGCTTCGAATATTCTTGCAGCATTTCTTCAACGACTGGAAGAAATGACCAAGTCCCAAGCAAAGCCAAGTTGTTATCAGCTATTCTCTGCTTTTCTCTTTCTTGATCGGTCCATTCCATAAAGGTAGGAGTAGGAATATTCCGCCAGAAAAACGTCCACACGTTCTTTATCCATTCTTGAGTTGGTTCTTGCTTATTCCAATCAAGAAGACTTTTATTTTGTAGCATATCTAGATTTGATTTATCCAGAAGCGAAATGAAGTCTTGAATTGTGAACTGGTTTAGAATACCCTGAACTTTCCGTTGGTGGCTCATGAGCAGCCCGTTCAGTACATCGCAAAGCGAGGTATGAAGAAAACGATGTAATTCGTTTGGGAACAAATCGTTGAATGAGGTGACAAAAATAGGTTTAGCTGTGTCAACCCTTCGTAGGACATCATCTTGCGTTATAAATAGTGGAAGATGTACTATTCTTTGTAAAAAGAATTCAGTATTCTTTATACAGAATTCAATTACTGTACAAACATTGAACACAGATGTTAGAGTTGTATTTTCCACTTTGCAATCTACAGTCACATTGCACTTGTCAAGCATGTCTCTGTCATAAGAACACAGGTACTCTGTTACTAGTCTTGGACTGAGTGTTTCTATACTGACTCCAGCGGTAATCATTGATGTCCTAATACCCTCGGAAACGGACACAATTCTCATACCTACATTTCGAAGAATAATGTTGAGCGAACTCTCATAATTTCTGTCATCTTTTGATTCTGGGTTATGATAAGCTGGATATGTGAAATCAGCTGGCTTCAATGACGTCCATGACACGTCTATTTTTGCATCACACACGTATTTACTCAGAACAACCGAGTATGTCTTGTGAACCCTGCGACAAAGAATAGGAAGGAAGTGGATTTTGTCATTGAAAAGACCTTGGTAAACACATTTTGTGAGTCTTTTCCAGTAGAAATCAGCGGCACAATCATCTAAGGGGAAAAGCTTTTCAAACTTACTTAAGGCGGATAACACCTCACACGAAGGCCACTCATTCTTCTCGTATTTCTTTAGCAATGTTTCCTTCATCCGGTTCAGCAGAACTATGTATGCTGGTGCAATTACATTTCCAATTAAAGACAGATTCCATTGCGTTTTATAACATGCATCTTCCTGTTCAGATTTCCACAGAGTCCTTCGCGTTTCGTGATCTAGTGCAAAATGACCATGTACGTGAACTGGTAACCCCGTGTCAATAGGCAACGGAAGGAAACAGAATGCTTTCGATTGCTGTGTCATCGCAATAGCGGGTTCAGGTGTAGTTGATATTGTATTGCCTGAATCAGATTGAAGCAGTGCAACACCCGCTTGAGGTAATAAACCTAGAAATCCTTTTGCAACTTTCTCTCTAACAACAGTTGGTATATGACCTGTGTCGTTGTACCCAATGCTTTGAACAACAACATACATTCTGGTATGCCCATCTTTCTCAGTTATGGACATTTTATAATCCATCGTTTTCTTCTGACATGTTTGAAAACTCGAATCTCTATTTTCCTTAAAGTTCATGCAAAATCTCTTTTGATGTTCAAAATATTCTTTTCGTTTTGAACTATCTGCATCGGAAAGACTAACTTGCACACAATGGTCGATAATGTATCCTTTCTTTGTGTATGTTGACAGTTTAACACTTTTCAAATTCTTTAAAAATATTAACATATGCGATAAATCGATGCTGAAGTTCTTAAACATGGAGGAAATTGTTTCTTCGTTGATGCACTCATTTTTAATTTCTGATTTTGCAGCCATATCTTTAGTTCGTAATGGAAATCTAAACATCGTCCCGTTTTCTGTTTTAAAGAAATGTTTTTCATGGTAGCCGTTAAGTACGTCTCTGTGATGTTCTCGAATTGTTTTGACATTTTTATATCGTTTTCCAGGCTTAGCTTTGGTAGTCTGTGGGACATACTTAGCCATCGGATCAAACACACATAATGTCTCTCCATTTGTGATATCTTTACCTTTTGTAAGAAAGGAAGGTGCATCTGTCAAGTTGTAAACGGCATTAAAACCAACCCCATACTGGCCAGTTTTTGACGGATCGTCACTTTTACTGCCTCTACCAAGCATCTGAATGCCTTTCAAGTCTTGGTTTGTAAACGCACTGTTGTTGTATACACACAGAGCAGGCCCTTGAAGAGGTCTAAAGTTTTCACCCAGTAGATTACGTGTTTCATGACTTGTTGTATCATTCAGAAAATGAATTTCAGTAGCACCGGCATCATCAGCATTTTGAAGAAGTTCTTTGAAAATTCCAGAATCACACGGGTAGCCATCCAACAAACCATGAAGCCGTGTCAGTAGTGGTTCACTTTGATAAAAATCGTCAGATTCTATATCTTCTGAAATATCTTCAAGATTTTGTATCAATTTTGGTTTTACGCCAAATGTTTTAGCAACAACTTTGGATACGCGGCCATGAACAAATATCATTGTTTCACTTTTTTGAAGAGCATTGTAGTCGTCAAAGCACATTGTTGTCGAATCTCTCATCACTTTCAGTTCATCTGGTGCATAAACAGCTACAAGCATGGGATCATCCGCTAGCAGCTGTTCTTTTGTTATATTTGCCCTAATCATGTTTTCATGAAGCATTTCTAAAAGTGTCAGGCACACTTTTAAGCCGCTATCCTGAAGAGGAACATCCTTGAATTCATGAAACATATTTTGAAGCACATTCGCAATACGTTTTGGTTCAAAGTATTTGTGTATCCGTAATGCTTTACACAATTCTAAGCGGTGTCGCAAACTCGTATTCTGAAGTCCATACAAATAAGGCGGACATGCCTCTTGGCCTAGCGCTACTTCACTAGGTGAAGTGAAAACGTTCGATACCCAGATAATACGCTTTTGCGACAGACAACTTGTAATAAGGCTGTTGTTTTCTTCACTATTACAATGCATATCTAATACCTCATATATATCTTCTAGTATAGGTGATATGTTTGATATGGTTGCGGTTGGATTTGGCGTGTAGGTGCTAACTAGAGTCTCCAGTTGTAAGGCTACTTTACTCACACTAACATTGTTTCTCTGTGTGCCCTGTATTCCAAGTTCCTCCATTAGATGTCTGAACATTCTTTTGTTTATGGCTCCTGTAGTTATGCACGCCTCTGAGTCTAATATCAAGGCTAAACAACCAATCAAATTTTGACAACACTCGTTGTATAGCTCCGACGGTACTACAAATGTATTGTTACTTTTAGAGTGGTGAACTTTCGTCTTGCATGTTGTCTTTATCTCGTCCATTTCAGGTACTGCATTATCTGCTTTCCACAGAGAAGGCCATTTATCTGGTCTTTTCTTAACTGGTAAAAATTGAATATACTTCAGATCAGCAACAATGGTCTTGTGACTAGACAGTTTCTTACTCAGGTACGCTATAAGGTGGCTGCATCGTTCATTTGCACACAATGGACATTCCGAACTATTTAGAGTTTTAATAGTTCCTGCACGTTCTATCACTAATGAATCTGTCAAAACATCATGCATCATCCCTAGATCTTGCAATCTTTGGCTTGTATTCATGTTGTCAAATCCTGGCATCGGAAAACGACCACACCCTATTGTAAATAAAACCGCAATTTCTGACTCCATCTCTATCAGTTCGGAGGGTTTACGAAGTTCTCCCTTTGGTCTCGTCGGAATACAATAATTGGTTCTTAACCACATGTCAACTGCAGGCATTGACAGGTGAACAGCGAACGTCAGGAGCTCATCCCTCTTGCTGCGTTTGTCCTCATCAGCTTCCAAAACTGGGAGATGTGGAAGAAAGTATATTAACAAAAATGATTCTGTTGTTATCGTTTTTTCCTTTAAACATGACGGGTCAGCTGCCAACAGTAACTTGTAATACTGTTCGGGAATATCTATTGCTGTTTTATCGGTTGAAAACTGCAGCAACACTTGGAATGCGAATTGTCCAACACCACTTTTCTCCCTTAAAACTGGATCCAGAAATACGCAACTGGAAATATCATACCAGGAGCCACAACTTTCGAAAACACGAAACGAGTCTGATCGTAAAATACGTCTGTAGAAAGATTCCGGGAGACACTTTGTTAAAGGTGTTTCATCTTGCTTTGGCCATAGATCATAGTAGATATATGTTGAAGACACGGCCAGTGTGCTCATGTTTTCCAACATGTAAAGTAATGCCATAACAGCACTGTCACTTAGCAAACTCTCGTTCCACTCTTTCAATCTGGTACTTTTATCATCCTCTGTTGTTGCGCGTAGTTGTCGCCGATCTGACGATACAGCGAATGGGCAGCTGATATGAAACCGGAAGGCATGCGTCAATGGTAGTGGCATGAAGAAAAACAAGTGACCTTCTTTATAATAGCCTTCAGGCAAGTTCTTGATGGGAAATGGACAATATACTGTTTGGTTAGCATTTTTTGTTGTATTTACAGGAACTGCGACTGCACCAAGCGGAAGTGCTCCAGATTCCGCGTAGGTCAGTTCTAATGAGTTATTGTCTGTACCAGTTGCCCAGGACACCAACCAAGACGATTCAAATGTTTGACTCGCATCCATGTCGGTCGAAATATGTGTTGTAGTTATTGTTACTTCATCTATCACCCTAATAGGGTTGTCCTTTAGTTCTTTATTTAATTTCCTTACGGAAGCTTCCTTTAAAATTGACTCCTGGAACGTTATTGACTTGGGTAATAACCTTTGCAAAGTTTTATCCACTTGAAACATTAACTTTGCATTTGCCGGATCATTCTCGTTCTTGGGCAAATAAAACAACCGAAGATCTGTCACATTTTGATTAAAAAGTAACATATTTGCCGACATATCTACAATCATCTGCATAAGGCCTTTCACTTCTTTTGGAGTGTACACAACATCGCTTATATCACTACCTTTTGTTCGCAATGGCAAGCGAAACAATGTTCCCTTGAAATAAGGCTCAGCTGCTGCCAACAATTTGCACTCGAAAACGTTTTCATAAGGTTTAAATTGATTGCTGATCTTTTTCATCATTCTAAGGTTTTTAATTTTTCCCAGATTAAGCTTCAATCCTGGGCTTTTTCCTGGCAGAGCTTTTCCTAGAAATGTTGTGTGTGGATCAAAGATAAGCATAGTTTCTCCGGATACAAAGCTAGGAACATCTGTTATGTTGTATACTGAACAAAATCCTAGTCCAAATTTGCCAATCTTACTGGAATCGTCTTCTTTTGTAGCACCATTTAATTTGGTGATATTCTTAAAGTCATTTTCTGTGAATTCTGCATCATTGTAAACCCATAGGGCTGGACCTTGACACTCTGCCATTCCTTCACTCAAAAGTTTAACTCTGGCATCTTTGTTTAGCCGCTCATCATACATAATCCAAAGTTTCGAGGCTCCTGCGTCGTCAGCATTCTGAAGCAATTCTTTAGGAATGGAAAATCCATCAACGTACCCTTCCTTCAATAAGGAGTTTAATCTGCGTGTTAAAGGCTCTTCTTGTCCCCACTCTTCTAGCGCTTCCGCGTCTGAAAGAATCTGTTGCGTAAGTGATGGAACACCGAGAGCTTCTGCAGTGGCATTGGATACATCGCCATGGACATAGATTATCCCTTCATCTTCTTCCACATAGTCGACGTCTTTCAACCACTGAGCGTCGCAAAACGTACATTGTTTAGAAGGTCTCATTATTAACGTCATTTCATCCCCAGTGTGAATTGGGAAATAAATTGTTTTATCTGATTTCAAAACAGAACTGGAGAATTCTTCTTTCAATTTGTTAAGACTGTTTATTACCATATGCCTCATTTTTGAAATTGTTATTTGCTGACGTTCTGTTTTTTCGGCTTCATGTTTTATCATTTCAATAGTTCTTACGTATGTGTCCATAGTTATTTGACTCGCACAACCAATAGCTACAAAAAAGTGTTTGAGGTGTTGTAGTTCTGTTGGAAGGACATGAAAGAACGGTCGCAGATCAATATCCTCTGTGCGTGACTCTACATACACAAGATATGTAGATACAAACCCGTCACCAATCCAAATATAACCCAGACCTTGTATTGCTAGTCTATCCCTTAATGCAGATAATGCCGACTTTACCTCCTGAATGTCACACCTTTCGCTACATGAAAGCCATTCATAAATGTTGGTGATGATTGGTAAAAGCGATGATTTTTGTTCGCTTTTATACATTTCAATGACGACTGACATGTGTTGAACCACAGTGCATACTTCTGGCGCTGCCAACCAGCCAAAATGTTCAGCAATTCCTTTTATTGATTGGCAGTTAATGACAGGAACAACGGAACCAATCAAATTGGCAAATTCTGAAGATCTAAGTTCAGAGGGAGAACACAGTGCAATATTTTTATCTTTGTTATAGAAAGGTAGACATGCTGGGTATGATTCCGACCTTTCTTGACTCACGCTAATGCATTTCAAATTCATTAGGTTGCATTGCCTCAACAAGTGAAGAGTTTGCGCAAGCATGTCTAGCAGGGCAATTGGCTTCACTGGAGCCACGGGTATTGAACCGGTTGACAGCTCATGAATAATGTTACAGGTATGTTCAATGTCCTTTGATGTTATATCCTTTCTTGTTTTCAGTCCAATTTCTCGGAGACCGTGAAGAAAATCATCCCCAAGAAACGCTTTGTCTATGGGAAGAACGGCCTCACCTTGAAAGAGATTTACAACTAAAGTGTCTGACGGATCGAACAGTTCATTTGGTTTGTGCATCTTGTTATCTCCAGTTTCTAGAAATCTTATCTGTTTTGCCAACTCAATAGCTTCCTTGTTATCTATGTACATTCGATTTTTTAGGAACCAGTACATAAACTGCTTTACATCGTCGTGTGTGTATTTATCAATCTGCCTTAAAGTGTCCAGTATCATTTCAGATTGACTGTATGGTATGCACCCAAGATTTATGGCCAATAATCTATCCGAAGATGAATGGGTCCTTATTGTGGATCTTGGAAAGGGTATGGGGAACTCCTTTTCATCGAATAACAAATCATTGTTATCTAGAGATACCCATTTGGGTTCTGAACTGATCATTTCGTATTCCCTGAACAACTGTAGTCTACGCAGCAAATGCCTAGCCTTTTCTGTAATACCACAGTGCGTCTTACTAGAAAAAAACGATACGATTTCATGTCGTTGTTTGTCTGTCGAATGTACATTGAAGACGTCGATTTGACACTCGTCTATGAGCTCAATAATACGGGTGACGCTCTCACTAGAACCATCGTGAAGAAATGGTTGAACCAGGTAGTATTTCATCCAGTCTGGCATAGTTTGGACTACAGTAACGCCGAGGAGCTCAAATGAGCTACATACTTCGTTGTTTATTTGGTAGGAATTGTGTTCCTTTAGGAGAAGCAGATCGGACAACGGATGCAGTTGAAAGGATTCTGTGAGAGTCCAGTTTGTTGTAGAAGTAACTGGAAACAGTGGAAGATTACAGAATTTGCTTACTTCTTCGGAAAAATTGGCAGCAATGTAGTTCCAAATACCTTTTATCCATTGTTTCCAAACTGGAGCCTTTACTTGGTCAACATCAATCATACGCCCTTTTCCAAAGTTGTCTTCGATCGTGAGCTTAATCAGATCAACCACCGAGTCACAATCAAGATTTCGAACCTGGTATTTGTCTAAAATACAAAAACATAAACCTTCATTAAACAGATGTATCTTTAGTTTTAGAAGTCTTTCTTCCTTTATATATCATTTCAGTTTTCTTTTTTAAATAAAAAAATAAACCTGTTAAACTCTATATAATGTACTGTAACTCATGTCTACATACTTCGTTTTCAAACGTTTGCTACAATCGTTTTACGTAAATGACAGACACATTGCTATTAACTTGGTTCTTTCAACATCAGTTTTATTCAAACGGATATAAGGTAAATGCCTATATTCATTGATTATTGCGGTTTATAAGTTTAAAAATCAAAGTTCAACTCGATCTTACCTTTTTGAATGAGCGTACTCAGAACTTTGTAACTGTGATCACGTATACCACATGAAACGAACTTCTCTTCCGCTCCTGGGAAGAGGGTGACAACATCTAAATTATCTAGGAAGATGTTGGGTCCGTTCTTGAATGTTGTGAACATTCCATTCTGCAACGGCAATAATTCTAAAGCTTCAAGATGGTGGAAGTTCGAGTCCGAACACAAATACTCTATGAGGTTTTCTTTTTCTTCCAGTGACACGTTTTTGTATGTAACAAACTGCTTTAAATGCTCTGCCAATGAGCTTGGCGATACTTCGATTACGGCGCAATTGGCTTGTTTGATCGCTACTAGGACACTTTCTGGTATTTGCGTTAAGTTGACATTGTCGTTTTGAAGAATTTCAATGACAGTATCAATGCAGCATTTTTGTTCGAGTTCAGCGTGATCATCTTTACGCCGACGCGTGTCCGACACGGTAATGATCGCTTCTTTTATGTTTATCCATTTCCCATTTGCATTTGTTGTGAACAATACTTTCTTTGATGTAATCTGTTTGGTTAATTCTTCGGCCAACTGTTTCCATCTGTCATCAACTAATCGGGGATCGGGAATCATATTATAGGCAGCCGAGACCAGATAAGTTCGGTTGTTGTCTTTCTGACTAAGTTCCACCATCTTTTCATGGAGTTTGGCATATGCATCTGGGAGAATCTCTGAAACTAGCGCCAAATTCCAGTCAACCGCTGTATCTGTGTGCATTTTACAGCGTACTTGGTCGTCAGATGGCCATTTCAAATGTCGTCTGTTCTGGCTAACAGCAAAGAATGCATTAACATGCACAGGTAAACCTGTCAAACTACTCTTTTCCTGTGGCAGAGGTTGGAAACAGAATATATGTCCTTCAATTTGGTTGTATCGGTCTTCGTTTTCATGTATCGGTGCGGCTATTCCTACAAGTGGGTGATACGATAAGTGTTTGTCTTGAACCAATGCTTTCAATCGATTGGATATTTCTCCGCCTTTAAGGTAATTGACAATTAACCATCTAGATTTTGAGATGATTTCATCTTGGTAAGGTTTATGTTTTTGCTGAATTTCCACAGTTGCATCATAAAAACATTGTACTGATTGTTTGGGAATATTTTTACCGATCTCAGTAAGTGTTTTCATAAAGTCTTTTCTACTTTCAGCCAACGTACCAGTGTCGTTATCGATTTTTACACTAAAGAATTCAGAGTTTTCCCCAAGGCTTATATCCTCGATTGACAAGTCCTCTTTACTACGGATGATTACTGCTGGGTTCGCACTCACCCCTACTCGCTGTAGACTTTTGAGAAATAGAAGACTTTTCCCGCTATCCGACATAAAGGCTTTAAACAAATCCATGACTTTAGATTCAGTGTAAATATTGCTTGACATCTCTGATGGCTTACTTCTCAGAGGAAACCAGAACAAAGAACCCTGGTAGTTTCCAGTGCTAAGTGTGTTTTCGCTGAAGTCAAATGTTCCACTCAGTGAATCAAGACAATCCTTGATATCTAAACGTTTGCACATTCTAAGCTTGTTTAATCGCATCGTCACACAAACGCGTTCAGATTTCCGTTCCAGTGGATTTAAGAAGAGTATGGTGTTTCCGCTTATGATACACGGATTATCTGAGAAATAAAATGTTGAACATTTACAGTCAGAAGGGCTCATCATCAACGTAATTACTTATGGAGATATTCTCTACTGATGCCCATATGCGAATAATGTTAGATTGCAACAAGGCCTTAATAGCTGAAATAACTTAAATAAATGTTTAAGAAGCACAAGATCGTGTCGAGTAATATACCATGTACTATACTGTTGTTGGGGATTTCAATTGTAAACAATTATTTTTACGAGCCTGAATGTCCAAAATATTCACCAAATACATACAATTATTAGGATGGTTGGTTGATTGGTTGAACAGCACATTTTAGGCTATACATGGCAGACCAAGATGTTTTTCCTGGGTAGAACCAGTACTGTATACCTCCCGCATAAGTAAGAATGGACACTCTCACTTTTAAGTCCGTTTCCAAGCGGGATTCGAACCCGCAGCGTTGAGAGGCGAGAAGATTTCAAACGCAGCGTCTTTAGCATCCCGGCCATGGATGAGCTTAAAATTATCACGAGAAAACGGTGAGTATCTCCTTCAGATATGCTGATTTTTTTATTTGTCAAAACATCAATGAAGTCGAAATAAAATGATAGAAATAAATTATCAGTACCTGTCAAAATTTGTTCTAAATTCTTAAGACAGACGAACTGTCAATTTCATTTTAAAAAGAAAAGAAAAAAGAAGTCGGTTTTCAAAATATTTGACAAAAATATAATATCCAAAAGTTACGTTTAGTATTGTGTCAAAAAACTTGTTTTGAACGAATCTTTTGTGAGATTCAAGTTCAGTATTTAACCGACAGTGCAAGTTGGTCCATCCATGTGTTTGTAAGAACAGCCGTGAACAAGTACTTTCGAGCTGAGTGAGAACTTTCGAGTTGAGTGCTGATGCATTTACAGCAATATATCGTAGATTCTAACCATATATGGTTGTTGTACGGATGCGTAACACATTACCTTATACATGAAAAACGGCACCATAGTTTGTTTGCTAAAAATAAATACATACGCGAGTCAAATTAAAATACATTTCATATACGATAATTGATCACGTGGTAGCGTCTTTGTCCTTTAGGCGAACGAGATCTTAATCGCGGAACACTGGTGCCAGACCGGTAAAAATCAGCCAATTGAACACAATGCACTATAGACAATATTTGGAGTTCAGTCACAAGTTTCACAACATTCGTTCGCTTAAATACAATTTTATTCTGTGAACAAATTTGGCTAGCAAAATAGAATAAAACACCGATTCAGTTTTTCAACATTTCGCGTCATTCATTCACACTATGCGTATTTTGAAATAAACATCTGTCAAAACCACATCTCTACCTAACCTATGTGCTCATAATCTCCAAAGAAATAATCATGACAAACACAGTAAAATACTTACTATTCATGACAACAGACATACTACTTTAACCTCAGGTTAGATTTAACAATGAAATAAAAACACATGCAAACTAGAAACTTTGGATTTTTCAAGGAAATATTTTAGCACCCTACGACCCGGAAGTACTTCCTGACTGGTCTAACATCACTGTGCTTGTGATCTTATTCAGGTTACATACTATTCCCACTGCTGATTCCCGCGGAAGGGGAGGTTAATCTGGCAGTCCTGGAATATTTCACCCGGGGATGCGCGAGAACAACAAAATCTATAGGAAAACAAGAGTATTCCTCAATGTCCTCTACTTGTGTCTGAATATAGTCTCGATCATCCAGACCTCTCGCGAGACATCTCTCAGCTTGATAGAGACTTATCAAAATAACATAAATAATATAGTCGAGACCTTAAACACTAATCTAATTCAGTTCGAACATAACGCGCAATGTCTGAGATGTTGAAAGAAGCAATTCAATGTGAAGTATAATTAATTACCTGTTATATGGAACACGGATTTAAACCCAAGTCCGAATCGACCTATCTTTAACGGATCATCCGCTTTCACGCTGTTGTAGATCATCTTAATCCCTTTCCAATCCTCTTGATTAAACTCTGCGTCATTGTAAAATACCATGGCAGGGGCCTAAATATACACGTAAGATATCCATGGCAGTAGTCTGAATATACATGTTATATACCCTAAATACATGTGTAAGCAGACATAAGTAGACATGCAACTCAAGATTTTCTTGGCAGGAGCTTAAACAGACATGCAAGGTATCCATGGCAGAGGTCTAAACTGACAAGTTAGATATTCATGCCAGTGTCATGAATATACATGTGAGATATCCATATCCATGATATGGGCTTAAATATACATGTTAGATATTCATAGCAAGAGCCTGAATAGACATGTTAGAAATCCACGGCATGTAAGATGTCCATGACACGGCCATAATTATATATATTAGATAGTAAACATAAATGTTGGATAAACATGACCTCTGTCTAAATATACACCAATGACAGGCACCTAAACAGACATGTTAGATATCCATGACAGGGGCATAAATAGACTATACGATATTCATGGCAGGGGCCTTAATATACATGTTAGATTTCCATGGCAGGGCCTACACATACCGGTACATGTAAGATAATAGTATCCATGACAGGGGTGTAAATGTACATGTTAGAAAACCCTTTTGGGTCTAAATATACATGCTAGATATCCATGGCCTTACTATGTATGTTAGATTTCCCCTAAATATACGTGTTAGATACTAATATCCTTGACAGGGGTCTAAATATACATGTTAGATATCCAAGGCAGGAGCCTAAATGAACATCTAAGATATGCATGGCACGGGCCTAAATATACATGTTAGATATACATGACACAGTCATATCAATATTCATACTACTGCAGTACAGCTAACATATGAGTGATCGCTATTAAATGTATTGTTTTAATACATACATCTGAGTTATAATTCAAGCGTATTCTATTGGTGAAACATTAGGATTGCTGGTAGAAGTGAAATGAACACAATTGTTTAACTAACTCTGGAATACATGATTACTAACGCAGAAATAAATTAACTAATGATCGACTATATTGATAACACTCCTTTTAACACTTACACTAATTATTTGGTATGAGCTTCAATCTTAATCACTAGTTACCTCCATGACATATACAGAAGTTATTTAAATGTGATAAATACATTATTCAATAGGTTGATTCGAGTTATCCAGTATTATGTTACTCGATGGGAAGTGATCTTTTTTCTCACTCTTTCTCTTCCGCGAACTCTTGAACAGACAACGCGCCTCCAATCTTGTAAAAGAACTAATGATAATTATTAGTACTTGAGTTCACTCCTGACTTTAATTAATTTTAATTATATGTTTTTGAATATACTGTATTTATTCCGAGTAATTAATTATTTTTTATTTCCACTTGTCGTTTTTGACGGTTTGTACATAATTATGTTAAACTTTGTATAATAAGATCAGGTTTGTACGGATCTACTATAGATATTGATATATGTACCTGTATTGCACACTTTCTTGCCCTAAATAATTTTCTGAAACTACTGACTGGAATTATTTATAATCGTATAGTATTGAATATTCTGTATTTATTATGAGTTATTCAATTACTTTTTTTCCACTTTTCATTTTTGACGGGATGTACATGTGTATATAAGTTCTGAAAAAAAGGAAACATTTGGAAGCAACAAACAAGAGAGAAAGTAGCAGACTCGGTTTTAATGAATCTCAAGAGAGGTAATATAACGTGTGACCCCTCTCACGCCCACCTAGCATAGGCTTACGCGGTATTCTACTTTAAAGCCACACAAATTGATGATCTCAAAAAAGATGTATAGAGATCCTGTTTGAACATGTCTACATTTGAGTACCAATATTGTATGGTTTCTTACCCTAAAGAATTTTCTGTACTTCTTTCCACCAGCTATGTCTGCATTGATGGTCCTATCATCGTACAGAATGTTCATCCGTGTCGCCCCAGCATCGTCAGCATTCTGAACCAGCTCCTGCATTTAGATGAAAGTGATATAAAACATACAATGCTCTGCTTGGGGAACATAATACAATAACCAAGCTGCGGGGAACATATGACAGTAACTTGAAGGTTCGATGATGTTGGCAATACGACACTTATTTCGATTCGATTCCGCGGATTAATTAAAATAATTAAGATGCTCGTTCGTGGGTTATAATCGAGTAATTCAGACGATATTTCAGGGGCTATATATAAGAAAATCAGGTCATGGCGACCTTGACCTGTTACTAATTGACCCCAAAATTAATATAACTGTCATATTTTGTAGAATCATAGGAAACTAAATTATATAAGCAAATTTGCTTTCGTTCTGATCCTAGTATATTCTTTGTGCGAAAAATTAAGTATGTTTAAACCAAATGAATAGGAGTTATACTGTTATCTAGCTGCGAGAATCATAGCTCTTAGGGTGCGTACTTACCATAGAGCTACGATGCGATCCTTTATAGAATGGGTAGGTACTAGGGTCAACCCAGAAGTTTTTGAAGATATCCGCATTTGGAAACTTAAACACGCCCACAATGGACACAAATGAACAACGTTAACCGGAAATGTTCGGTGTGTGAGTAGGGCGGGGTTACGTTTCCAAATACGGCACGACACAGCGAGATATATTTCAAAGATAAACATTTAAGAAAAATGTCTGCTGAAAAACATGGACAGTCGTACACAAATTGCCTAGATCGACGTGATATGCTTCTCTTTGGCGAGTTTTATGGTTTAGTCTATAGAAATACGGCGGTTGTTTATGCTGGCATTACGTGACGTCTTCAGAAACCTCGCTCAAGGTCGGTACGTGATCCTACCTATTATTAAAGGCATGAGAATCATGACTCTATGGTAGGTACATACTACAATAATCTGTTATCATTAACAGTCTACACTTGAACTGATGAACGCGGCTACAGAGGTTGACGAGTTATCATGCGGATAAGGTTTATCATGGTCAGGTCATGACGACCTTGACCTTTAACCTACTGACCTCAATGAAATGTTTTAAAATGGTAGAGAATATTTTTATATCATTTAATTGGACATAAGACATCCTGCAAAAACAATAAAGTTATATATACAATATTGAATGTTTTATAGAGTAGGATTGTCCAGTATATTAATTTGGCTATTTCTCTCGCGCATATCACTGAAAAGCATATTACCACACTGAACCCAAGACTCAAAATTTAGCATTTTGGTAAAACGAGTACAAGTGCAGGTCCACCCAAAATATTTCAAGGCCAATCGGTGCGGTTATATAGTGTTACAATATCCGGGACCAGAACTCATTTACACTGTGTAAAGGGTACACTTCATGTCCACCGACCCTAGATTATTTTAGATTATATTACTAAGTCAGGGGATGATAAGTGTTATAGTTTTATGGATTTTGAAGGATGACAGTATATATATATAAAGATGTAAACGGTAATTTAGCTAGGTAACGGTTCAAAATACGTAAAAAGGAAGTTCGCTTCAGTGCCGTATGGTAGAGGGCTTGGCTAGGGGTGTATTTTCCGCTCTCGCGAGTAAACGGGCAGCATTTCAGATCAGATTCATATATCTTCGAAATAATAGAGGCAGACATACGTCAAGCAATTGTCTTAACTAAAAACAAACTTAAGTAACCCACTGACGATGATTTGGCTCGATCACGTGGTCTTCGGATTCAAAGTCCACCGTGGTCCCTATTACGATATAGAGAAGAGTTGAGTGAGACTAGAAAGTGCATTACCTTTATGATCTGTCCATCATCCGGGTACTCGTCTAGTATGGTCTTGATCTGTTTGAGCAGAGGAGGCTGTTCCATACCCGAGTACTCCTCCACGTCGGAATCTGAGCTGCTGGAGTCAGCTGTAAATACAAGTCTACATAAAGGCCCTCTTGATACGTGTATTAAGGTAAACACCTCTTTAATGAACAAACAGGTGTTTTGATTAGTTTTTTTGGGGATTGGGAGTATACCTGGGAGGGGTTGAGAAGGGAGCAGATGGAATAACCGAATAAAAGGGAGTTAAGCAGGAGACAAACTATTAAAACTACTACGAAAATATATAGGCAACGAACAAGTCGATAACTGGTCGATCGATGTCTTTTTCACAGAAAACTTTCTGGTTATGTATGCATATATTCATGGATCTTTATCCATGAAAATACTTTTAAAGAGTTGCACTTATTCCGTTTCAATACTTGCGATTTCATTCAGTTGCGCTTACGATTTCGTTCTGCTCGGTAAAGATATAAAGATCGCGGAAAAAATAATATTGCCACATTCTACACTGAGTAGACTGATCTACGAAAACGGTAACCTTTGAACATTCCAGTCTGTGTTTACCGGGTACGGATGTCGACGAGGCAGTTCCAAATGTAATCAGAATTATTCATCTAATTTTAATTAATTTTAGGTCACGGATTTTTTTTTAAGATTAAGCACAAATGCACACACCTTCTGTTTTGCGTAAATCATCTTCGTTATAGATATACTTTCAAAAAAAATCATGTTCGGCTTTACAACTCAATAGTTATATGTTCACTTACTATACCTCATGTCAATCCCCCTATGTTAAATTCCAATAGACCAATATGTATTTAAATTTTTAAAATATTGATGCAATGTGTAATTTTTTTAAACATACGACTAGTGTGTTTGTTGACCATAACGTGTTCATTAAGTCAAAACTGGTTAAAAATATCGTCTTTTTTATAAGAACGAAATTGACCTTTTTTTACATATTTCATTGTCAACCTTCGGAAAAATACTGTCAACCGTGGCGAAATAATGTCAACCTTGGCTTCGCCTCGGTTGACAGTATTTTCCTCAGGTTGACAATATCCACTGTCACCCTGACTGGGATGCAATATTTATATAATGTCACATGTGACCCTGGTAAAGATTGGGTGTTATTAGTGCAAATTAAAATGTATTTATTTCGAACAAAACGATCGACCATCGTGGGATTGGGTGGATATGGTATGCGCCGGCTGCCTGTGAAAGCAATTATTCATCATGTTAACCCATTTTAGGTCATGTAAATGACAAATTAAAAAACATACACGATAATTCATTAATTTATGAAAACAAAA
This sequence comes from Cyrtodaria siliqua, assembly GCA_037043455.1. NCBI lineage: Eukaryota > Metazoa > Mollusca > Bivalvia > Adapedonta > Hiatellidae > Cyrtodaria > Cyrtodaria siliqua. The sequence goes on from JAWPHD010000856.1 coordinate 340,915, forward strand.
GCAGAAAATACGAGACTGGAAAATACACACACTTTTGTTTCACGCAGATCACCATATTTATACTGTACAGTACATGTACTACAAGTATATTGAAAACAGTCTTAAATCATTTTAGAATTAGTTTATTATTCTTGATTTCAAGAAACTCATTACCCAATGAGTGATACAAGTAATATATAGAGTATGGGTTCACTGCGTTGGTTAATTTAAACATCGAGATGGGCGTAGCCCATCGAGGTGTTTAAATTAACCAACGAGATGAAACCATACTGTATTTGTTTTGTAGCATGTCCATTTCAGCTCCCTGCCATACTCTAACTTGTTATTCTAACTGTTATTCTAACTGTTATTCTGACAGGTGTTATTTTCAATTAAACGATTTACACCTGTGAATTACAAAGAGAATTTTCAGTGACTACTACTATAAGTTTTTATTTTTGCTCGCCCTATGGCACAAGGCCTTCTAGGTAGATTATTTTATTTATTGATTACTTATAATTATTCTAAGGAGATTATTTTAACGTTATCATCTTTCAAGAAATGAGAAGAACAAAGCAGACACTTTAATATACATTATGCAAAGAAGATTATGGGGTTCACCAATTTTTTTATTTTTTTTTAAATAATTTACATCAAATAGCCAGGCCATCGAAAAAGGGTACCAGCATGGGGCATGTGTCAGGGGTGTGTGAACTATCAAAACAGTCTCTAGTAAGTTAAAATGTTCTATTTATTAATTATATATGTACATTATCCATATTTTGTCTGATTATTGCTCCCTTGTTTTATTTACTGAAATGTTTAAAATATATTGCATATAAAAGGTTATAAAAATGATAAAAATACGCAGTTTGGTTTGTCAGGCACCCGTCCTCAGCATCCGAATTATCTTAATACCGTCTAGAGACCTTCGTCTGAGGAAGGGTGTCTGTCCACACAGAGACACGTGGAGGCCACACTGGGGAGGGCAATGATCAAAATATACATAATATATTATGTGATATAGTGGAACAGCAACGAATGACTGCCTATAGATAAAACTAAAATCTCCGACGCTTCTGATAAAACAAGTGCTAATAAGTATTAAAATGTGTATATACAACTAAGTTTTTGTCAGCTGTGTGAAGTTGGCTGTGAGATCGTAGATCGTAGATCGACATTAAATATCGAGCTGGGTTTTCAATGTCAAGCTAGCTCTGAGATCGATATTTGGTAAAACTTATATGAAGGCATACTGAATACAGAGCTGGGTTTGAATTCGAGCTGGCTCTGAGATCGATATTCGTTTTAAGCGTACACCGAGGCATTATGAATGCAGAGCTGGGTTTGAATACAGAGATGGCTCTGAGATCGATATTCGTTATAAACATACACAAAGTCATTTTGAATGTAGAGCTGGGTTTGAATTTCGAGCTGGCTCTGAGATCGATATTCGTTATAAACATACACTAAGGCATTATGAATGCAGAGTTGGGTTTGAATGCAGAGCTGGCTCTGAGATCGATATTCGTTTTAAACATACACAAAGTCATTTTGAATGCAGAGCTGGGTTTGAATTTCGAGCTGGCTCTGAGATCGATATTCGTTGTAAACGTACACCAAGGCATTATGAATGCAGAACTGGGTTTGAATTTCGAGCTGGCTCTGAGATCGATATTCGTTATAAACATACACTAAGGCATTATGAATGCAGAGTTGGGTTTGAATGGAGAGCTGGTTCTGAGATCGATATTCGTTTTAAACATACACAAAGTCATTTTGAATGCAGAGCTGGGTTTGAATTTCGAGCTTGCTCTGAGATCGATATTTGTTGTAAACGTACACCAAGGCATTATGAATGCTGAGCTAGGTTTGAATACAGAGATGGCTCTGAGATCGATATTCGGTTAAACTTATAAGAAGGCATACTGAATACAGAGCTGGGTTTGAATTTCGAGCTGGCTCTGAGATCGATATTCGTTGTTAACGTACACCAAGGCATTATGAATGCAGAGCTGGGTTTGAATACAGAGATGGCTCTGAGATCGATATTCGTTATAAACATACACAAAGTCATTTTGAATGCAGAGCTGGGTTTGAATTTCGAGCTGGCTCTGAGATCGATTTCGTTATAAACATACACTAAGGCATTATGAATGCAGAGTTGGGTTTGAATGCAGAGCTGGCTCTGAGATCGATATTCGTTTTAAACATACACAAAGTCATTTTGAATGCAGAGCTGGGTTTGAATTTCGAGCTGGCTCTGAGATCGATATTCGTTGTACACGTACACCAAGGCATTATGAATGCAGAGCTGGGTTCGAATTTCGAGCTGGCTCTGAGATCGATATTCGTTATAAACATACACTAAGGCATTATGAATGCAGAGTTGGGTTTGAATGCAGAGCTGGCTCTGAGATCGATATTCGTTTTAAACATACACAAAGTCATTTTGAATGCAGAGCTGGGTTTGAATTTCGAGCTGGCTCTGAGATCGATATTCGTTATAAACATACACTAAGGCATTATGAATGCAGAGTTGTGTTTGAATGCAGAGCTGGCTCTGAGATCGATATTCGTTTTAAACATACACAAAGTCATTTTGAATGCAGAGCTGGGTATGAATTTCGAGCTGGCTCTGAGATCGATATTCGTTGTAAACGTACACCAAGGCATTATGAATGCAGAGCTGGGTTTGAATACAGAGATGGCTCTGAGATCGATATTCGTTATAAACATACACAAAGTCATTTTGAATGCAGAGCTGGGTTTGAATTTCGAGCTGGCTCTGAGATCGATATTCGTTATAAACATACACTAAGGCATTATGAATGCAGAGTTGGGTTTGAATGCAGAGCTGGCTCTGAGATCGATATTCGTTTTAAACATACACAAAGTCATTTTGAATGCAGAGCTGGGTTTGAATTTCGAGCTGGCTCTGAGATCGATATTCGTTGTAAACGTACACCAAGGCATTATGAATGCAGAGCTGGGTTCGAATTTCGAGCTGGCTCTGAGATCGATATTCGTTATAAACATACACTAAGGCATTATGAATGCAGAGTTGGGTTTGAATGCAGAGCTGGCTCTGAGATCGATATTCGTTTTAAACATACACAAAGTCATTTTGAATGCAGAGCTGGGTTTGAATTTCGAGCTGGCTCTGAGATCGATATTCGTTATAAACATACACTAAGGCATTATGAATGCAGAGTTGTGTTTGAATGCAGAGCTGGCTCTGAGATCGATATCCGTTTTAAACATACACAAAGTCATTTTGAATGCAGAGCTGGGTATGAATTTCGAGCTGGCTCTGAGATCGATATTCGTTGTAAACGTACACCAAGGCATTATGAATGCAGAGCTGGGTTCGAATTTCGAGCTGGCTCTGAGATCGATATTCGTTATAAACATACACTAAGGCATTATGAATGCAGAGTTGGGTTTGAATGCAGAGCTGGCTCTGAGATCGATATTCGTTTTAAACATACACAAAGTCATTTTGAATGCAGAGCTGGGTTTGAATTTCGAGCTGGCTCTGAGATCGATATTCGTTTTAAACGTGAACAAAGTCATTTTGAATATCGAGCTGGGTTTGAATTTTGAGCTGGCTCTGAGATCGATATTCGTTTTAAACGTACACAAAGTCAGCTGGGTTTGAATTTCGAGCTGGTTCTGAGATCGATATTCGTTTTAAACGTGAACCAAGCCATTTTGAATATCGAGCTGGGTTTGAATTTCGAGCTGGCTCTGAGATCGGTATTCGTTTTAAACTAATAACAAGCCATTTTCAATATCGAGCTGGGTTTGAATTTCGAGCTGGCTCTGAGATCGATATTCGTTTTAAACATACACAAAGTCATTTTGAATGCAGAGCTGGGTTTGAATTTCGAGCTGGCTCTGAGATCGATATTAGTTTTAAACATACACAAAGTCATTTTGAATACAGAGCTGGGTTTGAATTTCGAGCTGGCTCTAAGATCGGTATTCGTTTTAAACGTATAGCAAGGCATTTTGAATACAGAGCTGGGTTTGAATTTCGAGCTGGCTCTTAGATCGATATTCGTTTTAAACATACACAAAGTCATTTTGAATGCAGAGCTGGGTTTGAATTTCGAGCTGGCTCTGAGATCGATATTAGTTTTAAACATACACAAAGTCATTTTGAATACAGAGCTGGGTTTGAATTTCGAGCTGGCTCTGAGATCGATATTCGTTTTAAACTAATAACAAGCCATTTTCAATATCTAGCTGGGTTTGAATTTCGAGCTGGCTCTGAGATCGATATTCGTTTTAAACGTATAGCAAGGCATTTTGAATACAGAGCTGGGTTTGTATTTCGAGCTGGCTCTGAGATCGGTATTCATTTTAAACATAAAACAAGAGATCGATATCCGTTTAAAACATACATCAAGCCATTTTGAATATCGAGTTGGATTTGAATTTCGTGCTGGATCTGAAATCGATATTCGTTTTAAACTTACACCGAGTCATTTTGAATGCTGAGTTGTGTTTGAATACTGAGCTGGCTCTGAGATCGGTATTCGTTTTAAACGTATAATAAGCCATTTTGAATATCGAGCTGGGTTTGAATTTCGAGCTGGCTCTAGGATCGATATTCGTTTAAAACGTGTAACAAGGCATTTTGAATACAGAGCAGGGTTTGAATTTGGAGCTGATTCTGAGATCGATATTCGTTTTAAACATACACAAAGTCATTTTGACTGCAGAGCTGGGTTTGAATTTCGAGCTGGCTCTGAGATCGATATTCGTTTTAAACGAGAACCAAGTAATTTTGAATATCGAGCTGGGTTTAAATTTCGAGCTGGCTCTGAGATCGGTATTCGTTTGAAACATACACAAAGTCATTTTGAATGCAGAGCTGGGTTTGAATTTCGAGCTGGCTCTGAGATCGATATTCGTTATAAACATACACTAAGGCATTATGAATGCAGAGTTGGGTTTGAATGCAGAGCTGGCTCTGAGATCGATATCCGTTTTAAACATACACAAAGTCATTTTGAATGCAGAGCTGGGTATGAATTTCGAGCTGGCTCTGAGATCGATATTCGTTGTAAACGTACACCAAGGCATTATGAATGCAGAGCTGGGTTCGAATTTCGAGCTGGCTCTGAGATCGATATTCGTTATAAACATACACTAAGGCATTATGAATGCAGAGTTGGGTTTGAATGCAGAGCTGGCTCTGAGATCGATATTCGTTTTAAACATACACAAAGTCATTTTGAATGCAGAGCTGGGTTTGAATTTCGAGCTGGCTCTGAGATCGATATTCGTTTTAAACGTGAACAAAGTCATTTTGAATATCGAGCTGGGTTTGAATTTTGAGCTGGCTCTGAGATCGATATTCGTTTTAAACGTACACAAAGTCAGCTGGGTTTGAATTTCGAGCTGGTTCTGAGATCGATATTCGTTTTAAACGTGAACCAAGCCATTTTGAATATCGAGCTGGGTTTGAATTTCGAGCTGGCTCTGAGATCGGTATTCGTTTTAAACTAATAACAAGCCATTTTCAATATCGAGCTGGGTTTGAATTTCGAGCTGGCTCTGAGATCGATATTCGTTTTAAACATACACAAAGTCATTTTGAATGCAGAGCTGGGTTTGAATTTCGAGCTGGCTCTGAGATCGATATTAGTTTTAAACATACACAAAGTCATTTTGAATACAGAGCTGGGTTTGAATTTCGAGCTGGCTCTAAGATCGGTATTCGTTTTAAACGTATAGCAAGGCATTTTGAATACAGAGCTGGGTTTGAATTTCGAGCTGGCTCTTAGATCGATATTCGTTTTAAACATACACAAAGTCATTTTGAATGCAGAGCTGGGTTTGAATTTCGAGCTGGCTCTGAGATCGATATTAGTTTTAAACATACACAAAGTCATTTTGAATACAGAGCTGGGTTTGAATTTCGAGCTGGCTCTGAGATCGATATTCGTTTTAAACTAATAACAAGCCATTTTCAATATCTAGCTGGGTTTGAATTTCGAGCTGGCTCTGAGATCGATATTCGTTTTAAACGTATAGCAAGGCATTTTGAATACAGAGCTGGGTTTGTATTTCGAGCTGGCTCTGAGATCGGTATTCATTTTAAACATAAAACAAGAGATCGATATCCGTTTAAAACATACATCAAGCCATTTTGAATATCGAGTTGGATTTGAATTTCGTGCTGGATCTGAAATCGATATTCGTTTTAAACTTACACCGAGTCATTTTGAATGCTGAGTTGTGTTTGAATACTGAGCTGGCTCTGAGATCGGTATTCGTTTTAAACGTATAATAAGCCATTTTGAATATCGAGCTGGGTTTGAATTTCGAGCTGGCTCTAGGATCGATATTCGTTTAAAACGTGTAACAAGGCATTTTGAATACAGAGCAGGGTTTGAATTTGGAGCTGATTCTGAGATCGATATTCGTTTTAAACATACACAAAGTCATTTTGACTGCAGAGCTGGGTTTGAATTTCGAGCTGGCTCTGAGATCGATATTCGTTTTAAACGAGAACCAAGTAATTTTGAATATCGAGCTGGGTTTAAATTTCGAGCTGGCTCTGAGATCGGTATTCGTTTGAAACGTATAACAAGCCATTTTTGAATATCGAGCTGGGTTTGAATTTCGAGCTGGCTCTGAGATCGATATTCGTTTTAAACGTATAATAAGGCATTCTGAATACAGAGCTGGGTTTGAATTTCGAGCTGGCTCTGAGATCGATATTCGTTTTAAACATACACAAAGTCATTTTGAATGCAGAGCTGTGTTTGAATTTCGAACAAGCTCTGAGATCGGTATTCATTTTAAACATACATCAACGCATTTTGAATATCAAGCTAGGTTTGAATTACGAGCCGGCTCTGAGATCGATATTCGTTTAAAACATACACCAAGCCATTTTGAATATCGAACTGGATTTGAATTTCGAGCTGGCTCTGAAATCGATATTCGTTACAAACATACAAGTCATTTTGAATGCAGAGCTGGGTTTGAATACAGAGCTGGCTCTGAGATCGATATTCGTTTTAAACTTACACCGAGTCATTTTGAATGCAGAGCTGTGTTTGAATACTAAGCTGGCTCTGAGATCGATATTCGTTTGAAACATACAAAGTCATTTTGAATGCAGAGCTGGGTTTGAATTTCGAGCTGGCTCTGAGATCGATATTCGTTTTAAACATACACAAAGTCATTTTGAATGCAGAGCTGTGTTTGAATTTCGAACAAGCTCTGAGATCGGTATTCATTTTAAACATACATCAACGCATTTTGAATATCAAGCTAGGTTTGAATTACGAGCCGGCTCTGAGATCGATATGCGTTTAAAACATACACCAAGCCATTTTAAATATCGAACTGGATTTGAATTTCGAGCTGGCTCTGAAATCGATATTCGTTACAAACATACAAGTCATTTTGAATGCAGAGCTGGGTTTGAATACAGAGCTGGCTCTGAGATCGATATTCGTTTTAAACTTACACCGAGTCATTTTGAATTCAGAGCTGTGTTTGAATACTGAGCTGGCTCTGAGATCGATATTCGTTTTAAACATACACTGTTATTTGAATGCAGAGCTGGGTTTGAATTTCGAGCTGGCTCTTAGATCGATATTAGTTTCAAACGTGAACCAAGTCATTCTGAATATCGAGCTGGGTTTGTATTTCGAGCTGGCTCTGATATCGGTATTCGTTTTAAACGTACAACAAGTCATCTTGAATATCGAGCTGGGTTTGAATTTCGAGCTGGCTCTTAGATCGATATTCGTTTAAAACGTATAACAAGGCATTTTGAATACAGAGCTGGGTTTGAATTTCGAGCTGGCTCTGAGATCGATATTCGTTTTTAACATACTCAAAGTCATTTTGAATGAAGAGCTGGGTTTGAATTTCGAACTGGCTCTGAGATCGATTTTCGATTTAAACGCGAACCAAGTCATTTTGAATATCGAGCTGGTTTTGAATTTCGAGCTGGCTCTGAGATCGGTATTCGTTTTAAACGTATAACAAGCCATTTTGAATATCGAGCTGGGTTTGTATTTCGAGCTGGCTCTGAGATCGATATTCATTTTTAACGTATAACAAGGCATTTTGAATGCAGAGCTGGGTTTGAATTTCGAGCTGGCTCTGAGATCGATATTCGTTTTAAACATACACAAAGTCATTTTGACTGCAGAGCTGGGTTTGAATTTCGAGCTGGCTCTGAGATCAGTATTCATTTTAAACATACAACAACGCATTTTGAATATCGAGCTAGGTTTGAATTTCGAGCCGGCTCTGAGATCGATATTCGTTTAAAAACATACACCAAGCCATTTTGAATATTGAGCTGTATTTGAATTTCGAGCTGGCTATGAAATCGATATTCGTTACAAACATACAAGTCATTTTGAATGCAGAGCTGGGTTTGAATACAGAGCTGGCTCTGAGATCGATATTCGTTTTAAACTTACACCGAGTCATTTTGAATGCAGAGCTGTGTTTGAATACTAAGCTGGCTCTGAGATCGATATTCGTTTGAAACATACAAAGTCATTTTGAATGCAGAGCTGGGTTTGAATTTCCAGCTGGCTCTGAGATCGATACTCGTTTTAAACGTGAACCAAGTCATTTTGAATATCGAGCTGGGGTTGAATTTCGAGCTGGCTCTGAGATCGGTATTCATTTTAAACATACACAACGCATTTTGAATATCGAGCTAGGTTTGAATTTCGAGCCGGCTCTGAGATCGATATTCGTTTAAAACAGATACCAAGCCATTTTGAATATCGAGCTGGATTCGAATTTCGAGCAGGCTCTGAGATCGATATTCCTTTTAAACATACACCGAGTCATTTTGAATGCAGAGCTGTGTTTGAATACTGAGCTGGCTCTGAGATCGATATTCGTTTTAAACATACGCAGTCATTTTGAATGCAGAGCTGGGTTTGAATTTCGAGCTGTCTCTTAGATCGATATTCGTTTTAAACGTGAACCAAGTCATTTTGAATATCGAGCTGGGTTGGAATTTCGAGCTGGCTCTTTGCATGGAGGTTCAATGTCACACCCACATTTGTTTTGTCACGTTTCGATGTACCACCCACGATACAAGTATAAGCAAAGTTTGAAAGGTCTAGTGCATACAGTTTGTGAAATAGTGACCTAAACGCAAAAGTTGAACGTACAAATTATTAAGTTATCTGCCCTTCACTTGGAGGGTCAAGGTCACTTCCACATTTGCTTTGTCACGTTGCGATGTACCACCCAAGATACAACTATAATCAAAGTTTGAAAGGTCTAGTGCATACAGTTTGTGAGAAAACGACCTAAATGCAAAACTTGAATGTTGACGCCGCCGCCGCCGCTATCGCCGGAAAAGCAACACCTATGTCTCTTTTTTTTTTCGAAAAGGCGAGACAAATACGAGTTTCGACTGGGGTGTGGGGTGTGGGGTGAGGGGGGCGAACACAGCTATAGGTGTAAGAATTGACCAAAACAACACAGAAATATGTAAAGAAAACACATCGAGTTTCAACTGGTGGTTCGATGCGGGAGTGGGGTGGCGGCAACATAGCTATATTTGTAAGAATTAACCAAAACAACACAGAAATATGGTAAAAAAATAAATTCGAGTGTGGGGTGGGGGTATGGGCAACATAGCTAATAGCTATTTGTGTAAGTATTGACCAAAACAAAACAGAAATATGTAAAAAAAAAAAAGCGAAGGGGGAGGGTTGTCAACATAGTAAGAATTGACCATATAACTATGTAAAAAAAAATATTTCGAGTGTAGGGGAGGGGGTGGGGACGGGATGGAGGGTGGGAATCAACATATGTTTATGTGTAAGAATTGACCAAAACAACACAGAAATATGTAAACAAAATAGAAATAAAAGAATTTCAAGGGGTGGTGGTGGTGGTGGTGGTGGAGGCGGGGGGTGGGGGGGGGGGGTGGAGTGATGATGGCAACATAGCTATGTGTAAGAAGTGGCCAAAAATAACACAGAAATATGTAAAAAAAAAAAAAAATGCGTTTCAAGTGTGCGAGGGGGGAGGTGGGGGAAAGGCGCGGTGAGGGTGATGGGGGCGGGGGGGGGAGGGGGAATGGAACATAGCTATATATGTGTAAGAAGTAATTATAAATAACGCTGAAATGTATAAGAAAAATGTTTAAAAATGTGTTTCTAGTGGGTGGGGGAGGCGGGGGTGAAGGCGGGGGTGGGATGTGGGGTTGGCAACATAGCTATATGTGTAAGAATTGACCAAAACAACACAGAAATATGTAAAAAAAATAAATGCGTTTCAAGTGTGGGAGTGGGGAGGTGGGGTGGGGGAGGCGCGGTGGGGTGATGGGGGTGGGGGGGAGGGGCAACATTGCTATATGTGTAAGAAGTGACCATAAATAACACTGAAATGTAAAAGAAAACTATTTAAAAATGTGTTTCGAGTGGGTGGGGGAGGCGGGGGGTGAAGGCGTGAGGTGGGATGTGGGGGTGGCAACATAGCTATATGTGTAAGAACACAAAAAAATGTAAAAAAAATAATAAAAAAAGGCATGGTGGGATGGGAGGGGGGTAGTGGGGGAGGGTGGCGTGGAGGAGGGAGCCCATGCCCCAATATGGGTGAAGTATGGATATGTTGTGAGTTCTTAAATGGTATTAAACGGATACATCATTCTTTATACAAACTAGTTTTCAATTTTTCAAAATATTGCGCATTGGCTACATGTGATGCACTTTATAATTGTTATTGATGTTATGAAACGGTAAATAAGCCGAGTAAACATCATGCGGATGAGATTACATCTAGGATTGACAATGCAAGTATACAGGAACACGAGGTATTGTCTGTAAGTGTTGTTGAAGTGTTATGTAGTATCGTGCAGTGGTGTAGATAAGAGATATGATCAGCATTGTCATTACATCCGAGCGACTTGGGGCATAATCATGGGCATAATCATCACATCCTATTCATAATATCTTACATCTTTGTTTCAAAAGGTTCATTCCTCTTATAAATTAAGGACTTGTTCAAATGGTGATCTAATCGTCCCGAAACATAGGCTAAGTATATACAAACAAAGTATTCGTTATTCTGGTGCTGTCATATGGAACTCGATCGCACCTCCAATGCATAATCATCACATCCTATTCAGACTATCTTACATCTTTGTTTCAAAAGGTTCATTCTTCTTATAAATTAAGGACTTGTTCAAATGGTGATCTAATCGTCCCGAAACATAGGCTAAGTATATACAAACAAAGTATTCGTTATTCTGGTGCTGTCATATGGAACTCGATCGCACCTCCAATGCGACAAGCCAAACATATCAAAGAATTTAAAAAGAAATATTATTCCTATCTTTTAGGTAATACTAGTTAATTTTAATTTGCTTGCATTTGGTTAAGTACTTTAAAATAACTTTAAAAGATTTATATATAGGGACTTTTGATTTTACAACAGTAAACTCTTCAGAATTGTATAATATTGTATGTATATAACCATGTGTGTGTGTTACATGTTTCTTCATTTGATGGCCTCAAGGGAGAACAATTTGTAAATTGATTGAGTTACCATCATTAAATAAAGCATTTATTATTATTATTATTATTTTTATTATAATTGACAGTGATTCATTAAGCACAACAATATTCGTCATACAATTATTATTTAATCATTGTTTCATAGTTTGTATATTTAACTCTTATTGAAATCGTTAAATGTTGTATTTTCTCCCGACTAAACCAACCACGATCGACCATCCTGTAACACTATGTTTAATAATAATAATAATAATAATAATAATAATATTTATTATTATTATCATTATTATTATTATTATAATTACAATCATACTTAATGTTTTTTATAGAGGGTTATACATAATTAGTTGCAAATTAGTCTTACATGGGGCCCTCTATTATGTGGTTGTGTGAAGTTGGCTGTGAGATCGAAGATCGTAGATCGACATTCAATATCGAGCTCGGTTTTCAATGTCGAGCTAGCTCTGAGATCGATATTCGGTTAAACTTATAAGAAGGCAAAGTGAATACAGAGCTGGGTTTGAAGTTCGAGCTGGCTCTGAGATCGATATTCGTTTTAAACGTGCACCAAGGCATTATGAATGCAGAGCTGGGTTTGAATACAGAGATGTCTCTGAGATCGATATTCGGTTAAACTTATGAGAAGGCATACTGAATACAGAGCTGGGTTTGAATTTCGAGCTGGCTCTGAGATCGATATTCGTTTTAAATGTACACCAAGGCATTATGGATGCAGAGCTGGGTTTGAATTTCGAGCTGGCTCTGAGATCGATATTCGTTTTAAACGTATAACAAGGCATTCTTAATACAGAGCTTGGTTTGAATTTCGAGCTGTCTCTGAGATCGATATTCGTTTTAAACGTATAACAAGGCATTTTGAATAACGAGCTGGGTTTTACATTTCGAGCTGGCTCTGAGATCGATATTCGTTATAATCATACAACAAGGCATTCTGAATACAGATCTGGGTTTCAATTTTGAGATCGATATTAGTTTTAAACGCACAATAAGGCATTTTGAATATCGAGTTGGGATTGAAGTTCGAGCTGATTATCAAAATTCGTTGTTGTATGTTTAAAACGAATATCGATCTCAGAGCAAGCTCGAAATACAAACCCAGATCGATATTCAAAATGACTTGGTTCACATTTAAAACGAATATCGATCTCAGAGCCAGCTCGAAATTCAAACCCAGCTCCGTATACAAAATGCCTTGTTATACGTTTAAAACGAATATCGATCTCAGAGCCAGCTCGAAATTCCAACCCAACTCTGCATACATAATGCCTTGGTGTAAGTTTAAAACGAATATCGATCTCTGAGCCAGCTCGAAATTCAAACCCAGCCCGATATTCAAAATGCCTTGTTTTACGTTTAAAACGAATATCGATCTCAGAGCCAGCTCGAAATTCAAATCCAGCTCGATATTCAAAATGGCTTGGTGTATGTTTAAAACGAATATCGATCTCAGAGCCAGCTCGAAATTCAAACCCAGATCGATATTCAAAATTCGTTGTTGCATGTTTAAAACGAATGTAGATCTCAGAGCCAGCTCGAAATTCAAACCCAGCTCGATATTCAAAATGGCTTGTTATACGTTTAAAATGAATACCGATCTCAGAGCCAGCTCGAAATTCAAACCCACATCGATATTCAAAATTCTTAGTTGTATGTTTAAAACGAATATCGATCTCAGAGCCAGCTCGAAATTCAAACCCAGCTCTGTATTAAAAATGCCTTTTATACGTTTAAAACGAATATCGATCTCAGAGCCAGCTCGAAATTCAAACCCAGCTCTGTATTCTAAATGACTTGGTGTAAGTTTTAACCGAATATCGATCTCAGAGCCAGCTCGAAATTCAAACCCAGGTCGATATTCAAAATGACTTGGTGTACGATTAAAACGAATATCGATCTCAGAACCAGCTCTGTATTATACCCAACTCTGCATACATAATGCCTTGGTGAACGTTAAAAAAGAATATCGATCTCAGAGCCAGCTCGAAATTCAAACCCAACTCTGCATTCAAAATGACTTGGTGTACGTTTAAAACGAATATCGATCTCAGAGCCAAATTCTGCATTCATAATGTCTTGGTGTACGTTATAACGAATATCGATCTCAAAGCCAGCTCTGTATTCAAACCCAGCTCTGCATACATAATGCCTTGGTGAACGTTAAAAAAGAATATCGATCTCAGAGCCAGCTCGAAATTCAAACCCAACTCTGCATTCAAAATGACTTGGTGTACGTTTAAAACGAATATCGATCTCAGAGCCAAATTCTGCATTCATAATGTCTTGGTGTACGTTATAACGAATATCGATCTCAAAGCCAGCTCTGTATTCAAACCCAGCTCTGCATTCAAAATGACTTGGTGTATGTTTAAAACGAATATCGATCTCAAAGCCAGCTCGAAATTCAAACCCAGCTCTGTATTCAAAATGCATTGGTGTATGTTTAAAACGAATATCGATCTCAGAGCCTTCTCGAAATTCAAACCTAGCTCTGTATTCAGTATGCCTTCTTATAAGTTTAACCGAATATCGATCGCAGAGCCAGCTCTGTATCCAAACCAAGCTATGCATTCATAATGCCTTGGTGTACGTTTAAACGAATATCGATCTCAGAGCCAGCTCTGTATTCAAATCCAGCTCTGTATTCAGTATGCCTTCTTATAAGTTTAACCGAATATCGATCTCAAAGCTAGCTCGACATTGAAAACCCAGCTCGATATTGAATTTCGATCTACGATCTTCGATCTCACAGCCAACTTCACACATCTGTTTTTGTCGGAGATATTTATGGGGTATTTTATGTTTAAGTGTACTGTAAACATACGTGACATCCACTCACTCTTTATCTCATATATTACAACATAGATATAAAAATGGTTAGAGCGGGCTTTAGAGAAATTGAAAGCATAGTTGGATTATTTCCTTCCAAAGATAGTTAAATGAAAAGACAAGATATATCTTATTACCTTATAGGTACATGAAGGAGGTATATCTCCTATTGATGAGGTGTATAGTAAATATGGGATATGATATTGTCATGGGTAGTTTATACATTTTATACAATGTGGGTTATGCTGCAGGATATGTTTAAAAGATGGGTGTATTGAACAAGAGAAAACAAAATGATGACGTTGACTATACGCGTATACATGCATAAATAGATATGTCGTTGGTCTGTACTAGAAAGCCAGTACTACGACCGTCTAGGCTAGCCAAGAACAGTAACCTAAATTCGTATTAAAGTAACCAATCAATATAATTTAGAAAACTCCGTATTGAAGCTAGTTCAACGACCGTCTAACTAAATGACAAACAATTCAGACAGATTTACTCACTAAATATTGGGTATTATATGGAACTTGGGAGATGTGGTAGATATGGAATATACTCAATAATGTCAGTGTTTTCGAGCCCAGCAGACAAAACTTACAAGCTGATCCACTGGGCCGTCAAACAGTGCAGTTTTATTACATTACAAATATGAGAGTATTTGACTGATCCTGGACCGCTGTGCCTGCGTTGTCCACAAACTCAAAAATCGCCCCAACGCGTTCACCGGATCAGTCCCATGTTATACCTATATCAATTCAATCAATCATTGAATTGTTTTCCACAGTAATATAAGTGGAGTGATCTTATTACCTTATATGCACATGAAGGAGGTATATCACCTATTGAGGAAGGTATTTTATAGCAACTGAGGGACACCTAGGATGCCAAAAATTACAAGCGCATCCCATGTCTCCCTCAAAAGTATTAAGACCGATTTACTCACTAAATATTGGGTATTATATGGAAATTGGGAGATATGGTAAATATGGGATATGTTCAGTAATGTCATAAGTAGTTTATTACTTTTAAACAATGGCTGTAGGATATTGGTAAAATATGGGGGGAACTGAGATAATAAAAGATTTAGATTTTAGTGACCATGCTACAAACAGTCTTAATTTGTTTCTCACAGAAATTAAAAGCTCATTCAGTTCTGAAAACACACCGAGTTGCATCATAATAGCATGACGTGATGTCATAATAGCATGACGTGTCATAATACCAGGGTTTGAT
The DNA here is from genome assembly GCA_037043455.1 of Cyrtodaria siliqua. NCBI lineage: Eukaryota > Metazoa > Mollusca > Bivalvia > Adapedonta > Hiatellidae > Cyrtodaria > Cyrtodaria siliqua. Next base: position 356,511 of record JAWPHD010000856.1, read on the forward strand.
GTCATAATACCAGAAAGTGATGTCATGATTGAAACAACCAAATGAAAATATGAATGAAGCATTCTGATTGGTTCAGTGATAAAATGTGGACCAATGAAACCAGTTAATTTAGAGCTCAAAGGTTCAACTGGACATTAAGTAATGAGGTTCTTAAAACCTAGAAACACAAAATTGTAATAATAAAATAATTCTAAAATGATTTAATAGACTGTTTGAAATGTATTGGCTAACGATCCGAAACAAGTGTCAGTTTCGCTTCAAAACTCAACAGTAATGTTTACATGTTGTTTTGTTTTGTAATCTTCACAATGCCGTGCACTAGGTGATTTATAAACACTTTCAGGTATTATAATAGACTTATTTTGGCGGTGCATACATACTACTTCATAATGTTTTCAGATCGACATTGTCCCAGTTGTAGGACGCACGCGCGTAGTGCTGACTCGACACTTCGCTAATATATATAAACCAGACTTGACGACAATTGTTTGCCTTTTGTAAATATATCGATTGGTCTGTAAATAAGTAAAATATAGAGTCTGGTCTCAGCGAGTTGGCTTATTTAATCACCGAGATGGGCTGCCCAGCGATGTGTCTAAATAACGACAGACTATGTGTTTTGTAGCATGGTGTACATAGTAACACTGTGACGTCATACAGTACTTCTGGTAGTTGTAGTACGGTATAGCCACGCCCCTTTAGTTACCCTAAATTAAACGATTTAATGCTCTACATTCATCAAAGGAAATGGCACCGACCATGCTACAATAACGACGATAAATACACGGTATGCTTACACTGAAGGACAAAAAGATGCATTCCTAACTCTAAATGACGTTGTCAAACATTATTTTAATACATTAGAGGCAGACGCGGATCCAGGGATGTTTCAGCAGTCCCAGACATCCCCATAGACCCGTATGTGGTAAAGTTGGGTCACGAACTACGTTATATAAAATCCTTACAAATAATCACATGTGTTGAAAATGACCTTAAAACACCATACACACATTATACAATTATAAATTATAAAGACAGAATGTAGTCATTTTGAGTTATTAGCTCCCTTACCTACACGTTTCCCAAATGATTTTTGATTTTTTTTTTCGTTAAATGATATCAGTCTTCAAAACATGGGCCACAGTAGGGAGAGGGATGCGGTGGAAGGTTTGAAAATGCCAACTACAATACAAATTCAATGACACTGTAAGATAAACAACATATCAAACGATTTTATTTGTTCAAACTTGGACGTCTATGATCTAGTTGTTAAAAGTATGTCTCAAATAAAACTTTATGCTGATGGAATTACACAGTATATGTTTTATTACGCCTACGTCACCCATAAGATGGGGGTGAAGGGGCGTCAACATTTCATATACATAAATATCCGAAATATAATTGATTCAATTACAGTGTCATTCAAACACAATTACAAACGAGTGTGTTCTTAGTACAATAGCGCAATCAACGCAAACTGTGCTTAAGTGTGTGGATATATGGTCAAAGGGGTAAACACACCTGTTTACTATATTGCCATAAGAACGCGCGGGGATTGTCGATGGCGCGCTGTCGAGTGATTTTAGTAAATACTATTTTATTTTTACTAAATTGTATCACCGTTGCTAAAGCCGTCGGGCCATTATCATCATTCCGGAGATATTTTTGCAATTTCAGCATTTCTTTTCCTTTCTTCATATGTTCTGGTCACGATTGAAGTACAGCGTAACAAATCACCTAACGATATACCATTTATCAACAACTACACTCTATAAACAAATCTACAAGTTTCCTTTGGCCTTGTCAGACAAATTTAGCCAATCAGCATTCATTTTCATAAACACCGTAGGCTTTCATAATATCTGTATCGCTTTCATAGGCTTACACAGACACACCTCCTGCGAGGCCAACGGCTGGCGCCGAAAGGGTTCTCCCCAATCGGAACTGCCTCATCGGATTTCGTCACTCGGGAACACTATTACCGAGTACAGAAATTTGCGAAGAGTTCCGATTGGGATTCTCCCATCGGGTACCGAAAGCACTCTCGGTAACCATCGGTCACCGTCGTTTGCCGATAGGTAGAACGTTGGTAACCAATCTTCCCGCGACTCTACACCTGAGGTAGTATCGGTGGCCTCGTTGTTACCAAATGTTACCATCGGTGGCCATTGGCAACCAACGTGGTTGTCGATGGGAGAATACTGAACGAACCCAATAACATGCAACGTAAATTATGGCTAACGGCTGTATTGTTTGGATAGCAACCAGCAAAGGGAGAATACTGAACGAACCCAATAACATGCAACGTACATTATGGCTAACGGCCGTATTGTTTGGATAGCAACCAGCAAAGCAACATGGAGAGAACTGTAACTAATGTTGTAATAACTTGTAGTTCAATCCATTTGCATATATGTTGCTATGAATATTGTGATGTTGAATTGATGTATTGTAACATATCTGAAATAAAATATTATTAAACTAAGCAAAGCAACATTGCACCATTTTCTGTGCCGTTGCCTTCCGGCGATCAAAATGTCAAGATTTTGTACATATCTAAGCGTCGATATATACACGAGGCGGGATCCCGAAGAATGACTGAATTGGCCGAGTTTTGACGATTGGGTCAAACATATAAAACAACTTACCCATGACGGAATGACTGGCGCTATCGTCAACTTCTCGTTCTTGTGGGTTTTTATCCATGCTTATATCTTAGGAATCGAACACTCCTGTGGTCGGAATACATGTCGTCTGCTATCCGGTACGTTATCCTACATATACGCACAGTAGATACAATTAGTATATAATTAAAAATATTTAATTAAAAGTACTTTCCTTGCCACATAGTGAAGGGATATCAAATTTGAAATTAGTATACCATTAGGGTATGTTTCTATAAAATTGTAATTATGTGAAAAGGCAGTATTACGAAAGTGCCAGCACCTAAAAATCATTCCCATCCACGTAGCCATGATCAGCCATACTAACTTTGTATTAGCTTTACTTCAATATTACGAGAAAAAATATCATATCAAGTAGTAAACGCGACACTTTTGAAACTATGCACACATTACAGTAACTTCGTGTAGCCCTTTAGATACTTACCATATAAACCCGACACTGTACAACACTGGTATGCGTTTGTTAAAGGTAAGTTAGTGCAGACGACTCGATAATGAAACTAGAATATTAATCCACATTTTCGGAAAATAGAGTATCGATCGCCCAGTTTTTAATCACGCTCGTATCGAATGCATATTGAACTATAGAACATGCTCAGTGTGTCTAATCTAGATTTGTTTGTATGTTTGGTGTCATTTTCTAGCACATTTTAGGCTATGTAAGACGGTCGATTTTTAGTGGTGGAGGCAGTTCCCGGGCAGAAAGACTACAGAACTACTGTATACCTCCCGCCATCCGCAAGAATCGACTCTTCCTCACCTACAAGTCGAGCTCCCAATGACCTAATCTAGAACGCGTCATGTACAATATGATGTTAAATGTACGTTTTGCCTAACAAAGACAGAATCAACAATAAACAGTATAGTTTGTTTTCAGTATTTTATATTGCATCCTTTGATTTAACAATTGCATTAAACACCATAGAATAAACTAATAACAAACAATATGCTGAGTAATAATAAACTTTATCACACTATTTGCGATCAGGGCTCTATATTTCAATTTTCGTCCCAGTTACAACGACAATGAAAAACTTTATTCAGTAATTTAGGCCTCCAGCCCATAATACAAATATTACAAATATATTGTAGTGAACATTTTAAAGTAACAGTGTGACATACATACATGACATAGGTACATATATGTGCATAGAAAATACACAGTTCGACGTACATTATAAATATATGGGGATATGTCTTGTGTATAGCAATCGTGTGTAGGAGTTTAATAAAGCCATGAACTATTTATCATAATACACTAGTGTAATAATTATGCAAACGAAGGCCGAATCAGGTTTGTGCTGTTTGCCTCGGTGTGAATCGGAATTGTCTCGTCGATTTCCGTAACAGTTTAAAATGCCAGATTACGGAATTCGACGATGTAATTCCGTTGTTCGGTGTCACACGGAGAAGACCGAGTCTAGTATTAATTTAAAAATATAACTCAAAGTAGAGACATACATTTTTATCCTAGCCTAATTGTAGGACCGTCTTTTGTATTTGGGAAATCTAGTCCAAAAGGGCAAATTCCCCAAAATGAATACTACAGGTATATAGGCTACATTTTTCAAAATTCTAAATACAATTTCGTTGCGTTCTTATTGTTTCCCTGAACTACGCATGTGTGTAAATGACAGCGAAGTGCGGATATTTGCGTTGGTCCCCAATCGACTTTGCTCCAGGATTGCAGTTTTACACGTTTATTGATAGAGACACTATTTTTTTATTTGGAAATGTCAGACATTACCTCCGTTAAATATGTTCATGAATGAAAAAACAAAACATCATTTTATTTGTTATTTGTCTTAAAATAAATTTTTGTTTTTGTTTGTTTTAATAGTGTTTTATGTCGTTTTTAGCACATGTTAGGTCATACATGGATATGACGGTCGATTTGTTTGTGGTAAAAGCAGACCACCACATTTCCATTGGATAGAACCAGTATTGTATACCTGCCGCCATCCGTAAGAATCGACACTTTCTCACTTGACAATGCGAGCCCCCAATGGGATTATTTTGTATTTGTACTAAATAATAGTACACAAACAACAGCGCGGTGGGCCTTTTTCATGATCGGGTCACTGTGACCTTAACCTTTGACCTACTAACGCTAACATGAGTCATTGTTTTACCATTCATTTGGTCCTATTTCAAGCTGTAGGTTTAATAGTTTACAAGTTAAAGAGTTTCTCAGTTGGGTCATTAATAGGTCAATATGATGTTGATGACCTACTTACCAAAATCAATAAGATTCGTCCCCTCACTAACGGCAATATTCTCAATGTGCAGATTTCATGTACGTTTATAGAAGAAGAACATCATAAGCATTTTACTTTCGTTCTAATCCCTTTTCTTCTGTTGTGTTGTGTACATATTATGCTGTAATAATAATGAGATTTTATGGCATCTGTTCGTCCATATGAAGTCATGGGGACCTTGACCTTGACCTACTGACCCCAAAATGTTTCCTCCTCTCATCAAGTCCTCCTGTCATCAAGTGCAATTACATTTGAATTGTCATGATTGTATGCGTGATATATTCAAAGTACCCAAGGAGAATGCTGATGTCCATATGGTGTCACGGCGACCGTCACCTTAAACTACAGACCGAAGCAATTGTGTTCATTCTCTTAGGAAGGGTAATTTGCATATGAAGTTTCATGATTGTGCGTGTTATACCTTTTTAAGTTATTGCTCGAAATGTGTTAGTCCATATGAGGTCATAGTAACCCTATGGTAACCTGACCTTTGACCTAATTACACCAAAAGCAATCTCACCAAGCGCAACGTACAATTTCATGAGAGGATATAGATAAGTTATTTAATAGGATCTTCAACATAGTAACCCATACAGCAATATAGTGTACACACTGTTTGTGTATCTCCTTATTGTGGTCAAAAGCCATTGATAGATACGATACACTAAAGTGGTAAATGCTGATCGCTTCGCACATTTGTAAATCACTTCAGCATAGAAGTCAGGTCTGATAGTCAACTCGCGGCTTCTCGTTAGTTTTTCTGCATAACTTTATTATTTGCAAATCATTATTGTCAAGTCCTATTGAAAGAATAGGTCCTTACTAGTATTTCTCTATTCCTTTTAATTGTAGCTTTATATTTACTTAGATACCCGAACTAACCTTAAACTCTATACAATATACCTTAAAACCTAACCTAACTGTTTTTCATAACGTTAAGTATAATATACCTTAAAACTTATGTAATCTGCAATAACCTACCCGCTCTAAATCTTTACATAAAATAATAAAACGTATTATATATTAGATCCTGTAATCACTTCCAGTCTACTCTTCAGGAGAAATATCAACTCCAAAGGAGCAGTACATCCATCAACGATCTCCAGGGTATTATTAATAGATGCTATCTGAGATTAAAACTGATCTATCAACATGTAGAGCAAATCAAATTACTATCAAGTTACTCTGAATTAACTTATGCTTATCACGAATACTCACTAGTACTAACTAGCTATTTCTTACCAGAAATGTAGGTATAAATGTCGAATAGGAAATGTAGCATTTACAGAACACAATTAACCGAAAAGACTGATAATATATAACAACCACAAGGAAACATAGAAGCAAAGTATGCACCACCAAAACACCAACAACAACAACACAGGGGTTGACAATAGGGGTACAGCCTATATCCTCTAATAAACTAGGCAGCATTAATAGCCAATACACAATTAAGTATTCAATGACTTGGCAATAGCCAGACCAATGTATATATTGTGGAAATAAGTACTACTTTAAGATGAGTACTTATAGATGGAACTTGACGATGATTGCAATTTTATACTTTAATTGGCCAAAATAAATTAATCCCAGAGCTGTCATAAACTTTAGCACAATACTGTGTCACGTGATTTTCAACAGCAATGGACAAGAAGTTAAACGTTTGGAGACATTTGTAGTGGTGCTGGCACTAGAAGTAGATGCAAAACGATACAAGATATAATTTGGGAATCCAGTAAATAGTTGGAAGTTTCTTGATTTTGTGTAAATCAGCATTGAAAGCAGTAAACTGAAGTATATGCGTGGAGACAGCATCATCTTCATTAGATTGAGTTTTTAATTTAAAATACAACACTATGAGATAACCATGATAAGATCTATCTGGGACGGTATGTGGGTGGTATTACGGTCTGAAAATCTCATTTTACGGCGACGCGGTAAGGACGTCCACATGGATGTATACTGTACCTGCAGTAATTTTGTTACAGTTGATTTTCAGAAATGATCAGTACTCGTTAGTTTGTTCAAATGATAATCTAGAGTTATAGAAAAAATAGACCCTTTTTTGGGGACGCCATGTTTGTATATAGAGAGTTGTAGGGAAAACTGTGACCATACATTTTTTCTCCCAAGAACTGTTGTGAATATTATGATGTTTTTTTTTTTTTCAAAACTAGTCTTTATGCTTTAGGATATAAATATATGATAAGGTTAAATTAGTTTAAGTGTGCAATCGGGCCCATAGTTGTTATCTATATATAAGAGAAAACCGTAGAAAAGTAGATGCATACGTCAGTGTGTTCAAATAAAGTCTCCGGGGGTAAAAAATGGCCTTGCCGGAAAGTCCAAGAGAGTTATTGCCATTGATTATGTCAGAATAAGGAAACGTCATTTTTTTATGCGATAAAGTCTGCAAATGTTTTAGATGTTTTCCAAATTTAATTGGAAGTTTTTTTTAATATAGTTTCGATAGTATATTAATGACTTTAATAATGAGCACAATTATGTTTGCTAAGCGGAGTTATTGCCCTTTTGAAAACTACATGTATTAAACGCTTTGTTTTACAAATTCTATTTCGTAGAAGTAGAATACCGCTTAAGCCGGTGCTAAGGGGTGGTGGGAGGTGTTGTACCTTATATTACAAGTCACGAACAGACTCAATACAACTGAGTCTTTTCCTCTTGTTTGTGTGTATTGCTTCCACTGGTTCCCTTTTTCATTATGTATTGACATTCACACTTATGTTTGTTAGTGCTATGTAGCGTCTGCAAACAAGTCGAACTGACAATAAATGCAGTAGTTTAATATTTTAGGATTAGCAAGCCCAATCTGAAAAAAATAGAAGGCCGCTTAAGACGATGCTAGAACATACTCAATACAAACCGAGTCTGCTACTTTGTTGCTTCCAAGAGATCCACTTTTCATTGTTTATTTACATAATAGACATGTTGACATATCCATTATTAAGTTGACTATCGTCCTTGAATGCTACATTTCCTGTTCGAATTTTATATCTTCCAAGGTTCACCAATTTGATTTAATGGTTTATTTCAAAACGATGTGTGAGGGCTTCGTCAGTGAGAAAATTCACCAAGTACCATACCGATTTATGTGTAAAAAATAAGTGAATTGCAGACTGTTTATATGATAGCATTACTCACCGGCTTCTGAATTTCTTCAATTGTTCATATATTGGACGAATTTGAGAATGAGACAAATGGGTATATATTGAGTGATTACCTTGGCTATTATTTCACTTTAATTTCAATTAAAGGCTTCCAAAAATGTTACCACATTTGGGTTGAAGATCGTGATTTACAAACTTCGTAAAATCTTTGGAGATGACCACCGTCATACACTCTTTATTAAGCTTGTTAAAACGTTTATCACAAGAGGTTATGGCCGTTTCATTTTGCAACGCACTGCATGTTTAGTGGTTGACCCATTTACAGTTCGTCACTATACTTTCCTCGACTCGATAGATTGTGCACCCTATGAGGACGTCTACCTAAATCCTGAAAGGGATAATTACGAGGGTGCTTCAAAAAGTTCTGTCACTAGGCATATATCTTTTGAACTGGATATTACACTGAGATAAAGTAGTGTATTTATAGTACTACTGGGTTCTCTCTCTTAAATTTCACAACAAAAATGAAAAATTTCCGGTTATTTATACCCCTGAATTACCTCTTCCCCTACCACATCTTTTGGATACTGGCATCTCTGAAAATGTCCTTGTTACAAAACGTTGTAAAAAATATTTGAATAATTCTATGCTTTTAAATTTTCTTGTACGCCATTTCTCGTTATTCGCCCATAATCCATGCAAATGATTGTCGAGAATTCGGAAAGGTCTTGCTGCAAACCAGATATGAGTGAATGCATATCCCTTAATTTTAGCAGAAATAACACTGATTTTCTTCATTTTGTTTAAGGAAATGTTTTAATATCATTTAAATGTCGTAATTATTCTCATAGTATTAATATGTTTTCATATTTTTTTACAAATCCTAGTCTTTCAGTGTTTAAATTTCATATTCAACACATTATTGTAGAATTGTGTACACTGTTTAGTGAAAATATTGATCATCCGAAAACGCTATTTCAGAAGACTGCCCTTCCATTTAATGTCCAGTTATCATTAAATTAATTTTACACGTTAGCTTAAAATGTTAATTTCTAAGACAATGCCTTTTCATCTACCATGCTTAAATTCTGAATATTGTAATGCACATATATAACTGGTAATGTATGAGAAATTTCAAAGGTCTTCGACAAGTACTTAAAGAGAAACAGGCATTTAAAAAAGTAACAATTAACATACCTGAAAAAGACTCAGGACGAAAATGCCTCAGTATGTATAAGTGATGTGTATTAAATGTTCCATAACTTTCGTCACACAAAAGATACAGCATTCATTTTACATCAATAGAATGGTATTAAAACTCTCTTTCATTTGGTACCAAACATCAACACTCACACCGAGCACATACTTGTTAAAACGCATTAGTGACAGAACTTATTGAATGACCCTCGTACGTTTAATGTTTTGTCTTCAACGTTGTCTTGTCGTGTCCTTCACAGTTTATTCTCTCGTTTCTCTTGACTCTGACAAGTCACTGAATGCTTGCTTTGTGGCTTATTAGGATTTAGGTCTTTGTATTCATATATTAATTATCATCTTTGCATTAGAGGTTTTTAGGACCGTCCCCAAGCGGTTTCCCTATTGTCAACCCTTTTGAGTATGTGTTATCACATACTTTGCTTCTCCTTTTTCCCGTAATTGTTTTTGTTTTGAATGTGTGTTTTGGTTGACTGTGTTCTGTGTATGCTACATTTCCTGTTCGACTTATATATCTACCTTTATTTTAATAAGATTTTGGACGAGTTCGATAATACGCTAATTGACCTTGTTGCAGAGTCTCTTGTTGCAGAGTATAAGAATCCGAGGATAGGGAATTTCAATCCGAGGTATACGTTTTTTTATCGGAACCGATTCTCTGGAATTCCCTATCTAAACCGAATACCGATGATAGATTATTTTTCTTGCATATTAGAGACATGTTGTGCGTTGACGCCGCCAGCTGCTAACGTTTTGCATGATTTCCAGCATACCGGATGTTGGTGCGCGTCATTCTACCCGTGATTGAATATGCGTAAAATGAATTATGAGTTGGTAACTCTCCAGTTTTGGGGTTTGGCCTGGCTGGTTAAAGTCGTTTATATTGTGTCTATAGAGTTTGGATTCTCAAAATATGTAATTTATATACCTCATCGTCAGTAAGTTTAGAACCGGTGTACCTAGGTTGTAAAATGTGACTGTTGGTGGCGGGATAGCTACTTTAAATGTGTTTAATTTCTCTGCTATCGCGTCGTGATAGACAATGTTTGGGACCATTAAACGGTCCATATACGGTCTCAAAATCACAAGTACAGACTCGTTAACCCTACACAGTGGGTTAGGGTGCTATATTCTATACTCACTGGGGTTAATCATCTAAATTTATAATGAAAGGAAAATGTCTATTTAGTTTATGATTTAGATTTACCCTTTTAATTGTACGATAGCAACATTTCTGAAATTATTGTATGTGACATGTTAATAGTGTTTTTTAGACCAATATTTACATAATCTCATTGATTCCCTAAAAGTGCCAAACTTTAACAAGTTAACTTATTTGATGATTACATGTTGCCTTTTGTCCCTAACATTTGTTATAACAGCAAATATTTATATCTCAGTTTATTGTAACAGTATGAATTTTTGTTTCAAAAACACAATTCATTCGGGTAGAAAAGAATCTTTTTTTTTTTGAGGTGTTGTACTTACTGATACATTTTGCATGGAAAAATGCACCAAATCATTTCACCGCGGCATAATTATATGCTTATATGATATACAGTCAAACCTGGATTAAGAGACCGCTCAGGGGAAAGACCAAAAGTGGTCTCTTAATACAGGTGGTCTCTTAAAACAGGGTCTAACATTGTTCGATTCTTTATGAAATATTAAGAGAAATACATGTACATGTATTGAAATGAATGCTTTACATTGTAAGTATCTTGTATTATTTCATATATGGGGTATCTTGTAAAGGAATAATAAACACTTATGCAACTAAGACAACTTTAATTTATGTTATTAATTTAAGTGTATATGGAATATAAACATATGAAATAGATCATGAACTAGATAATCAAACACAAAACATACAATTATTAGCATAATCACTAGTATTGAACAGTTTGATCATAAAGAGTGTTTCACACAACACAGATAAAAGCACAAATAATAGCATACGAAAACAGTTTGTTATTCTGCAATTAACTTGTTTAAAGCATTTTATGCCATTGTATTTTTAAAAAAAGAATCTCTTTGGAAGAATGCGTTTGATTGCGTAACGGCCACATTTTCTGTCACCAAGACACATTGTTCTCAAAATTCTCTAAAACCTCCGATTTTCCTTTTAATATGTTCTGAATTTGTGTTTTACCAACACCTAACTACGCGTACTTTTCGATTTACTAAGTTCAATCACATTAATCCGCTCGTCTAACGTTATGACATGATTTCAATAACTTTATTTATTGTAATCAGCTGATGATGATTTCTAAGGTTTAAAGTCCCTCTACCATATGAGCCCCCGAGAAGAATCCCCCGTTGACTCGGCCTTATGTCTGGACTATTGCGTGAGTGATTGTGTGTAGTGCTATGTATCTATATCTACAGTCTACTTGAAGCAGATATAGTGCTGCCACACTGGAATACCACGCCGTAGTACATGATACCCCACTCAGACACATTATTCTGACACCGGGTTGACCAGACGTAGTACTACCCATTATTAGGTTGTCAGGCATGGGTTACAAGTAACTACTCCATTTTTAAAGTCTTTGGCCAGGGGACTCGAACCCACGACCTCCCGAATGCAAAGCATACACTCTAACCACTACACCACAATGCTTCGGTAATCAGCTGAGTGAGTAGAAGTTTTTATTTACCATCGCTGTATTGCATAACGCATTTTAGCGAGTTTTCTGTAGACGTTTTCGGAATGCGGTTGAGTCCGGGGAAGGTTGGCATCTCTCGTTCAAAGTCGATTATCGTTGACAGCAGCAGTAGATTAGAGTTGGTGGCCCCACTATCTATACTACTAATCAAGCCGGTTTGCCATTTTAGGAGAGCGCAATTTTATTTTTTGTCTACTTTCGGCGAATCTACTTTCGGCGAAGTTTTTTAATAACATTTGCAACCCGTTAAGCAAAGTCAGACGGAACCGGGCACTAGTCTGCATAGTTCAAGATATTATTTAATACTTTCAATATCTTAAATGGAACCCAACTATTTAAATCCTCATTGTAACCCTTCCATTTAATCAATGCTTGTTTCTTTTTGTAATCACGTCGTATTACTTTTTTAATCCTGAATATTTCTTGCTTTGCTTTTATCATTTCTAATTCATAAAAGCTCCCGTCAATGTTTTCGTTGTTTAAATCTTTTATTTTGTATGTCACAGGATTTGTGTTTTGAATTTCATCAACAACAAATATTTCTTCAGTCCAATTCGGGGTATAACCTTTCTCAAACGTTCTTTTATATTTGCCGATTCTAACATTATCCCCTATTTTAAACTTTGGCTTAATTTGATTACTTCTCAACTTTCCATACAAGTTGAAATACACTGTTCCTTTATTTTTCTCATCACTAGCCTCAATCGGCGTCATTTTAATACTCCGATGTTTTGTATTATTATACTTACCAACCATTTCTTGTAACACGCCTAAATATGTGTTTGTATTGTTTGCTGTGAAATATTTCCACATCATCCCTTTTAATGTTCTGTTAAATCGTTCAATTTTACAGCTTTTCCAAAATTAAACGTGTGATACATTTTGATATTATTATCATCAAGAAATTGCTTAAACGTCTTGTTGTAAAATTCCACACCTTGATCAACCCACAACAATTTACACTGTCTTCCTGTACTGATTATCTGTTTGAACGCTTTGGTAATTTCTAAACCAGTTTTATTTGGAACGGGTACAACCCAAGCAAATTTACTAAATAAATCAATAACAGTAAGCAAGTATTTAGTACCTTTATTATACTTTGAAAACGATTGCATGTCAACCAAGTCAGCAGACCATATTTTATCAATTTCATTAACAATCACACGGCGTTGAGCGAACTTTCTTCGTATAGGCTTATGAAGTTCATCTGCTAACTTGTCAGTCCATTTCAACGCCTTTTTACCGTTTTTTGGCTCTCCAAGTCCTAGTTTATATTTTGCACTAATTACAGGCTTGACTATCAAATTCTTAGCAATCTTTTCTCCAATAGTTTTAGACTTGCTAGATTTCAAACCAGTAAGCATGTTTTTATCACACATCGATTTATTACTAGGATTTTCATCATAACAAATATCTTGATCTTTACAAACAGCATCTAATTCATTTGAAGGTTCTCCGATATCAAGCGGATTACCGGGACCGCATTATTTATAACCAGGATGTGTTAGCCCTTTTTTGGGTAGCAAAGGGAGCAAAGCTTTATGAATATCAATATTTCCACCTTCTGTGTTTTTAACAAACTTTGTTTTAGTAATACCACAAGACGCACAAGTTGCTCTTAACATTTTTCTACCATTATTTGCTAAAACATACTTAGGATCAACATTTTCAGTAACCATTTTTTCTTTTATACAGTAACTCATATATAATATGATTAGATTAAACTTCGTTTACAAAATATGATGTTATGATGTTTTCATTTTCTACTGGTTTGTAAGGCTTTAATAATTTGTAAAGAATATCGTACACACTGTTTCCTTCTTGCAACTTTTTGACAAAGTACAAACAGAAATATCCGCACAAGACACTTGTTTTATCTTGATATTGAATGGTGTTGTATTTTATATTAGGTATGTACGTCAGAACTTCTTTTGGTGGACTCAAACCAAACGGATCGAAGTAATAATTATCATAATAACAAGTCCAGTGTGTACTAGGTCCGATAAAATCATCAAGATTAATAATACCACATTCTTGTTTATTTTGTTTTGTTGGTAATTTGTTCTTGCTAAACACTCCCCTGAATTTTTGTATACCTAACCGCTTAACCCACTTTATTATGTCTAAGTTTTTTTATGAATGGGATACTTCTATACGGTCTAATTTGTGAGTCTACTTGTAAACCTTTTCCACGATCAACTCTTAGTCCTTTTCCTTTTCTACCTTTTCTACCTACTTGCAAACCTTTTCCAGTTAAACCACTAATAAGAGATCCAATCAATGGAATTCCTAGTGATGCAAGCATTCCAAGAAATCCTCCATCTTGTTGTTGCTGCTTTGTCAGTTTAATAGGAAAACAACCTTTTGACTTTATCATCTTGTTTCTTTGTGCAAGTGTTAATTTATTTGATCAAAGAAGTGCTTGTTTTTTGTTACTAGGAATAGTTACCATCCCATTTCCGAATAGTTTACAAATTCCAGTACTTGCTAAGCCACTTAGTGCTCCTGTTGCTAGTGGTACTAATACCTTTGGAACACATTTAGCAACTGTTGGTAAAATTGTTTTAGTCAACATACCAGCTAATGCACCTAAAAAGCCTCCGTTCTTAGACTGAGATCTCATTTGCGATTTTGATATATTTATGTCTAATCCCTGCCCGCCAGATTTAGCCTTGTTAATACTGTTAATTTTGGTAGCTGTAAGTAGCAAAGGAAAGTTTCCAGTTAGTTGGTTATTTTTTAGCCTGAGCGTTAATTCACTTTTGTTTTCATATGCTTTTGCCAGACTTCGTTTCTGGCCATCTGATAAATTTACTGAATAATTTACGTAAGTCATATATATTATAAGTTAGATTAAACTATTACCAATTCATTTCCGACAGTATCAATAACTACATCTACTTCATAGAGAACCAGAGCATAAACTTTATAAGGAGCCCCCGGAGGTATATTTAGCTTATATCTCAAACTTAGTTGTTTCGGATCAATACTGACTTCATTTTCTTTGTAACTCAAATCAAAATGTATCATCCCGAAAAGAGTTTTAAAATTACCCACATTGAGTAAAGTTCCAGTGTTTTTATCATTTTGCTTGTAAGAATAATTAATAACATCTCTGAATATTCTGATGATATTAGCATAACTATATTCGGTTTCCGGATAATAAACTCCATTTCCAACTTCCAATCTAGCTGATTTTAAATAGCAATTAGTATTAGCAGCATTTACCTTAAACGTATCCAGAAGATGAGGATTTTGTGTTTGAGAAGAACTCTTGTCTGACCTTTGCAAATACACAAACACATGTTTGGGATTTTTAACACCAGCCGTTATTCTAAATACGGATTCAGTTAGTTGGGAACTTCCGCTTTCTTGTATCATTTCACGAAGATAAGCCCATCTTGTTAATGTCATATGATTTGTCATCACATAACTTAAACCATCTGAGTTAAATATCATTCTGGGTATCCACAAAACTAATTTATTAATAACTACCCGACCATCATCACCACCAGCTTTGAAAATTAGCACATTATGATCTGTCAGTTGCAAGCTGATTTGAATCTGACTAGGAGGAAGCATGTTTGTTTCCAAACCTTCAAAGAAGGAATATTTGTTTAATGGGATTATAGAGTAAACTATTTGATTAGTTATGATTAAAGCATGACGAATCGCAAATCCTGAATTATAACCAGCTTGATCATCTCGAGATTCTGCAGCAGCCGTATTATCTAAATAAAAGTATTCATTTGTTCCGGTTGTCTTTACATAATCGTCAGAAATTTCAAGCAAGCTTTTAACATTAACAAATATGTGAAGATTATTTCCATCGTAAACTGTTTTTCCATTTTGCTTTACTTGCATTTGATCAATCAGTGAAGCTGCATCGTTAATCAGAGCAATTTCATCACCGGCTGCGAAATTGGCTCCGTCAGCAAGTTTGTTTACTTGAAAACTGATTTCAAGATATGCATTATACCAATCAAAGTAAGAACTTCTATCATTTAGTGTAAACTGATAACCACTTTTCACTGTCTGGTATTATTTCCTGGCCGTGTTATTGGGGTATCTAACTGAATAGGTACATATTCATATCTAGTATTATATTGATTACTTCGAAACATCTATATATACTAGTAATTAGATTATTTTTTTATTAATTAATCGATTAATTCTTGCATAAATTCCCCTTCCGGAGAGTAATCTACTAATTTTTGCATTTACATCTTCTTCAGTTTCAGCTACAACTTCTTTTTTGTTATCAGCTTTTGTAAGTTCTTTTAAAATTATATCACCTTTTGGTTTAGGTTTAATAACTGAAACTAACTTATCACAGCCATTTTTCCTACTTCATCTCCGAGTTTTTAGAACCACTTTCTAAGATTTGTTTTCCAGCGGTTTCTAATGCTTTCTTGCCTGCTGTTTTCACAGACTCACTAAATATCTTTGATCCGACTTTTGAAAAAATTTCAAATATGCCAGCTCCAGTTAATCGATCAACTTGAGTATATGTTCTCGTGCTAGTGTCATAAACTTTTTTTTAAACGCGCCATATAACTTATGTTACATTAATTCCTTCAAAACAAATCGAAATGATGTGTGCACACCATTAAGATTAATAATCTTACTAGAGAAATCGGCTATGTAAATATTAATACTGTTAATGATCGTTTTGTTTACTTCACAGAAGCCGACTCTTATCGGTTCATCTTTGAAAGGATATGATCTCGTAAGATAAGCTGTACTTATTTCATAAATGGCATCCCCGTATGATCCATCAACAATAGAATTACTTATCAAATCACAGTGGATGTACAATGTATCGATAGAATTTGTTATGTTCGGTGTCACAGTTCCAAATTTAGTTTCTCTGATAACTGCATCTTTGTCAAACCCGATTAAGGTGTGAAAGTTTGTTTCTCTTAAATCAAGCATGAAATTATTATGGATGGTAACCAAACATTTGAAACTTGATAAATCAAACTCAATTCTTATCGGGATGGGTGAGTCATCGGTTAAATCATTGTTTACAGTCAATGTTTCTTTTATGTAATTATCGATATCAGCATAACTGTAATTTCCATTTGTAAAAATAATACTTTTCCAATCTGTTCCGTTGTGATACCTTATCACTTTGTTATTAAAATCCTCGCTAATATTATACCATGAGTAAGTCATGGAATTAATCCTATCAAGTCCAATACCATACTGTTTGTTCTTGCCTAATATTAATGGTCTGTCAAATACAGTTGTAAAATTACTCGGTGTATTTGAGCTATTAATTATTGACGCTTTTTCTGATGATAGTACAGTTTTTTGTTCCATTATACATATCAGTAGATCAAATTAATCACCCAAATAAAACATTTTTAAACTTGATTTTTCAAAATTGTAAACAAGTGTAAAGCCTTTTGCCACAAGTATAGAGAAAAAAATAACAGATGATGGTTTGAGATATAATTCAAATGTTTGTTTTAACACAAACCTGCCCTCTATCTCCGCCGTGTCAAGATGCTTTTTATTCCCAAGTGTTATAAAAATTATGAATTGTCCTACATCTGCTCCTGTATAAGTAAAATCTACTTCAAATACATAACGGCCTTCTTTTAAAATTTGTAATTCGCCCAGCTCGTCGTCTTCTCTCACAGAATAATATTCTTCACCTTTTACAAGTGAATTGGCTACAAAAGTAAACGCAGGAAGAAAACTATTACGTTTGGTTCTTTTAAGTGGTTTTTGCGTCGGGTATGATACAAAAGTATTAAGTCTACCATCATAATCTTGAATAATACTTATTCCGTCTATCGTATATTCAACAAGTAGAATCTGGCTCAAATAGTCTACTTTTACTTTTAACCCATCAATTATACCAATAACTGCTGTGTGCCGGCTATCGGACTTTTGATTATGCTCTTTAAGAAAAGCTATTTCACAATCAAACGCTTTGCTTCTTTCATCCTGGGCAGCTTTCAATTGCTTTGAAGTGTCATCAATAGCAGTCTCAAGTTTATCAGTGTTAACCAGTTTGCTCAGTGCAGTCTCAAGTTTATCAGTGTTAACCAACTTGCTCAGAGCAGTCTCCAGCGAATTACCGTCAACCATTTTCTTTTTGATGTCTTCAAATTCTTTGTTGATATCAGCAACGTTAGTGCTTGTCTGCCCATTTAATATTTTTATTTGAGTTATTTCAGCAGCAAAAGCAGTTCTCATTTGTTTTGAAGCATCGGCAATAGCAGTTTCTAGTTCATTGTTATCAACCATTTGTTTATTGATTTCTCCAATCCGTGTATTAATATTTTGAACACCGATTCTTATTTGTTCACTTAATTTCTTGAAGTTTTCACTCTCTTCCAATACATCTTCTTTCTTTTCTAGCTCTTTTAAAGCATCACCCAGAAGTTTTATTTCATCTTTTAAACCGTTTTGAATTTCAAGCATTTTCTCACGGTTTGCTTGTAACTTTGTTTGTATTTGACGAAATTTATCATAAGCATCTGCTGCCAAATTGCTTACCATACCTGCAATTTTATCAATATTATAATCACGTATGATTTTTGCAACTCTTCTTTGAGTAAACTGCTTTTTCTAGATTACCAACATTGGTGATTTTATTTTTATTCATGTTCAGATCACTTCTCAAAACATTTTCCTGGTTTCTACCCTTGTGAAGATAATTAACCAAATGTTTTTGTTTTACATACTCAGACACCACAACGCCAAAATTTGTATTATTAACATTGCCGGTAGTAACTTCCTCGCCAAGATCATTAAAAAGCCCCATTATATATAATATGATTAGATTAAATATCACCAGTGAAGTTTCTTTTGATCAACTTTCTAGGACGGTCAAGATACAGAAAGTCGTACTGCTTGTCAGTCGCTTTTCTGTACTGCTCTTTGCTGATATCTTGTTCTTTGGAAAGCATACCAAGCTCGCGATTAACCGGAGTCGCAAAGAAGATGTAATGAGAACAGTTCAAACGAATGTCTTGGGAGTTTTGTAATAAGATTAAGATAAATAAATTACACAACAATTTTTGTGTCTTCCCTGGATGAAATAATTAATAATATCGTTTTGATTGCGTTCACAAACATAATCGTCGAAAATGAACTTCTGATTATCAGAGTCCAAATCATTCACAGGGATAACTTCATCATTTGAACATTCTAATATGTCTTCAACCGGAATCTTATTCTTTTTTGCTATCTTTTTAAGTTTTTGTGACAAAACCTGATACTTAGACTGCTCCAAGTTTTTAGCAAACAAATAAATCTTGTCGTAATAAACTAAAGGTTTCAGCAACATGTGAACTAATATGTTTGTCTTGCCAGAACCTGAATTACCACAAATTAACATTCTAAAACAACAGTCTCGCATAAAGTTCCACAGTTGTTTAAAATTACCGTTTTCTGTTTTCATATCATAGTTTGGAATTTCCATTATAATAATGCTTAGATAATACTCGTCTTAACTTATTTTAATTTATCTTATTTTAATCTGACTTATATTATTACATGTCTTTGTTAAAATGGAAAGAATTAGCAGATAAAATGCGAAAAGCGAGTGAGCTTGTTAAAGAATACGAGAATAAAGTTATCCGAAAAAGACTAGAAAAAGGAGCTAGTCGTGATTTATACACAGAAGTATTTAAACCTGTAACTAGCGAAATAACAGAGCAAACAAGGCGGCTAGCTGAACATTTGATTACCCTTCCGTCAGCAGTTGGCTCTTCTTCCCGAGGCAATACGTCCGCAATTACTTGCCCCGCCTGATCGCGGATCTATAGCACCACCATCACCACCGCCTGCTCGTGGAGCTATAGCACCACCACCGCCGCCACCACCGCTGCCACCAACACTACCACCAACGCCACACGTTAAAAAACCAGCTGCCAAGAAAACCGCAGATCCTAAACTATTGTCGGCCAGCTACCGAGAGGAACTAGAGCAGGCAATAAAGCAACCAAAATTAAGAAGTGCTTCAGACAGAGTGCTAAGGTCAAAAGCTGCCGAACCCGGGACAGACCTATTTGCAGAAAAAAACAAAAACGTACGTCACTGAGTCCCGAGGAAGAAAAAATAATGGAAGAGATAGAAGAAGATGATGGGGAATGGGAAGATGAGGAATCCAAACCGGTGTATGATATTGACTTGGATGCTGGTATGAATAAAGAAGTACTTGATAAGTATAAATTGCCAATGCCATCTGAAATACCAGGTATTATGAAAGGAGAAGCTAAATATGATAAATATATTAAATGGGCTGAAGGGGTATATAAGGAAACATCCCGCGAGATAAATGGTCTAAGTACACAAATAAACAACCTCAGCAAAAAAAGAATCCAAGAGAGGTATGATGATGCGAAATCCAGTGCACATAAACGCGAAATGGCAATATTACTACAGAGCTCCGCGCACCGCAGGCAAAAAAAGGCTCCGCTTATAAGAGAATATGATAAAAAAGTAGATGAGGCAAATGCTCTGGAATTTTACATAAACAGGTTACCTGAGCAAATTCGGGCAGCTAGCGAAACTGTACAAAAGACTGGCAAGGGGATGCAACAAAAAAGAAATTCCTACAAAGTCGACAAAGATGGCCACTATGTAGTGTTACAAATTGATTTACCCAAACTTGTTGGTCATCACAAGCTTATTGCCAAACTAGGAGAAGCAGTTGTGCTAGATATGAAAGTTGATGACGATTTTATAGACTTGATAACAAAGCGTTACAATAATAAAAAAACTTATTCAAAGCTGTCTCAGAATGCTTTTAAGGAACTAGCAAAATTATCTGGTTTACCAATTCACAAAGGTTCTTCAAAGTTCAAGAAGATTTTAGGAGGTTGTGTTGATGTTGAATATTACAATAGTCCCGGAGATTTGATGGATGATCTAGAGTTTGTATGTGGAAGTATCGAATCAGGAAATGATAGCCCACGGCTGATAAATAAAGGTATTAGCATAATCGATGAATTATTAAAAATAGGTAAAATATCACCCAAAGAACTCGAGCACCTATTTTCTAAATATCTTAATTAAATTATTGTCTAACTGTAATTATACATGAAAACTAAAGAAGAATTAATTGATCACTTGACACGACTTGTAGCTGCATACAGACGCAGTTATAAATTGTGCGGTATTATAAACACAACATTACAAATTGTTAGTGGAATAATCGGTTGTACTGCCGTATTGGCATTGGTTTCGGCAATTCCTGTTTTCGTGGCTGCAGTCGGTACAGTTCCTCCAGTAGTTGCTGTTTTTGCAAGCAAAACAAGAATAGCAGAAAGAAAGACTTTGTTAAAAACACATTATAGGAGTTTCAAACAACTTCTTTGATATGTCCAAATAACCACAGGACTAGAAAATGACGAGGATATAATTAGGATTATCTTTAATAAAATATTAGAAATTCAAAAGAATGATAACTTTACAGAACCTCTGGAAATGTATATGAAAAGGTTCAAGCTTAATGGAAATTAATCTAGTAGAGATGTTTCGAAGGAGCATCTGTTCAAGTTAAACGGTCATGGCATTCAATCCCCGTAATTCTTGTCTGACTTGTTTCCATATCCTATCATACTTTTCTCTGGTTGATTTTGTTTTAATCGGTTTTGTTTCTTTTTCTATTTTTAATATTTTAAATATTTTCTGAAAAATGTATTCAAATTTGATTGATCTTTTTCGACCTTTTATTTCATCCAAAATCTTTACAATTTTGTAAAACAAATCTTCAAATCTTTGTCAATTTTTAGAAGACAAATCATATTCTACCAAGTATTTATCCAAATGGTACTTTCTGTGGTAAATAGTTTTCTTTCGGCTGTAATTGTAACCGGCAATAAGATTGTAAGCGTTGTGAGTGCCGCAATTAAGGCAAACACGCTCGTTATCGAAAACTTCACAAGTATCGTCAAAAGTTATACATGCGTAAGTACACTTGTAACACAGCTTGGCTCTGGTACAATATTTACAAAGCTTCTTTTTATAAGTTGTGTAAAATAAGACGCAATCTATGCACACCCCAGGAGGATCAATAATATCTAAAACTCTTTCACAATATTTGCAATTCATTATATTATAGTATAGCATTATATATTTAAATATAGACTTAAAGAAATATTATCTTATGTAATTATATAAATGGAATGTATAGAAAAGAAAATCAAAAACTTTAAGAAAGATCAAACGGAACATGCAAAAACTATTGATTTTGAAGATACGAGTAAATTTGATGCAGAGCTTTTAATATTTTTCAAACTTTCAAGATTTGACAGAAAGAATCATAACAATGGTAAAACAACTAAAACTGTCATGGAAAATAAAAAAAAGGAGATATAAACAAACTGCGTGCTTTTTGTAAAAAACAAATTTCAGAGGAAACCAGTTGCCATCCAAAATTATACGAAGTTTCTTTTATTGCCCACTAAGATGTTTTACTTAAGCAAGGAATTGAAATTATTATGTATGGTTGATTAAAATAATATAATCTATAGTATATGGGAAGTTATGCAGAAAAAGAAAGTAAACACTTTGATGAGGAAAAAAATATACAATTTGGAGTAGCTGCCCTTGAAAAGGCTCTCACAGATAAACGAAAAAGGATATTGATGATCATAGGGAATTTTATATCAGACACTTGGAAAAAAATATTGTAGCTTTTAAAAAAGATTGGACGGCTGGACTTTTGGAAAAACCAAAATTGGAGTAAAGACTTGACAACATGTGGACGATTGATATATATATCAAAGATAGCAGATGATAATAAAATTATGGAAATCAAAGATTTATGTACCATTCCTAAAAACTTTTCAATTTAATATAATCTTTAATATATGAGTATTTACAGTTATGCGGAAGAAGAAAGAAAACATTTTGAAGAGGAACAGAAGGTTTATGAGAAAGTAGCTGCTTACGAGCAGGCTCTTTTAATCAAGACAAATGAACTTATCAAAGAGTTTGAGACAGTTCACATGCAACGATTGTCAGATGATATTGCAGCTTTTAAAAAAGATTGGGCAATAAAAACTGAGATTGAGTGTAATGATGCTGTAAAGCTTCTCACAGATCTAGCAGAAAACGAAATTAAGATTTTTAATGAAACACAATTAAAAGTAATGTCTGAAAATGTTGAGTTGTTCAGAGATAATCTAATCAGCAATCTCGAAAAACCTCATGTGGTTAATACTGATATCGGATGTTATGAAGACTTTGAAACGTTTGTCGAAAGTTTAAAAGAAATGATTGGTGCAGAAGTTTTTGATAAAGACGAGTTTATAAACTATTGCAAATACAGGATAAAAATAAAATCACTGGCAGCCGGAGGTGATCTTGAAACTGTTGATTTTGATAGATACTGCAAATATCATGTAAAAATAAGTCAGATGATAGATAATAGAGTTCTTGAGGAAAAATGCTTTCGGAGATATTTGGACATTCTCCTGGATAATGAAATAGATGCTCTCTTGGATGAGGTTACTAACGAGGACACCGGTGAACATGTTTATGAGGTTACTGATGAGGATACCGGTGAGGACGTCGATGAGGACGCCGACGAGGAACTCGATGAGGACGTCGATGGGGGTGAAAATATTAAATAAAATAATGTTATTTAATTAATTAATTAATTAATAGGGGCTTAAAGAAATAATCTCATGTAATATTATATAATGAGTATCCGAGAAATTGAAACATCCCCAAAACAGTATAGAAAGGTTTTTAAAGTAAATGTTGTCAGTAATGATCCGCTCAGACAACTACAAAAAACACAATCAAGAGTTGTGAACTTTTTAAGAAAAACAGGTGGATTTAAATTAAGCGTTGATATAAAACTTACTTTTAAAAAACAAGTATCGGATGATAGAGGAGGTTTTGATTGTGTATACAAAACAGCTTACTTTGCCTCAAAGGCTGTAATAATATTAAACAGAAATCAAATATCAGAAGCATTAGACAAAGCACAGGAAGACATTATAAATAGAACTGGAAATTGGATTCAGTTGGGAAGTGGCTTGGTAATTGAATCACTAGACGCACACTATATAAATCGAATAAATATAAGCCTTCACGGGGTAGCTCTTATTTGGATTTACGAAAAGAACTTGCTAATTCTAAAAAAGAATTAATAAATATAAAAAATGAAATAGATAATGAGTGCTTTAGATGGTGCCATTTGGCTTATGAATTTCCTGTTGAAAAAGATCTTCAAAGAATAACAAAATACAAAAATCATATTGGTGATCTTGATTACAAAGGAATTAAATTTCCTGTTACTATCAAACAAATCCCAAAAAATAGAAAAACAAAACAACATTTGTTTTAACATATTCGGGTATGAAGATAATCAATTATACCCTTTGCACATATCAAAATATAAAGCAGAAAAAAACATGTGATATGCTTTTAATCACCGAAGAAGAAAAAAATCATTACGTGTGGATAAAAGATTTTTACAGTTTGATGTATAATCAAACAGCACACAAGGAAAGAAAATGGTTTTGTAAAACATGCTTGCAGTGCTTTAAATTAGAAAGAGTTCTGGAAAAACATAAACCTGTTTGTCTTTCACTTAATGGTAAGCAAGCAGTAGAAATGCCAAACAAAGATGAAAAGGTTAAGTTTAAAAACTACGACAGACAGCTAATGGTTCCGTTTGTTATATATGCTGATTTTGAAGCAGTAACCGAAAGTATTTCTTCAGTATCAAACAATCCTAAAAAATCACATACAGAAGAATATCAAAAACATACCGATTGCAGTTATGGGTATAAGGTTGTTTGTTGTTATGATGATGAATATTCAAAACCAGTTGTGACATACAGAGGACCAATTGCTGTTTACAAGTTTTTGAAAAAAAATGATAGAAGAAGAAAAGTGGTGCAAGAAAACTATGAATGCAAACTTTAAAAAAGATCTAGTAATGTCACAGGAAGAAGAAGCTGGATTCCAAAAATCTAAATCATGTCATATTTGTGGTAATGGTTTTGCAACAACTTTTTAAAAAAAGGTGACGCGGGTTATACAGTAGCATACAAAAACTCCATCAGAAAAGTCAGGGACCATTGTCATATAACTGGAAAGTATTGGGGAAGCGCTCATGACATATGTAATATTAATTTCAGGTTGACTAGAAAAATACCTGTTGTGTTTCATAACTTGAGAGGATATGACTCTCACTTCATAATGCAGCACATCGGAAAGTTTAAACGAAACATAAATGTTATACCGAATAACATGGAAAAGTACATGGCTTTTATGTTAGGACAAAGTTTGGTGTTTATTGACAGTTTTCAGTTTATGTCTCAATCATTAGAAAAATTAGTAAACAATATCCCTTCGTTTCAATACACCTCTCAGGAATACTCTGGCGACAAGCTAGAATTAATAAAACGAAAAGGCGTTTATCCTTATGATTACATGAACAGTTTTGAACGCTTCAAGGATACTAAGTTACCTGATAAAGATAGCTCTCAATTAAATGATGAGCATATTTCAAATGCAGATTAAGATCATGCTAAACAATATGGAAAACATTTAATATTAAAAATATGGGAGAATATCATGATCTGTATCTTAAGACTGATGTGCTGTTACTGACAGATGTTTTTGAAAACTTTAGAAAAATGTGCATTGAGTATTACAAATTAGATCCTTGTCATTACTTCAGTAGTCCTGGTTTAGCCTGGGATGCATGCCTGAAGATGACTGGTATCCAACTTGATTTAATAACTGATATTGATCAATATTTGTTTGTGGAAAAAGGATTAAGAGGTGGCACAAGTTATATCGCAAACAGATATTCACAGGCTCACAATAAATATATGAAAACTATGACAAGAAAAAAGAAAGCAAGTACATAATATATCTTGATGCTAATAACTTATATGGGTGGGCCATGTGTCAACCGTTACCTACTGGCAACTTCAAGTGGGTTGATAAGTTTGAAAAAGGAAAATCAAATTACATTGTCGAGTGCGATATTACGTATCCTGAGAAACTGCATGACTCGCATAATGAGTATCCTCTCGCCCCGGAAAGTTTAAATATCAAAGATGAGTGGTTGTCAGACTATTGTAAAAATTTAAAACAAAAGTTTAATTTAGGACATTGTAATGTTAATAAACTTGTTACGACGTTGAAAAATAAAGAAAAGTATGTCATGCATTTTAGAAACTTAGAATTGTATAAAAAGCTTGGATTGAAGGTAACAAAAATACACCGAATACTGCAGTTCGACGAATCAAAGTGGTTGAAAACATACATAGACTTTAATACTGCCAAGAGAACAGCAGGTAAAAATGCTTTTGAAAAGGATTTCTTCAAACTGATGAACAATTCAGTTTTTGGTAAAAGTATGGAAAATTTGAGAAAAAGAATTAATGTTAAATTGACTCACGACGAGGAGGTTCTCTTAAAATATGCAGCAAGACCTTCATTTATTTCTTGTAAAATGTTTAATGAAAATTTATTTGCCATAAACAGAATAAAAGAACGATTAGTTTTAAATCGTCCTTGTTATGTTGGCATGTGTATTTTAGACTTGTCAAAATATTTGATGTATGATTTCCATTACAACTATATCAAAAACAAATATGATAGAAAAGCTAAGTTATAATTTACTGATACCGATTCCTTGTGTCATGAAATAAAAATAAAAGATGTGTATGCGGACTTTTACAAGGATAAAGAACTGTTTGATAATTGTGATTATGATCCGAAAAGTCAGTTTCATTTTAATGATAATAAAAAGGTTATTGGCAAGATGAAAGATGAAACGTGCGGTATGCCTATTGTTGAATTTGTCGGACTACGAAGTAAATTATATTCGTATGTGTTAGATAATGAGGTTAGTGCAAAGAAATGTAAGGGTGTTAAAAAGTGTGTTGTTAAAAAACAGATAGCACATGACGATTACAAAAAGATTTTGTTGTCGGCAGCAGAAGCTCATCATGAGATGAAAGTTATTAGATCACAAAAGCATAACATAAGCAGCTATGGAATAAATAAAAAATGTTTATCAGCTTATGATGATAAACGGTACTTACTAGATAACGGACAAGATACGTTAGCATACAGTTAATTGTAATAGTTGAGTAGCATTCAAGGGTTTAAAAATAATTATATATAGTATTATATAATGGAGCAAGAAAGATTAGAAAAGGTTTGCAGAAAACTTAACCATTTAAAAGATAAATATAGAAGAGAATTGATGAGAGGTAAGCAACTCCAAGTAGAATATGAGGTAGTTCGTGATGATTTTATGGACACCAAAAAAAGACGATTGCTGGTTGAAATGGATAATTATGAACGTGAGCTAGCTGGAAACAGAGAAGAGCTTCTTGAACTGAAATACAAAACAGCCAAGTGTAGAAAAATAATATACTCCATGGTAAAAAATGATATGCAGAGTGATGATGAAGACTACTGCCCGGTTCCGTCTGACTTTGCTTAACGAGTTGCAAATGTTATTGAAAAACTTCGCCGAAAGTAGATTCGCCGAAAGTAGACAAAAAATAAAATTGCGCTCTCCTAAAATGGCAAACCGGATTGATTAGTAGTATAGATAGTGGGAGTATCAGCGGAGTTTTCCAGCGCGGGGTGCTTGAGAACACTAAAGAAATATGTTGGTGTTGGTTTAGGCGTGGCTTACATTTAGATCTTGGTGTGTAAATGAGAGTTACGCCTGAGTCCCCCCTGGCATATTTCACTGGTTGTTCTCGTACCCCGCGATGGGGAAACTGCGCTGGTATCCCCACTATCTATACTACTCCTATTTCTTTATTAAATGTATCATATAAACTAGCTTCATCCTCCATAGCTTTCAGACTAAATGAATGAATGGTGTTTTACGGCACGTCGACACATAAATAGGTCATATTGTGCCTAAAAATTGATGAAAAATGAAGTATTACTTAAAAATTAGTGTAAATATATAAAGATAAACTATTAAAAAAATAAGGGATGATAAGGTGTAATATAAACTATGTATGTAAATCAACAAATGCCCGTCAACGGGCATATAAACAAGTAAATATATATAAGAACACATTATAATGATTTATATAGTCTGATCTCTTTTAGGAAATCTAAAACAAGACTAAAATCTACAGTATCAAATAACTCTTTCATAGTATTAACATTGTAGTACCTTTGACGCATAGGATCAAAGTCTACACATTCCAATAAGATGTGTTTGACCGTTAACGGTGCAAAGCAGGGTATACATTCTGGTAATTGCTCACCTTGTAATAAATATGAATGAGTGTAACGTGTATGCCCTATCCTGCACCGGGCTAGGTTAACTTCCTCTCGACGAATGGGTCTAGTAGAAGAACGCCATTCTCCGAGTAACGGTTTAATTGAATGGAGTTTATTGTTAACTGACACATCCCAAGCGGTTTGCCAAGAGTTACGAATATATGTGTAAATACAACTTTTAAAATCAGTATAAGGTAATTTGGTATTAGATATATGTAAATCTAATGCTGCCTTAGCAGCACTATCAGCTCTATCATTACCACGATATATATGTATTTTGGGCGTTCTGCTGTAAATTTTTTTACCTCAAATTACAGCAGAACGACCCCAAAATACATAGATAATCAATCACCATAAAATGGTGATTTACTTGATTTATTAAAACTTTTTAAAATAGGGGTAGTGAAGATTGCAAGTTTAAATGTTTGATATTAACTGCTTTATACTATTTAACTTAGCCTCTGCCAAAGTTTTTATTTCATGATGTTTTTGAGCTTTTGCATTAAGCTTGCGTCTGATAAAATTAATACAAACACCTGTAGCTCCACATACTATTGCTGCTATTTCCAAAGGTAACAAAACTGGAACAACAAATCCAATCCCAGCCATAATAACACCTCCGGATATTAAGGTAGTGTCAATTCTATCTGTAATATTAATACCACGTTTATATTTTTTATAAAGTGACTGACGTATATCTCGTTCTGTAATTAACTTTTTTTCAATCTCTGAAATCTTTTGTAATCTATAATTTTGTCCGTCTTCCACTGGCAACTCAGGATATAAACTTGGTGCTGTCGGTTGCTTCATTTGTTTTATTTAATAATAAAAAATTAAATTAATTCAATTAATAATAATGCCACCGTATTTACAGCGGTAGCGTTAGCAACCTTGCATACAAAGTTAACAACAGAACCAGCACCAATATCTAAAGGACTATCAAAGTTATCATGATTGCGTGGGATGATGTAAAGCGTTATGCCATAATTTGGTTGTTCAACACCATTGACAGAAACTATTACAGATACGTCACCAACTAATCGGTCACTTGCTAAACCTATTCCCATAATCCGTCCACGGCGTGTCATTACATGCCCCACATTTGTTTCTGCTCCACCGTTACCAAATGAGAGTATTCTATTCAATACAAGTGGGCCCTTAGCCTCCGCAAATATTGTTATAATCCCATATTTAAGATTATCAACTCTATTTTTCAAATGATTAAACTGGTTAACAAAAGGCACAACTCGCCTATATAAATCTTGAACATTATTTATCAAAGCCTCTAAGTCTTCTGTTTTTTTAGGTCTTGTTGGTCCAAATATACTCATTTTTTTATAAAAATATATTTTTTAAATAATTTCTAAAACACAACTCATAGGCAAACCGTGATTATCTATTTTGTTGCCATACTCATCTCTGACTTCTATTTTTAATTCAGAAATTGCACCATTCGTAAGACAGTGATATTCAGGATAAAAATGTGTATATACAATATCTCCAAACTGCTTATTTACCACAGGTATAACCCCTATAATAGTGCTTGGCTTACCATTGAAATAATTACTACTTGTATTAACTTGTTCCAGATGAACATATAGCTGTTTATAAGGAGCTAAATCAATTGGGTGAATTCCAATATGAGCACCTTTTAACCATTTCCTGTCCTCGAATCCCAGCATTTTTGAAAGACCGCTTGATATTCGTGTCTCTATTGGCGTATTTAAAATTGCTGCAGCAACTTGGACAATAATGTCCAGGGTAATATTTTCATTTAGCAATTTAAACTGTTCTGCCAACTCGTAAAAGTTAAAGAGTCCGTCTGGTATACGATGCACCTTATCTGGTTTTTTTGTCTTTATGACTTCATGAATAATATTATACCAACCGATAGTGTATGTAAAACTTTTTAATTCAACGCGCTTATCTCCATTTCTATTATCGATATACTGTTGTAAGCTAATAGAACCGTATATGTTTGAAATTGTATGAAACATTTTTTTTTTAATATATATAAAAATACAAAATAAAAATGATTTCTAAAGAATTTAAATATAGCTCAGATGCTCACTACAATTTAAGTACTTTCAGCAAGAAAGTGATAGATATAATAAATCAAAACATAGTCATTACATCCAACGGTAAAGGCTTTAAAGCATCATTTCCAAATGTCTTTGAAAAATACAAACTCCCATACGTTAAATCAGATAATATAGTCCAAGCTGGGGAACAGATTGGATGTTATTTTGGCAGAATCAGTTGAATTTTGCTATTTGGTGTGCGACAACTGGATGTGGCATTGATTTCAACAACCATCTAAAAGCTGATGCCCTTGTTGGTTCGTTATTTCGATTTCATGTCTACTACCAAGTCAGAAGAATATTATTTGAGATGAGTGTAGCAATGCCGCAAGACTCAAATTGGAATGCGTTTAATAACACATATAACCGAAACGCATACGAGAGAATATGTAAGGAGTTTAATGTTGACTTAAATTCGGACTGGAGACAAAAACAAAGCTATAATGATGGTCTAGGAACAATTTATAATTACTGGACAAATATTGGTTATCATCCTTTGATAAATACTGTATACGACAACAAAACGATGAGTTTTACAGTCTATGAGAGTGATAAAACATATCATATTGATTACATTGCACAAGGATCTGAGGCTGACAACAGCTGGTCTACTTTTATACTAGATAGTTCATCTGGTTTCACAAGAGCTGGAGTAGAAAGAATCAATGACAGCATAAGAACATACTGCTGGGCAATCCTTGGCTCACAAT
>JAWPHD010000857.1:0-37500 GCA_037043455.1 Cyrtodaria siliqua
GTATCTCTATAATTTTAATTTGCGTAGGGTATCTCTATCATTATAATGTGCGTAGATTATCTCTGTCATTATAATGTGCGTAGGGTATCTCTATCATTATAATGTGCGTAGAGTATCTCTATCATTATAATGTGCGTAGGGTATGTCTATCATTACAATGTGCGTAGAGTATCTCTATCATTATAATGTGCGTAGGGTATCTCTATCATTATAATGTGCGTAGAGTATCTCTATCATTATAATGTGCGTAGGGTATCTCTATCATTATAATGTACGTAGATTATCTCTGTCATTATAATGTGCGTAGGCTATCTCTATCATTATAATGTACGTAGAGTATCTCTATCATTATATTGTGCGTAGAGTATCTCTATCATTATCATGTGCGTAGAGTATCTCTTAGCATTATAATGTGC
Organism: Cyrtodaria siliqua; assembly: GCA_037043455.1. Classification (NCBI taxonomy): domain Eukaryota; kingdom Metazoa; phylum Mollusca; class Bivalvia; order Adapedonta; family Hiatellidae; genus Cyrtodaria; species Cyrtodaria siliqua. The sequence continues at coordinate 417 of JAWPHD010000857.1, forward strand.
GTAGGGTATCTCTATCATTACAATGTGCGTAGAGTATCTCTGTCATTATAATGTGCGTAGGGTATCTCTATCATTATAATGTGCGTAGAGTATCTCTATCATTATAATGTACGTAGATTATGTCATTATAATATCCGTAGGGTATCTCTATCATTTTAATGTGCTTAGAGTATCTCGATCATTATAATGTGCGTAGAGTATGTCTATCATTATAATGTGCGTAGAGTATCTCTATCATTATAATGTGCGTAGAGTATCTCTATCAGTATAATGTGCGTAGGGTATCTCGATCATTATAATGTACGTAGAGTATGTCAATCATTATAATGTGCGTAGAGTATCTCTATCATTATAATGTGCGTAGAGTATCTCTATTATTATAATGTGCGTAGAGTGTCTCTATCATTATAATATACGTAGAGTAACTCTAGCAGTATAATGTGCGTAGAGTATCTCTATCATTGTAATATGCGTAGAGTAACTCTATCAGTATAATGTGCGTAGAGTATCTCTATCATTATAATGTGCGTAGGGTATCTCTATCATTATAATGTGCGTAGAGTATCTCGATCATTATAATGTACGTAGAGTATCTCTATCATTATAATGTGCGTAGAGTATATCTATCATTATAATATGCGTAGGGTATCTCTATCATTATAATGTGCGTAGAGTATCTCTATCATTATAATGTGCGTAGAGTATCTCTATCATTATAATGTGCGTAGTGTGTCTCTATCAGTATAATGTGCGTAGAGTGTCTCTATCATTATAATGAACGTAGAGTGTCTCTATCATTATAATGTGCGTAGAGTATCTCGATCATTATAATGTGCGTAGGGTATCTCTATCATTATAATGTGCGTAGAGTATCTCTATCATTATAATGTGCGTAGGGTATCTCTATCATTATAATGTGCGTAGGGTATGTCTATCATTACAATGTGCGTAGAGTATCTCTATCATTATAATGTGCGTAGGATATCTCTATCATTTTAATTTCCGTAGGGTATCTCTATCATTATAATGTGCGTAGATTATCTCTGTCATTATAATGTGCGTAGGGTATCTCTATCATTATAATGTGCGTAGAGTATCTCTATCATTATAATGTGCGTAGGGTATGCCTATCATTATAATGTGCGTAGAGTATCTCTATCATTATAATGTGCGTAGGGTATCTCTATCATTATAATGTGCGTAGAGTATCTCTATCATTAAAATGTACGTAGATTATCTCTGTCATTATAATGTGCGTAGGGTATCTCTATCGTTTTAATGTTCGTAGAGTATCTCGATCATTATAATGTACGTAGAGTATGTCTATAATTATAATGTGCGTAGGGTATCTCGATCATTGTAATGTGCGTAGCGTAGAGAATATCGATCATTATAATGTGGTGCGTAGGGTATCTTTATCATTATATTGCGCGTAGCGTAAAGTATCGCGATCATTATAATGTGCGTAGGGTATCTATATCATTATAATGTGCGCAGAGTATCTCTATCATTTTAATGTGCGTATGGTATCTCTATCATTATAATGTGCTTAGAGTATCTCTATCATTATAATGTGCGTAGGGTATCTCTATCATTATAATGTGCGTAGAGTATCTCTCTCATTATAATGTGCGTAGGGTATCTCTAACATTATAATGTGCGTAGGGTATCTCTATCATTATAATGTGCGTAGGGTATGTCTATCATTATAATGTGCGTAGAGTATCTCTATCATTATAATGTGCGTAGGGTATCTCTATAATTTTAATTTGCGTAGGGTATCTCTATCATTATAATGTGCGTAGATTATCTCTGTCATTATAATGTGCGTAGGGTATCTCTATCATTATAATGTGCGTAGAGTATCTCTATCATTATAATGTGCGTAGGGTATGTCTATCATTACAATGTGCGTAGAGTATCTCTATCATTATAATGTGCGTAGGGTATCTCTATCATTATAATGTGCGTAGAGTATCTCTATCATTATAATGTGCGTAGGGTATCTCTATCATTATAATGTACGTAGATTATCTCTGTCATTATAATGTGCGTAGGCTATCTCTATCATTATAATGTACGTAGAGTATCTCTATCATTATATTGTGCGTAGAGTATCTCTATCATTATCATGTGCGTAGAGTATCTCTTAGCATTATAATGTGCGTAGGGTATCTCTATCATTACAATGTGCGTAGAGTATCTCTGTCATTATAATGTGCGTAGGGTATCTCTATCATTATAATGTGCGTAGAGTATCTCTATCATTATAATGTACGTAGATTATGTCATTATAATATCCGTAGGGTATCTCTATCATTTTAATGTGCTTAGAGTATCTCGATCATTATAATGTGCGTAGAGTATGTCTATCATTATAATGTGCGTAGAGTATCTCTATCATTATAATGTGCGTAGAGTATCTCTATCAGTATAATGTGCGTAGGGTATCTCGATCATTATAATGTACGTAGAGTATGTCAATCATTATAATGTGCGTAGAGTATCTCTATCATTATAATGTGCGTAGAGTATCTCTATTATTATAATGTGCGTAGAGTGTCTCTATCATTATAATATACGTAGAGTAACTCTAGCAGTATAATGTGCGTAGAGTATCTCTATCATTGTAATATGCGTAGAGTAACTCTATCAGTATAATGTGCGTAGAGTATCTCTATCATTATAATGTGCGTAGGGTATCTCTATCATTATAATGTGCGTAGAGTATCTCGATCATTATAATGTACGTAGAGTATCTCTATCATTATAATGTGCGTAGAGTATATCTATCATTATAATATGCGTAGGGTATCTCTATCATTATAATGTGCGTAGAGTATCTCTATCATTATAATGTGCGTAGAGTATCTCTATCATTATAATGTGCGTAGTGTATCTCTATCAGTATAATGTGCGTAGAGTGTCTCTATCATTATAATGAACGTAGAGTGTCTCTATCATTATAATGTGCGTAGAGTATCTCGATCATTATAATGTGCGTAGAGTATCTCTATCATTATAATGTGCGTAGCATATCTCTATCATTATAATGTGCGTAGAGTTTCTCGATCATTATGATGTACGTAGAATATCTCTATCAATATAATGTGCGTAGAGTATCTCTATCATTATAATGTGCGTAGAGTATCTCTATCATTATAATGTGCGTAGAGTGTCTCTATCATTATAATGTGCGTAGAGTATCTCTATCATCATAATGTGCGTAGGGTATGTCTATCATTATAATGTGCGTAGAGTATCTCTATCATTCTAATATGCGTAGGGTATATCTATCATTATAATTTGCGTAGGGTATCTCTATCATTATAATGTGCGTAGAGTATCTCTATCATTATAATGTGCGTAGGGTATCTCTATCATTATAATGTACGTAGATTATCTCTGTCATTATACTGTGCGTAGGGTATCTCTATCATTATAATGTACGTAGAATAGCTCTATCGTTATAATGTGCGTAGAGTATCTCTATCATTATAATGTGCGTAGATTATCTCTATCATTAAAATGTACGTAGATTATATCTGTCATTATAATGTGCGTAGGGTATCTCTATCATTTTAATGTACGTAGAGTATGTCTATCATTATAATGTGTTGGGTATCTCGATCATTGTAATGTGCAAAGCGTAGAGTATTTCGATCATTATAATGTGGTGCGTAGGGTATCTTTGTCATTATATTGCGCGTTGCGTAAAGTATCTCGATCATTATAATGTGCGTAGGGTATCTCTATCATTATAATGTGCGTAGAATATCTCTATCATTATAATGTGCGCAGGGTATCTCTATCATTATAACGTGCGTAGGGTATCTCTATCACTATAACGTGCGTAGAGTATCTCTATCATTATAATGTGCGTAGGGTATCTCTATCACTATAATGTGCGTAGAGTATCTGTATCATTCTAATATCCCTATGGTATCTCTATCATTATAATGTGCGTAGAGTATCTCTATGATTATAATGTGCGTATTGTATGTCTATTATTATAATGTGCGTAGGGTATCTCTATCATTATAATGTACGTAGATTATCTCTGTCATTATAATGTGCGTAGAGTATCTCTATCATTATAATGTGCGTAGGGTATCTCTATCATTATCATGTGCGTAGAATAGCTCTATCATTATAATGTGCTAGAGTATCTCTATCATTATAATGTTCGTAGAGTATCTCTATCATTAAAATGTACGTAGATTATCTCTGTCATTATAATGTGCGTAGGGTATCTCTATCATTTTAATGTTCCTAGAGTATCTCGATCATTATAATGTACGTAGAGTATGTCTATCATTATAATGTGCGTAGGGTATCTCGATCATTGTAATGTGCGTAGCGTAGAGTATATCGATCATTATAATGTGGAACGTAGGGTATCTTTATCATTATATTGCGCGTAGCGTAAAATATCTCGATCATTATAATGTGCGTGGGGTATCTCTATCATTATAATGTGCGTAGAGTATCTCTATCATTATAATGTGCGTAGGGTATCTCTATCATTATAATGTGCGTAGGGTATCTCTATCATTATAATGTGCGTAGAGTATCTCTATCATTATAATGTGCGTAGGGTATGTCTATCATTACAATGTGCGTAGAGTATCTCTATCATTATAATGTGCGTAGGATATCTCTATCATTTTAATTTCCGTAGGGTATCTCTATCGATATAATGTGCGTAGATTATCTCTGTCATTATAATGTGCGTAGGGTATCTCTATCATTATAATGTGCGTAGAGTATCTCTATCATTATAATGTGCGTAGGGTATGCCTATCATTATAATGTGCGTAAAGTATCTCTATCATTATAATGTGCGTAGGGTATCTCTATCATTATAATGTGCGTAGAGTATCTCTATCATTAAAATGTACGTAGATTATCTCTGTCATTATAATGTGCGTAGGGTATCTCTATCGTTTTAATGTTCGTAGAGTATCTCGATCATTATAATGTACGTAGAGTATGTCTATAATTATAATGTGCGTAGGGTATCTCGATCATTGTAATGTGCGTAGAGTAGAGAATATCGATCATTATAATGTGGTGCGTAGGGTATCTTTATCATTATATTGCGCGTAGCGTAAAGTATCGCGATCATTATAATGTGCGTAGGGTATCTATATCATTATAATGTGCGCAGAGTATCTCTATCATTTTAATGTGCGTATGGTATCTCTATCATTATAATGTGCGTAGGGTATCTCTATCATTATAATGTGCTTAGAGTATCTCTATCATTATAATGTGCGTAGGGTATCTCTATCATTATAATGTGCGTAGAGTATCTCTCTCATTATAATGTGCGTAGGGTATCTCTAACATTATAATGTGCGTAGGGTATCTCTATCATTATAATGTGCTTAGGGTATGTCTATCATTATAATGTGCGTAGAGTATCTCTATCATTATAATGTGCGTAGGGTATCTCTATAATTTTAATTTGCGTAGGGTATCTCTATCATTATAATGTGCGTAGATTATCTCTGTCATTATAATGTGCGTAGGGTATCTCTATCATTATAATGTGCGTAGAGTATCTCTATCATTATAATGTGCGTAGGGTATGTCTATCATTACAATGTGCGTAGAGTATCTCTATCATTATAATGTGCGTAGGGTATCTCTATCATTATAATGTGCGTAGAGTATCTCTATCATTATAATGTGCGTAGGGTATCTCTATCATTATAATGTACGTAGATTATCTCTGTCATTATAATGTGCGTAGGCTATCTCTATCATTATAATGTACGTAGAGTATCTCTATCATTATATTGTGCGTAGAGTATCTCTATCATTATCATGTGCGTAGAGTATCTCTTAGCATTATAATGTGCGTAGGGTATCTCTATCATTACAATGTGCGTAGAGTATCTCTGTCATTATAATGTGCGTAGGGTATCTCTATCATTATAATGTGCGTAGAGTATCTCTATCATTATAATGTACGTAGATTATGTCATTATAATATCCGTAGGGTATCTCTATCATTTTAATGTGCTTAGAGTATCTCGATCATTATAATGTGCGTAGAGTATGTCTATCATTATAATGTGCGTAGAGTATCTCTATCATTATAATGTGCGTAGAGTATCTCTATCAGTATAATGTGCGTAGGGTATCTCGATCATTATAATGTACGTAGAGTATGTCAATCATTATAATGTGCGTAGAGTATCTCTATCATTATAATGTGCGTAGAGTATCTCTATTATTATAATGTGCGTAGAGTGTCTCTATCATTATAATATACGTAGAGTAACTCTAGCAGTATAATGTGCGTAGAGTATCTCTATCATTGTAATATGCGTAGAGTAACTCTATCAGTATAATGTGCGTAGAGTATCTCTATCATTATAATGTGCGTAGGGTATCTCTATCATTATAATGTGCGTAGAGTATCTCGATCATTATAATGTACGTAGAGTATCTCTATCATTATAATGTGCGTAGAGTATATCTATCATTATAATATGCGTAGGGTATCTCTATCATTATAATGTGCGTAGAATATCTCTATCATTATAATGTGCGTAGAGTATCTCTATCATTATAATGTGCGTAGTGTGTCTCTATCAGTATAATGTGCGTAGAGTGTCTCTATCATTATAATGAACGTAGAGTGTCTCTATCATTATAATGTGCGTAGAGTATCTCGATCATTATAATGTGCGTAGGGTATCTCTATCATTATAATGTGCGTAGAGTATCTCTATCATTATAATGTGCGTAGGGTATCTCTATCATTATAATGTGCGTAGGGTATGTCTATCATTACAATGTGCGTAGAGTATCTCTATCATTATAATGTGCGTAGGATATCTCTATCATTTTAATTTCCGTAGGGTATCTCTATCATTATAATGTGCGTAGATTATCTCTGTCATTATAATGTGCGTAGGGTATCTCTATCATTATAATGTGCGTAGAGTATCTCTATCATTATAATGTGCGTAGGGTATGCCTATCATTATAATGTGCGTAGAGTATCTCTATCATTATAATGTGCGTAGGGTATCTCTATCATTATAATGTGCGTAGAGTATCTCTATCATTAAAATGTACATAGATTATCTCTGTCATTATAATGTGCGTAGGGTATCTCTATCGTTTTAATGTTCGTAGAGTATCTCGATCATTATAATGTACGTAGAGTATGTCTATAATTATAATGTGCGTAGGGTATCTCGATCATTGTAATGTGCGTAGCGTAGAGAATATCGATCATTATAATGTGGTGCGTAGGGTATCTTTATCATTATATTGCGCGTAGCGTAAAGTATCGCGATCATTATAATGTGCGTAGGGTATCTATATCATTATAATGTGCGCAGAGTATCTCTATCATTTTAATGTGCGTATGGTATCTCTATCATTATAATGTGCTTAGAGTATCTCTATCATTATAATGTGCGTAGGGTATCTCTATCATTATAATGTGCGTAGAGTATCTCTCTCATTATAATGTGCGTAGGGTATCTCTAACATTATAATGTGCGTAGGGTATCTCTATCATTATAATGTGCGTAGGGTATGTCTATCATTATAATGTGCGTAGAGTATCTCTATCATTATAATGTGCGTAGGGTATCTCTATAATTTTAATTTGCGTAGGGTATCTCTATCATTATAATGTGCGTAGATTATCTCTGTCATTATAATGTGCGTAGGGTATCTCTATCATTATAATGTGCGTAGAGTATCTCTATCATTATAATGTGCGTAGGGTATGTCTATCATTACAATGTGCGTAGAGTATCTCTATCATTATAATGTGCGTAGGGTATCTCTATCATTATAATGTGCGTAGAGTATCTCTATCATTATAATGTGCGTAGGGTATCTCTATCATTATAATGTACGTAGATTATCTCTGTCATTATAATGTGCGTAGGCTATCTCTATCATTATAATGTACGTAGAGTATCTCTATCATTATATTGTGCGTAGAGTATCTCTATCATTATCATGTGCGTAGAGTATCTCTTAGCATTATAATGTGCGTAGGGTATCTCTATCATTACAATGTGCGTAGAGTATCTCTGTCATTATAATGTGCGTAGGGTATCTCTATCATTATAATGTGCGTAGAGTATCTCTATCATTATAATGTACGTAGATTATGTCATTATAATATCCGTAGGGTATCTCTATCATTTTAATGTGCTTAGAGTATCTCGATCATTATAATGTGCGTAGAGTATTTCTATCATTATAATGTGCGTAGAGTATCTCTATCATTATAATGTGCGTAGAGTATCTCTATCAGTATAATGTGCGTAGGGTATCTCGATCATTATAATGTACGTAGAGTATGTCAATCATTATAATGTGCGTAGAGTATCTCTATCATTATAATGTGCGTAGAGTATCTCTATTATTATAATGTGCGTAGAGTGTCTCTATCATTATAATATACGTAGAGTAACTCTAGCAGTATAATGTGCGTAGAGTATCTCTATCATTGTAATATGCGTAGAGTAACTCTATCAGTATAATGTGCGTAGAGTATCTCTATCATTATAATGTGCGTAGGGTATCTCTATCATTATAATGTGCGTAGAGTATCTCGATCATTATAATGTACGTAGAGTATCTCTATCATTATAATGTGCGTAGAGTATATCTATCATTATAATATGCGTAGGGTATCTCTATCATTATAATGTGCGTAGAGTATCTCTATCATTATAATGTGCGTAGAGTATCTCTATCATTATAATGTGCGTAGTGTGTCTCTATCAGTATAATGTGCGTAGAGTGTCTCTATCATTATAATGAACGTAGAGTGTCTCTATCATTATAATGTGCGTAGAGTATCTCGATCATTATAATGTGCGTAGAGTATCTCTATCATTATAATGTGCGTAGAATATCTCTATCATTATAATGTGCGTAGAGTTTCTCGATCATTATGATGTACGTAGAATATCTCTATCAATATAATGTGCGTAGAGTATCTCTATCATTATAATGTGCGTAGAGTATCTCTATCATTATAATGTGCGTAGAGTGTCTCTATCATTATAATGTGCGTAGAATATCTCTATCATGATAATGTGCGTAGAGTTTCTCGATCATTATGATGTACGTAGAATATCTCTATCATTATAATGTGCGTAGAGTATCTCTATCATTATAATGTGCTTAGAGTATCACTATCATTATAATGTTGGTAGAGTATCTCTGTCATTATAATGTGCGTAGAGTATCTCTATCAGTATAATGTGCGTAGGGTATCTCTATCAGTATAATGTGCGTAGGGTATCACTATCAATATAATATGCGTAGAGTAACTGTATCAGTATAATGTGCGTAGAGTATCTCTATCATTATAATGTGCGTAGAGTATCTCTATCAATATAATATGCGTAGTGTATCTCTATCAGTATAATGTGCGTAGAGTATCTCTATCAGTATAATGTGCGTAGGGTATCACTATCAATATAATATGCGTAGAGTAACTGTATCAGTATAATGTGCGGAGAGTGTCTCTATCATTATAATGTGCGTAGAGTATCTCTATCATTATAATATGCGTAGAGTAACTGTATCAGTATAATGTGCGTAGAGTGTCTCTATCATTATAATGTGCGTAGAGTATCTCTATCATTATAATGTGCGTAGAGTATCTCTATCAGTATAATGTGCGTAGAGTATCTCTATCAGTATAATGTACGTAGAGTATCTCTATTATTATAATGTGCTTAGAGTAACTGTATCAGTATAATGTGCGTAGAGTATCTCTATCATTATAATGTGCGTAGAGTGTCTCTATCATTATAATGTGCGTAGAGTAACTGTATCAGTATAATGTGCGTAGAGTATCTCTATCAGTATAATGTGCGTAGAGTAACTGTATTAGTATAATGTGCGTAGAGTATCTCTATCATCATAATGTGCGTAGAGTAACTGTATCAGTATAATGTGCGTAGAGTATCTCTATCAGTATAATGTGCGTAGAGTAACTGTATCAGTATAATGTGCGTAGAGTATCTCTATCATTATAATGTACGTAGAGTAACTGTATCATTATAATGTGCGTAGAGTATCTCTATCAGTATAATGTGCGTAGAGTATCTCTATCAGTATAATGTGCGTAGAGTAACTGTATCAGTATAATGTGCGTAGAGTAACTGTATCAGTATAATGTGCGTAGAGTATCTCTATCATTATAATGTACGTAGAGTAACTGTATCATTATAATGTGCGTAGAGTATCTCTATCAGTATAATGTGCGTAGAGTATCTCTATCAGTATAATGTGCGCAGAGTAACTGTATCAGTATAATGTGCGTAGAGTAACTGTATCAGTATAATGTGCGTAGAGTATCTCTATCATTATAATGTACGTAGAGTAACTGTATCAGTATAATGTGCGTAGAGTATCTCTATCAGTATAATGTGCGTAGAGTATCTCTATCAGTATAATGTGCGTAGAGTAACTGTATCAGTATAATGTGCGTAGAGTAACTGTATCAGTATAATGTGCGTAGAGTATCTCTATCATTATAATGTACGTAGAGTAACTGTATCAGTATAATGTGCGTAGAGTATCTCTATCAGTATAATGTGCGTAGAGTAACTGTATCAGTATAATGTGCGTAGAGTATCTCTATCATTATAATGTGCGTAGAGTAACTGTATCATTATAATGTGCGTAGAGTATCTCTATCAGTATAATGTGCGTAGAGTATCTCTATCAGTAGAATGTGCGTAGAGTAACTGTATCATTATAATGTGCGTAGAGTATCTCTATCAGTATAATGTGCGTAGAGTAACTGTATCATTATAATGTGCGTAGAGTATCTCTATCAGTATAATGTGCGTAGAGTATCTCTATCAGTATAATGTGCGTAGAGTATCTCTATCAGTATAATGTGCGTAGAGTAACTGTATCATTATAATGTGCGTAGAGTAACTGTATCAGTATAATGTGCGTAGAGTATCTCTATCATTATAATGTACGTAGAGTATCTCTATCAGTATAATGTGCGTAGAGTATCTCTATCAGTATAATGTGCGTAGAGTAACTGTATCAGTATAATGTGCGTAGAGTAACTGTATCAGTATAATGTGCGTAGAGTATCTCTATCATTATAATGTACGTAGAGTAACTGTATCAGTATAATGTGCGTAGAGTATCTCTATCAGTATAATGTGCGTAGAGTATCTCTATCAGTATAATGTGCGTAGAGTAACTGTATCAGTATAATGTGCGTAGAGTATCTCTATCATTATAATGTACGTAGAGTAACTGTATCATTATAATGTGCGTAGAGTATCTCTATCAGTATAATGTGCGTAGAGTATCTCTATCAGTATAATGTGCGCAGAGTAACTGTATCAGTATAATGTGCGTAGAGTAACTGTATCAGTATAATGTGCGTAGAGTATCTCTATCATTATAATGTACGTAGAGTGTCTCTATCATTATAATATACGTAGAGTAACTCTAGCAGTATAATGTGCGTAGAGTATCTCTATCATTGTAATATGCGTAGAGTAACTCTATCAGTATAATGTGCGTAGAGTATCTCTATCATTATAATGTGCGTAGGGTATCTCTATCATTATAATGTGCGTAGAGTATCTCGATCATTATAATGTACGTAGAGTATCTCTATCATTATAATGTGCGTAGAGTATATCTATCATTATAATATGCGTAAGGTATCTCTATCATTATAATGTGCGTAGAGTATCTCTATCATTATAATGTGCGTAGAGTATCTCTATCATTATAATGTGCGTAGTGTGTCTCTATCAGTATAATGTGCGTAGAGTGTCTCTATCATTATAATGAACGTAGAGTGTCTCTATCATTATAATGTGCGTAGAGTATCTCGATCATTATAATGTGCGTAGAGTATCTCTATCATTATACTGTGCGTAGAATATCTCTATCATTATAATGTGCGTAGAGTTTCTCGATCATTATGATGTGCGTAGAATATCTCTATCAATATAATGTGCGTAGAGTATCTCTATCATTATAATGTGCGTAGAGTATCTCTATCATTATAATGTGCGTAGAGTGTCTCTATCATTATAATGTGCGTAGAATATCTCTATCATTATAATGTGCGTAGAGTTTCTCGATCATTATGATGTACGTAGAATATCTCTATCATTATAATGTGCGTAGAGTATCTCTATCATTATAATGTGCTTAGAGTATCACTATCATTATAATGTTGGTAGAGTATCTCTGTCATTATAATGTGCGTAGAGTATCTCTATCAGTATAATGTGCGTAGGGTATCTCTATCAGTATAATGTGCGTAGGGTATCACTATCAATATAATATGCGTAGAGTAACTGTATCAGTATAATGTGCGTAGAGTATCTCTATCATTATAATGTGCGTAGAGTATCTCTATCAATATAATATGCGTAGAGTATCTCTATCAGTATAATGTGCGTAGAGTATCTCTATCAGTATAATGTGCGTAGGGTATCACTATCAATATAATATGCGTAGAGTAACTGTATCAGTATAATGTGCGTAGAGTGTCTCTATCATTATAATGTGCGTAGAGTATCTCTATCATTATAATATGCGTAGAGTAACTGTATCAGTATAATGTGCGTAGAGTGTCTCTATCATTATAATGTGCGTAGAGTATCTCTATCATTATAATGTGCGTAGAGTATCTCTATCAGTATAATGTGCGTAGAGTATCTCTATCAGTATAATGTACGTAGAGTATCTCTATTATTATAATGTGCTTAGAGTAACTGTATCAGTATAATGTGCGTAGAGTATCTCTATCATTATAATGTGCGTAGAGTGTCTCTATCATTATAATGTGCGTAGAGTATCTCTATCATTATAATGTGCGTAGAGTATCTCTATCATTATAATATGCGTAGAGTAACTGTATCAGTATAATGTGCGTAGAGTATCTCTATCATTATAATATGCGTAGAGTAACTGTATCAGTATAATGTGCGTAGAGTATCTCTATCAGTATAATGTGCGTAGAGTATCTCTATCATTATAATGTGCGTAGAGTATCTCTATCATTATAATATGCGTAGAGTAACTGTATCAGTATAATGTGCGTAGAGTATCTCTATCATTATAATGTGCGTAGAGTAACTGTATCAGTATAATGTGCGTAGAGTATCTCTATCAGTATAATGTGCGTAGAGTAACTGTATCAGTATAATGTGCGTAGAATATCTCTATCATCATAATGTGCGTAGAGTAACTGTATCAGTATAATGTGCGTAGAGTATCTCTATCAGTATAATGTGCGTAGAGTAACTGTATCAGTATAATGTGCGTAGAGTATCTCTATCATTATAATGTACGTAGAGTAACTGTATCATTATAATGTGCGTAGAGTATCTCTATCAGTATAATGTGCGTAGAGTATCTCTATCAGTATAATGTGCGTAGAGTAACTGTATCAGTATAATGTGCGTAGAGTAACTGTATCAGTATAATGTGCGTAGAGTATCTCTATCATTATAATGTACGTAGAGTAACTGTATCATTATAATGTGCGTAGAGTATCTCTATCAGTATAATGTGCGTAGAGTATCTCTATCAGTATAATGTGCGTAGAGTAACTGTATCAGTATAATGTGCGTAGAGTAACTGTATCAGTATAATGTGCGTAGAGTATCTCTATCATTATAATGTACGTAGAGTAACTGTATCAGTATAATGTGCGTAGAGTATCTCTATCAGTATAATGTGCGTAGAGTATCTCTATCAGTATAATGTGCGTAGAGTAACTGTATCAGTATAATGTGCGTAGAGTAACTGTATCAGTATAATGTGCGTAGAGTATCTCTATCATTATAATGTACGTAGAGTAACTGTATCAGTATAATGTGCGTAGAGTATCTCTATCAGTATAATGTGCGTAGAGTAACTGTATCAGTATAATGTGCGTAGAGTATCTCTATCATTATAATGTACGTAGAGTAACTGTATCATTATAATGTGCGTAGAGTATCTCTATCAGTATAATGTGCGTAGAGTATCTCTATCAGTATAATGTGCGTAGAGTAACTGTATCATTATAATGTGCGTAGAGTATCTCTATCAGTATAATGTGCGTAGAGTATCTCTATCAGTATAATGTGCGTAGAGTAACTGTATCATTATAATGTGCGTAGAGTATCTCTATCAGTATAATGTGCGTAGAGTATCTCTATCAGTATAATGTGCGTAGAGTATCTCTATCAGTATAATGTGCGTAGAGTAACTGTATCATTATAATGTGCGTAGAGTAACTGTATCAGTATAATGTGCGTAGAGTATCTCTATCATTATAATGTACGTAGAGTATCTCTATCAGTATAATGTGCGTAGAGTATCTCTATCAGTATAATGTGCGTAGAGTAACTGTATCAGTATAATGTGCGTAGAGTAACTGTATCAGTATAATGTGCGTAGAGTATCTCTATCATTATAATGTACGTAGAGTAACTGTATCAGTATAATGTGCATAGAGTATCTCTATCAGTATAATGTGCGTATAGTATCTCTATCAGTATAATGTGCGTAGAGTAACTGTATCAGTATAATGTGCGTAGAGTATCTCTATCATTATAATGTACGTAGAGTAACTGTATCATTATAATGTGCGTAGAGTATCTCTATCAGTATAATGTGCGTAGAGTATCTCTATCAGTATAATGTGCGTAGAGTAACTGTATCAGTATAATGTGCGTAGAGTAACTGTATCAGTATAATGTGCGTAGAGTATCTCTATCATTATAATGTACGTAGAGTAACTGTATCAGTATAATGTGCGTAGAGTATCTCTATCAGTATAATGTGCGTAGAGTATCTCTATCAGTATAATGTGCGTAGAGTATCTCTATCAGTATAATGTGCGTAGAGTAACTGTATCATTATAATGTGCGTAGAGTATCTCTATCACTATAATGTGCGTAGAGTATCTCTATCAGTATAATGTGCGTAGAGTAACTGTATCAGTATAATGTGCGTAGAGTATCTCTATCATTATAATGTACGTAGAGTAACTGTATCATTATAATGTGCGTAGAGTATCTCTATCAGTATAATGTGCGTAGAGTATCTCTATCAGTATAATGTGCGTAGAGTAACTGTATCAGTATAATGTGCGTAGAGTATCTCTATCAGTATAATGTGCGTAGAGTATCTCTATCATTATAATATGCGTAGAGTAACTGTATCAGTATAATGTGCGTAGAGTATCTCTATCATTATAATGTGCGTAGAGTATCTCTATCATTATAATGTGCGTAGAGTATCTCTATCAGTATAATGTGCGTAGAGTATCTCTATCAGTATAATGTACTTAGAGTATCTCTATTATTATAATGTGCTTAGAGTAACTGTATCAGTATAATGTGCGTAGAGTATCTCTATCATTATAATGTGCGTAGAGTGTCTCTATCATTATAATGTGCGTAGAGTATCTCTATCATTATAATATGCGTAGAGTAACTGTATCAGTATAATGTGCGTAGAGTATCTCTATCATTATAATGTGCGTAGAGTATCTCTATCAGTATAATGTGCGTAGAGTATCTCTATCATTATAATGTGCTTAGAGTATCTCTATCATTATAATGTGCGTAGAGTATCTCTATCAGTATAATGTGCGTAGAGTATCTCTATCATTATAATGTACGTAGAGTATCTCTATCAGTATAATATGCGTAGAGTAACTGTATCAGTATAATATGCGTAGAGTATCTCTATCATTATAATGTGCTTAGAGTATCTCTATCAGTATAATGTGCGTAGAGTATCTCTATCATTATAATGTGCGTAGAGTATCTCTATCAGTATAATGTGCGTAGAGTATCTCTATCATTATAATGTGCGTAGAGTATCTCTATCAATATAATATGCGTAGAGTAACTGTATCAGTATAATGTACGTAGAGTGTCTCTATCATTATAATGTGCGTAGAGTATCTCTATCAATATAATATGCGTAGAGTAACTGTATCAGTATAATGTACGTAGAGTGTCTCTATCATTATAATGTGCGTAGAGTATCTCTATCAATATAATATGCGTAGAGTAACTGTATCAGTATAATGTGCGTAGAGTATATCTATCATTATAATGTTCGTAGAGTAGCTCTATATTTATAATATATAAAGTCCGCCAGTCATTATTTAATGCGATTCTGTCTTAGATACAGTATATATAGAGTATTTTTGTCATTGAATTGAAAAATGTCATCACTATATAGAAAAAGAGAGTGTTTGTTGTCTTTTTATGAAATGAGTTTTCATTTTATAGAATGAGTTTGTCTTTACAAACAGCTTTTATTGCTATGTTTTTATATAGAATACTTTCATCATTATGTAGAGTGATTTTCCCTTGATATAAAGGGATTTAATAATTACATACATTGCTGTTGTCTTTATATAGAGTGCTTTTTCATTTATATAAAGTGTCTCCTTTATATGTGTGTTTTCTCTTTATGTAGTGTGTTTTTATCTTTATATAGAGTGATATTGTCTTTATATATATTTTATATAGATTCTTCCGTACGAATGGACATTTACTCCAACCGCAGAAAATAAAGCGCCTTTTTTACTGGTTCATGTGTTAATGTCTGTCCTTCCGTCAGTCGACCAATCTATCTGTTTGTGTGTTTGCTTGTGTCTGTCCTTCCGTCAGTCGACCAATCTATCTGTTTGTGTGTTTGCTTGTGAGCCTATTTCTCAACACTAAATATATATATATGTGTTTTGTCTGACCGCCTGTCCTTAAGTTTTACTTCTTACTTATCTAATCAGGAGAAATGCTCATTCTGTCATGTCCTCTGTAGTCAGCAGAACGATACAGGCCCTCATGAGCCTCTTGTTTAAGGGTGGCCTAATTGTCAGTATTTAAACGTAAAGCATCGTTTTCAAATATAGTAAAACTCTATTTTGCAGATGCTGTGTCGTTATACTCACGTATACATAGTCTCCGAGGTTGTGAACAATAGTATGGCAGTCGGTATAATGCTGTGAGTCTTACACCAGGCGATTTAAAAGCATCATTGGATAGGCTAGAACAATATTGTAAAAAATGGACCTTAGAAGTTAATGTGGCTAAAACGAAAATCGTTGTACTTGTATTTCGCAAACGGGGTGAAATTTAAAGAAATGAAAAATGGAAATATGGGAGCGATGTTATTGAAGCAGTAAACGATTTTAACTATTTGGGAGTAACATTTAACTATAGAAATACAAATACAAGGTCTAAAGGCAATGAATGCTCTTACTGCCAAGTTCAAAATACATGATATTAAACCGAAACTAGCTTTACAATTATTTGATGCATTTGTTTCATCCACTATAAATTACAGCAGTGAAGTTTGGTGTTTCTCTACGTCTAAACCGTTGGAAAATTTACATTTAAGGTTCTGTAAACAAGTATTAGGAGTTAAACTATCCACAAGCAATTGTGCCGTTTATGGGGAACTGGGAAAATTTCCACTTTATATAAATAAATATGTACGTATTATCAAGTTCTGTAAGAGCGTCTTGGTTACTAGATGTAGAAAATGGATATATAAACTGGTTTCTTAAGGTTAAAAGGTTGCTAACTAGAGAAATATGGTTTTATGTAAGTGTAGAAAATATCAATACTTTCTTATGTCTTTTTAAACAAAGATTATTAGATGAATTTTTACAAGAATTCAGAGCCAAAGTTGATAAGAATCAGGTACTTATGTTGTATAAAGTAGAAAGCTTTGCAACTGAGCCTTACTTGGATTATTATTATCTCTGGGAGTTTACGCACATCTCTAACAAAATTACACTTATCGGCACATCATTTACGTATTCATACTGGTCGATTCGGCAGAGAAAGAATTGAAGAAACAATCGTGTATGTCAGCTTTGCAACTCAAATGAAGTAGAAGACGAGTATCATTTTGTTTTTATATGTTCCTTATATTCAGATTTAAGAACAGTGTATTTAAAGCGTTTCTATAGACATAGACCTAAAGCGTTTCTATAGACATAAACCTAGTATGTATAAATGTACGCTTCCCCCACAAAGTAATAACAGAAATACTCATGCTAAGCAAATTGATCAATAAAGCATTCTTGCTTCGTATACATTATTTAAACAATAATAATACTTAAAGGGGTTGATGCACTATTTTCGAACAAGTCGTATTTTAAAGGGCTCTAAACAACTTGAAACAAGCTGAAAAAATATCAAAATGCCATGAAAAATAAAAGAGATATGACCTATTGAAAATTTGCAAAGAAACATAAATGGAGACGGCCAACTTTGAACGATGACGTCATCGCGCCTTTTATCATATATGGAATAGGTACAACATGTATTTTAAAGCAAAGAAAATCCCTGCAAAGAAAAATAAGCATAGCATTAATGCATTTTACATCTGTATATTTAGTTTTAATCAATTTGTAGTGATTTGTTTTGCTTTAAAATGTGTTTTATCTATATGCCATCTATAGTAAAAAGGTACGATGACGTCATTGTTCCAAGATGGCCGCCTCCACTTATGTTCTTTGCAAATTTTCAATCGGTCATTTTTTTTTTATTGTTCATGGCATTTTGATATTTCTTTCAGCTTTATTCGAGTTTTTCAGAGCCATTTTAAATAAATCATGATTGAAAATAGTGCATCAACCCCTTTAATGGTGATCTAACTTATTTTTTAAGAAAATTTGATTTTCTTGTTTGCGTGTAATTCCCTACTTTATATTGTGATTAGTGTCAGTTTCACTAAGACTAATATAATTGCTAATAGGAGTTCCATCCAATGTCTATTATACGTTCAAAATCTGTATTTATGTAATGCAATTTCTTTTGAATGTATTGCCATGCACCATAATTATGCTCGTGTATATTGAAATATATATGCTTTTGTGTATCACGAAAAACTGTAAAGTTTAAGTGAATAAAGAATCTGTTCTGTTCTGTTATATTCAATCTCATTAAAATCAGACCATTTATCACGCTACGATACTCTAGCTACATGGAGAATTAGGATTTCAATTAATTTGATTTAATGGTATTGTGTTATATTTTGTATGGTACTGGTTAGGTATTTAGGGTAGATGTTTGTGTCGTCTGCATATCATGGCATACTCTTAGAGATTACTTTGTCCGTCGTCTGTCGTCCGTCGACTATCGTCGTCCGTCATCGTCCGTCCATTCGTCACACTATAACCTGCAACCTAACCTTGTCCATAACTTGAAAAATATTTGACATATCTTCATGAAACTTCACACACAATTTCAGCTTAACCTAAGGAATGTTGTTACCCGTGTCCAATAACTATGACTTTCATTTTGGCAGAGTTATGCCTTTCATAAAACTTTAACCCGCAACCTAACCAAGCCCATAACGTGAAAGTACACGGCGGGCGACACAAGTGTTCCGTGGAACACCCTTCTGTTATTAGTATTCGTCCTCTGCTCTCAACTTAAAGGGACGGGGGCGATCTGGAAGAGTTATTGGTGTCTGTAGCACCGCTAAATGTGAAAATTCCGCTAAATGTAAAAACTTCCGCTAAATGTTAAAAATCTTCCGCTAAATGTAAAAAAACTTCCTCTAAATGTAAAAACTTCCGCTAAATATAAAAAAAATACTAACCGATAAATGTTATAAATTTTAACATATAGCGTTTAGTGGAATCCGTTAACCGCTAAATGTTAAAAGTCACTAAAGTTGCCTGAAGTATGTAAGGGTACGAACAATGCTGTTTTAATCGACTCGATGACGTTGTTATCAAAGTAAGTCATAACGACAAACTGATGCTGCTGTTACTGCTGCTGTTTTCTGTTACATTTAGCGGAAGTTTTTACATTTAGCGGAATGTTTACATTTAGCGGTGCTACAACTGTAGAATTCACTGGTAAAATGTATATACCGTTCGAAAAGGTCGCTTGTGAAGTTGAAGTTGTATTCAATATTGAACAAACTAGATAAACTAGAACTGTATTCCTGAGAAACGGACACACCCATAAATCCCCCCCCCCTCCCCCACCCCGCCCTCCTCCCATACACACAATGAAAACAATCAATAGGAAACATAACATTCTGACGAAGAAATGGACAGCTCGGATAGCTCGGTCGATCGGACGCTTGATTACACTCACAACACATCTCTCACAAAGGATAAAACAATTAATTCAACATGGTGTTTTTTCGGTAAAATAGTGTTGTGGACTTTAGCGAAAACGTTTGTGGTCTTTATTGACAATATTTTTTGTGGACTTTAGGTGGAATTTTGTGGACTTTGGCGTTCGTTTTTTTTTGTGGACTTTAGCGGAAATTTATGTGGACTTTAGCGGAGTTGTGGTCTTTAGCGGTGCCACACGGGTGTACGAAGTAAAACAGACCTCTTAGAGGCATATACTTCGAAAATAGTAATACTTTCACGGGAAACACATGATGTAAATGACACCGTTGTAACTAATATAACAATTTAATAACATAAATGCAGCACTTAAACTTAACAAAACAAGTGTTAATTTGTATGCAAATAATAAATATAAGCATGAATGATTACAAGCGTCCATCATGAAACGTCACTTCCTGTTCTTGTTCACGTCATAATCAGTCCATTGTTTTTGATCGTGCACAAACGTCTTCACTGAATGAGTAATTTCCATCTGGTAAAACTTAGATTTTCATTTGGCAAAGCCATCATTTCCAAGTAAAACAAAGTACTGAATAAATCAAAGAACCCGAACAAGAAGCCCATTGCACTAATTTCTTTTACACTAATTGAGTAAGTAAGTATTGCTTATTAGTATATTAAGCGTCAATATTGAACTATTTCTTGAAGGCCCAAAAGAAATTGCCGCATGCCTCACAAATTGGTGTGATGCAACATCCCAGGCATTCCTTCATTATCTTATTACATACTCCGCAGTTGAGCTCGCATACTTTAAGGCAAGGTGTGACGCACCAAATATGCTGGAAGGCGATGCCGGCGAACTGGCATCCCCACTCGGCCGCGATACAGAGACCGCACAAGAGGGTGGCGAGTTTGTAGCACAGTCCGAGCCAACAGTTGAAGCATGCATACGAGAGTTTCCAGACACAGTCGATACTGTGGGCGCCCTCGGGTTCTCCCAAAACTTCTTCAAACGTGACCTGAAAGAAGAAAATGTCGCTGTTTTGAGTGACCATACACTGTTAAGCTGATTAACGGTTGAAACATCTTACATCCAAAATAAAGTTAACCGTGGTTCGCCATAGCTGTCACGGCCTAATGGAAGTCAAGAGTGAGATGGGGCAGTTGGTCCCTGAAGCCCGAAATGATCTCAGGTTGAAATTTAGCACAGAGGTACTGTCGCAAAATAATCTCGGGTAGAGCGTATTGGTCATACATAGCTCTTGTAAGCACTGGACACATCTGTCAGGCACGTGCTAATCCATTGTTCAGTTGAAACATATTCACCAGATGCATGATATTATTCATGGACCACGGGAAAGCGAGCATTTGCATAGCGTTTTTGTTAGAACTTTGACAGGGCCGTTCAATAAGTTTATATGTGCGTTAATGCATGTAAAATTATAATATATCTCTCTAAAGGGCAAAATTAATTAAGGGTCCTTTCGTGTAGATATGAAAATTGCGTCTGTTACCACGTGTGTCACGGAATGAATGGTGGAAATGATGGTTTGGGCGGAACGTTGGGTTTTAAAGTGCATTGTTTTCCAGTCGTGGCCGGGAATGTTGAAAGTTGCTTTGATTGAAGCAGTCGTTCGAAAGGGCGAAATTCACAGGCAATATGTGGTGGATAAGGGCGAAATTCACAGGCAATATGTGGTCGATAAGGGCGAAATTCACAGGCAATATGTGGTGGATAAGGGCGAAATTCACAGGCAATATGTGGTCGGTAAGGGCGAAATTCACAGGCAATATGTGGTCGATAAGGGCGAAATTCACAGGCAATAATTATGTGGTCGATGCGTATACATGGCTTGGAAGAATACGCATCATAAGTAGAGAGTGGCTCACAAACATATTTGCTAGATAATAATTTGATCGTCTAATGATAATGGTATAAGATTGTTGTGTTAATGAACCGACATCTAAAAGTATGTATTAAGCCTCACGGAGTGGATCTAAGCCTTTTGGGTGCGTATGCTCTCCGATGATCGGGTTGAGACGGTCTCCGTACCTGGACAACATGGTCAGGTGGTCATAAGAGCAACAACCCCTGGGACACGTGGTGGGCCCGTCATCAGACCTCACTGGAGCAACTGAAGCACACAACCTTGGTGGAGGTTATTCATCGCGTCATCAACCCTTATAGAAGGCTTTTGATGACAATCACCGATCAATGGAGTCGCGCATCATGTTCATAAGCTATCGCGCATCAAATACATCGCGTAAGATCATCATTCTTTGTAAATTTACTGATCATTAACATTGTTGTAACTTTAACAACACTTTCGTGTCAAATATAGACGGTCGACATATTCAGTATTCGCCATTATACTACAAACGTCTTATACGTTCATGAGAACAGTCTTTTTCATCTTTCATCTGTGTATTCGCTTGATTGTCTTGAAAAGTGTATATATATTTAACATATTTTAAAAGTTGCATTAAACTTATGTAAATGCAGTCACCGACATTGATTCTTTCATGAGTTAGTCCCAACCACTAGGGTCATCTTGCGACAGGTATACTCGTAAAACTGTTCATATGATCGTATATGTTAACTGAATTCATTTAAGTCCCACAATATATGGAAGCGATACGGAAATCCTGGCTAAACTAAACTTAATTTTCGAGTTTTTGGTAAAAAGTATTCTTAATTTTACTTAAAAATCGAAGACAAACAAACATTTTGGTCAAATTGTTAGAATGTGTGAAAACGTAAAATGTATGCGTGTGCGTGTGAATTGACAAAAATGCGTGTGTCTAACGCACAATGCGCGAGAATTGACCGGTATGGGTTCACTGTCCTGATTGGAAGTCACAGAAATACCACACGGTCGCGAAACCACGTGCCTTTTTGATTTGATCCATTTTTCGGCAAAAAGTATCAACAAAGCATTTAACGAATTGTGTTCAACTAAGCGCACATTACCCGACACAATTATACTGAAAGGAAAAAGAAACGCGACACGGGAATTTCCGCTATATATTGTATATACTGCACACTTAATTCCATATACATTTGTATATTCCAAGAAAATCCCAAGACGTTTTGTAAAAAAAAGTTGCAGTTAGTTAGAGAAAGGACACAACTGTGACGCTGTAGACGTTTTAATCACAGTACACGTTGTGACAAGAAATTCGTAAATGTTGAAGTTCCTATTTGAAAAATTGAGCCAGTTCAGTACGTAACGTAACGAGTTTGCAAAATGTTGCGTCCTAAGTTTGCTCACATGCTTGAGCCAAACGCTTACTCTGTCAATAATGAAACTTTGTAGGAATACTATATGCTGTGTTACGTGTTGTTTTAGTCTTTTTTCCGAAAGGAAAGATCTTACGTAGCCATGTACCATTCGATTAACAGCAGAATATTGTACATACAATATATAGCGGAAATTCCCGTGTCGCGTTTCTTTTTCCTTTCAGTATAGCTCTTGAAGATAATTCGATGCATCATGAGCTTTCAGAGATTAGTTCCCCATAAAAAGATTAGTCCTCCCGACATGTACACGGTCACACGCTTTCCTTTATTCCAGGAATCTTAGAAAGAACTGGATTAATCGAATTAATGATCGCGAGGCATTAAAATCAGGAACTATATGACGTCATAGCGCTTTCTCTATTAAAGTGTGCGCACTTATCATTCAGAGGAAAAACAACATAAAGGTGGTCGTTTATTCAGAGAAACTTGTCGAAAAACAGTAATTGTATTAGTAATTATCTAAAAATAAAAAAATATATAAAATATATATATATATATAAAACAATGGGGCATTGGCATACCTTATATATTTGACGAACAATGTTTCGAGAGAACTCATTTTAGAGCAGAGTTCCGAATAGTCCCACCTAATTCTGTGTATTAAAACAATTAATTGTCCATGTGTTAACTTTGCAGATTGTATTACTATTACGAATAAGTGTACATTTATAAACACATGTATTTGAAAACGTGAAAAACACTAAATTAAATGATCAGTGTTGCGATATGTTCCTCCGACGCTCATCACAGACGTTTGACTTGTCCATAAACAGTTCATATCTTGGTAAGTTTACTTTGTTTGCTATTTCTTCATGTTAAACTAGTTTTTCTCATATGTGGGCACGTTAAGAAAACTACCTTGTTGGAACCTATCCACTGCCCCTATTATTGAACCAAAAAAAGCATTGTTTCTCGTAAATGGTCGCAGATATGAACTTACTAACCATATGCTTTTATTATAATAATAGCACATCTTTCAGATAGAGGCGCGCCATCCCTATGTCACCCGCAGAGGTTTGGGGTTAACGGAAGACAGATAGATTATTATTGATGTGCCTCATAATCCGCCTTATGTACAGCATCATTGTTCCATTTCTCTATAGTTAATACGTATTACTTAATTAGTTAATTATCAACTTACCTT
Organism: Cyrtodaria siliqua; assembly: GCA_037043455.1. NCBI lineage: Eukaryota > Metazoa > Mollusca > Bivalvia > Adapedonta > Hiatellidae > Cyrtodaria > Cyrtodaria siliqua. Next base: position 24,978 of record JAWPHD010000857.1, read on the forward strand.
CAGGTGATCATTGAGGTTGTTGGGATCCCTGTTGATCAGATCTACTTCGTCGCCCATAATTAGTTTTCTTCAAACAACTTCTAAAGAGCTTACGAACAGAGTGTGACTTTCTTGCGACTGCTGGCCTTCTTTCCAAGCTCAGACTTTTATATCGGGTACTGGTGTTTTGTTATGCTGGTATTACTGTGGAAACTTTGCATATGCTCCCAGACAATAGCAGGTATTAGCTTGGATTACGTTCAGTGTGGGTAGTTAATGCTGTATCACAGGGCGGTATGCAGACTTCGTAAAATTGAAGATTCGCTTGTGGGACTGGACATAAAGAGTGTGCAATTTGTTTAAACGTACATAACTGGACGGACGGACGGTCGGAAGAAAGGGAGGGGAGGGAGGGAGGTTAAGTAAAAGTTTTCCTTTAACGATTAAGTAATATTTAATCTTATTATTTACTAAATCAGATAAGTGATGTATAAACAAATATATACACTGTCCACTATGATCGAGAAACAAAGTTTAAAAGTCCTTGTTTAAATCAAATTGTTGAATATTGCTAATTGTTGACTAACCTGAATCAATGATATATTTAAACATATAGTATATCAAAGAAAATGTTACCTTTTATTTAATTACACACATTCAGGTCAAAATGATATCAGGTTAACAAATCTAGGTGCTACATTTTACAATATCTTTGTTAGCTATGTCAACACTACTGCGTCCCTTTAACGCAACTTTGCGTTACCTTTTCAAAGACTGAGATTAATTGAATTTTACTGTGTTCATCAACACATTATAGGTTATTTAGAGCCGCCGCAGAGAGAGGGGAAAGATACATAGGAATCCGGGAACCGTGGCCTACTCATATTATCGAATAGATTCCTATGGTTCTTTAACGTGCTCGGAGGATCTTAAATCCCCATCCGACGGACGAGTCTAAAGGAAAGTGTCTTGCCCAAGAACACACCGACGAAACTCAGTGGCACCACGAAGGATTGAACGATGGGCCTCCGGTTACAAATCCGCCGCGCTACCGACTGCGTAGACTCAGTTTAAAAAAAAGAGAATGTCATGCATTTGTCATACAACTTAATTTCACATCCGTTATATAATACTAGTCGAGATTTAAATAAAATCCTAATCCGTCCTAGTTTTAAGGCATTTCTGTGGATACCCTTAATAGTTACAGATCTCTGCCCCGGGTGGCAGAGGCATGTTTGATGGGAAATTTCATCCTTTAGCTCATCTCCGTCTGAGGTTGCTATCTCAATATACCCAAATATGATTTGTGAACATCCCGTAATATTCCATGTTATTTCATTTAATAGTTTAAAAGTAATTCTATTCACCACAATTTTATCGTATCTATTACTTTGTACTATCTGGCCTGTTAAAAGTACACCTATTTTCGATTGATACTGCATGTGCAATTATGTCATTGTTTCAATGTACCATTGGAAGATGGTCGCTTCTAAGACTGTTTGTATGTTTACCACAGACAATTGCATATAAACCTACACCTCAGTCGAATGTAGTTCCTATAATAAAAAATAATCCCTTTTTTGTTTGAAATGGGCAGTTAATATAAGTAGGAGAAAACAACCCATTTCTATTCGATTTTGTTGATGTATATATAAGAAGTCTATTGATAGGTTTTACTGGAATATTGATGAATATTTTCCAAATTTCGAATCTATGCATACACTTGGTGAGCACCTATCAATGAAAACAGCTGTAACCTTGACCTATTCAGTAAACAAACAAGAACGTTCTTATATGGCTTGTGACCCCACATTTTCTGGTGTTTTTTCAAGTGAAAAACTATTTTCCTATCTGAAAATTACACTGCTGCATTATCCATACTTGAGTTGCAGCAAATCACTAATATGTGACATTTTAACATTTGTGTCAATGGGGAAAATAGTAGGTGGTTTCACACCTAGATCAATTGGTACAAACTCGCTCTAATTTCTAAATTGGGGTACATGGTTCTACACGGTGTAGGCTACAAGTTCAATCCTGAGATTCGTAAAAATAAGTATTTCACTTAAGCCTGGAAATCGGATTACTTTACATTGTAAACTTTATTTTTATGGGCACAAAAATCAAGCAGCTGAATGGAATGATCGATGTAACAAACAAAAAATTAAACCGTTCCAATCCGATATAATATAATATATTAAACCAGGGAAGGATTAAGGGAGAAGGTAAAAAGTATATGTTTACCGTCTATCCAGTCGGTGTTCCCCACTTCAAATGTACATCAATTATACAGAAAAACGAAGCCATGGTCCTTTTATATCTGTCATGACAGTTATTTTGCATAATGTCTTACCTCATTTTCATCCAAATACAGCTGGTTTATTTCAAACTTCAATTGGTTCTTTATGATTAACACCGGTTACTTACAACACGGTAGATCACCAACAAATTGTTAAATTTGTTTTGCCTTTGCCTACTCGCGTCCAGTCTATACAAACTCCATCACCAAGGGAAATATACAAAATAGCAACACCGGACCGGTATAAAATGTCCACTGTGCCATTATATCAGCCATTAACTAGTTGCCCTTTCTTGCCACAGGTTCACATTTGCCTTCATCATGAGCACCGAAGTCGATCTGGCCAACAGAGATCCGAACAATCTCAATGATCACCTGAAGGTACGTTGTTTCTACATACTATATTTGCTGACCTCTAGAAAAAAAATCTTACTGGCTAGCACAGTGACTAGCACAGTGGATAGCACCGTGAAGACATTTGTTCAAGACTAGCCGGCTCCACTTAGCTTCGTCGGTGTTTTCTTGGGCTTATACTCATCGGATGGGGAAGTAAACCGGGCGGTCATGTGTGTTGGAGTCTATCCTAAGAGAACGATAAAGAACCATAGGAATATATTCGTTGTTGAGAATAGGGCAGGTTTTCGGATTCCTCTCTCTCTCTCTCTCTCTGTCTCTCGTTATTGAGAGTAGGGCATGTTCTCGGATCCCCACCTGCCCCTCTTTCTCTCTCTCTCTCTCTCTCTCTCGCTCTCTCAACGGTCAATTCAATTTGATTTTTTATTTATTTATTTATATATTTTTTTTTTTTCTTCTTTTTGTTTTACTCTGACGGTCATTTCCGATCTGGATAGTGAACCACGATTAACTTTATTTCGGATGGTAGATGTTTCAACCGCCACTCTACTCAACTTAATTATCACTGCACTGTCACTCAAAACAACGACATTTTATTCTTTCAGGTCACGTTTGAAGACGTTTTGGGAGAACCCGAGGGCGCCCACAGTATCGACTGTGTCTGGAAACTCTCGTATGCATGCTTCAACTGTTGGCTCGGACTGTGCTACAAAATTGCCACCCTCTTGTGCGGTCTCTGTATCGCGGCCGAGTGGGGATGCCAGTTCGCCGGCATCGCCTTCCAGCATATTTGGTGCGTCACACCTTGCCTAAAGGTATGCGAGCTCAACTGCGGAGTATGTAATAAGATAATGAAGGAATGCCTGGGATGTTGCATTACACCAATATGTGAGGCATGCGGCCATTTCTTTTGGGCCTTCAAGAAATAGACAACTTGTTCTTGTCAAAGTGAGGAACTCCGAATGACAGGAAATCTGATTCGCTCGAATTTGACTGATTCTGTGACATTCGTACGAATATAACTGGAGTATCTTCCTGATTGGCCAGTTTGTGCAACTAGTTGTCGTTGATACGCTTCTTGTTCGGGTTCTTTGATTTATTTGATTTTTTGTTTTACTTGGAAATGATGGTTTCACCAAATGAAAATCTAAGTTAGACCAGATGGAAATTACCCATTCAGTGAACACGTTTGCGCAATTTTCGATCGGAAACAATGGACCTATGTATGACGTGAACACGAACAGGAAGTGACGTTTCATGATGGACGCTTGGAATCATTTCAAGCAAATATATTTATTATTTGCATACACATTTACACTTGTTTTGTTAAGTGCTGCATTGATGTCATTAAATGTTTACATTTACAACTGTTTTATTATCCATCGGTTGTTCAGCTCCATTACATATGTCCAGTAAAAACTGTTATTTACTCACGGCCAATGAAAACGCACCACAAAACAAATTCTTTAAAAGTTAGAATTTTAGGCATTTTGGACAAAATATGATATAATCCATACAACAAGTTGACATTCAACATTTTTACGCGCATATGTGGATTTAGTGCATTTCACATTGTTGTTATGAAATGTTCGTGCATTTCTGGGTTTCTTCAGTTACATCGCATAAAGAAATCATTTTCTCGGAAACATTCATTGCACATTTACTCTCAGAAGTCAAACAATAAAAAGGCCAGTAAAACCAATTGGAATTTATTCCGAGACAGATTAAAGTAGCTTGAAATTTAATGGAACCGTTTTATGACAAGGTAAATAACTGCTTGTCATAAAAGCCTGCAAATAAACATGTAAGACAAGGTATCTAGATTCAATACTTAGAAAATAAAAAAAAATTGTTTCGGTAGTTCCAAATGGTTTGCGAATAATCCAACAGCATAAACAAATGGAGTTAATGGTGCGTTTTCATTGACCGTCCATCCACCACAAAAAAATCGACCGTTATATATAACATGACTTGTGTTGAAAACAAAAACAAATTAACAGCAAAAATACAAGAAGTTGTCTTTGTTTCCAGTTTAAACATGGGTGTCAACGAGAAAACCCATCAATATGTGTTTCATTTGCATATTCAATTTCTCAGTAGCAATCGATTTAAGTATTGTTATTGAAGTAATTAGGAAAACTCGACGACTCGGCCAGTTCTTGACGCTTACATCATTAATAGTAATTCATATGATGCTCTAAAGCTATAACAAATTATTGTTTTACGATCCAACTACATTTTTATTTTAATAATATTACCACTGCTAGCAATGTGAATCCCAAATGGATTAATATTGATGATTTAGCAACACAAATACTCTTAGTCCTCGTGTTTCCAAGTCCATTTTCATAAATAATAATTCAAACGAACTTCACATGCAGCTTGTTTAATAGATGTTCATATGAAACTGACGCACATTTTAAGGGTTTTCTCTGCTATTTGCATTCAGACAAATCACTCCGTCTCTTTAACGGAGATGATACAATGTGTGTCCAGTATTAGTGTATACTATATACACAGACATATTTGTTATTAGGTATGTGCTATATACCGTCAAATTCGCAACTCTTTTGATGTCTACCGGTGGTAAATGAAACAATTAATTTAGTTTAAACTTATTTATTTTACATCGATTGTAGCGAAAGCTCGCTGAATTTATTTTATTCGTTTTCGATGTCTTCCTGGGTAGAACCAGTACTAAGTAAATTCAGATAAAGTTACTTGCTCAGGGACACAGCGCAGATAGTCATGGCGGTAATCGAACCCACAATGCAATCCGATAACTGTTTTAGTACATCAGTTTACACATGAGGTATTGAAACTAACATGTGGCATAAGCCTATTCTGTTGATTGAATTGCATAATGCCATATATAAATGACAAAAAAATAATTTCATTTAATTTCAGAAATGGATGTCGGCTCATGCATTTCATTGGCTAGACTTGCAATGGGCGCGTTAGGGGTTCTCCCATCGGTTACCGAAAGCACTCTTGGTAACCACCGGCTACCATCGGTCACCGTCGTTAGCAATCGTTAGTCGTTTGTTAACCGATAGGTAGAACGTTGGTAACCAATCTTCCCGCGACTCTGCACCTAGTGTCAGACCAGTCAGGAAGTACTTCCGGGTCGTAGGGTGCTGAAATAATTCCTTGAAAGAATCCAAAGTTTCTAGTTTGCATGTGTTTTTCCCAAGCTTAGTTTCTATTTCATTGTTAAATTTAACCTGAGGTTAAAGTAGTATGTCTGTTGTCATAAATAGTAAGTATTTTACTGTGTATGTCAGGATTATTTCTTTGGAGAGTATGAGCACAGAGGTTCGGTAGAGATGTGGTTTTGACAGATGTTTATTTCAAAATACGCATGGTGTGAATGAATGACGCGAAATGTTGAAAAACTGAATCGGTGTTTTATTCCAGATATGGGACCGTTTGCTAGCCAAATGTGTTTAATACACAGAATAAAAGTGTATTGAAGCGAAAGAATGTTGTGTAACTTGTGACTGATCTCCAAATATAGCCTATATTGCATTGTGTTCAATGGGCTGATTTTCACCGGTCTGACACATAGATGAACAAAATGCATTTTTTCTTATTAATGGCCAAATCCAGTTGATTTTTCCTGTGAAAGCTTGCAGCTGAGTCAGAAAAAAAAGCTGATGTTAAATTTTTGAATTTTACAACAGAACATGCTTTTTTGTTGCAATTGAAATAGAATGTGTGTGTTTTAGGGTAGAATTTGGGGGTCCTAGTGATTTGGAGTGGCCCTAAAGCACTTTAAGTAGGCTCTCAAGTGTCTTTAAGTGGCTTAGTGGCAAAAGGTATAGATCTGTCACAATTCCTACAATAAATGTCAATATTATTATTTTAAGGTACATAAGCCTATTCTGTTGATTGAATTGCATAATGCCTTAAATCCATATATAAATGACAAAAAAATAATGCTTTCATTTGTTATACAAAAAAAATTGTGATAGTTTCATTTAATTTCGATGTCGGCTCATGCATTTGCAATGGGCGCGTTAGGGGTTCTCCCATCGGTTACCGAAAGCACTCTTGGTAACCACCGGCTACCATCGGTCACCGTCGTTAGCAATCGTTAGCCGTTTGTTCACCGATAGGTAGAACGTTGGTAACCAATCTTCCCGCGACTCTGCACCTGGTGTCAGACCAGTCAGGAAGTACTTCCGGGTCGTAGGGTGCTGAAATAATTCCTTGAAAGAATCCAAAGTTTCTAGTTTGCATGTGTTTTTCCCAAGCTTAGTTTCTATTTCATTGTTAAATTTAACCTGAGGTTAAAGTAGTATGTCTGTTGTCATATATAGAAAGTATTTTACTGTGTATGTCAGGATTATTTCCTCAGGAGAGTATGAGCACAGAGGTTCGGTAGAGATGTGGTTTTGACAGATGTTTATTTCAAAATACGCATGGTGTGAATTAATGACGCGAAATGTTGAAAAACTGAATCGGTGTTTTATTCCAGACCGTTTGCTAGCCAAATGTGTTTAAAACACAGAATAAAAGTGTATTTAAGCGAAAGAATGTTGTGGAACTTGTGACTGATCTCCAAATATAGCCTATATTGCATTGTGTTCAATGGGCTGATTTTCACCGGTCTGACACATAGATGGACAAAATGCATTTTTCTTATTAATGGCCAAATCCAGTTGATTTTTCCTGTTGCAGCTGAGTCAGAAAAAAAAGCTGATGTTAAATTTTTGAATTTTACAACAGAACATGCTTTTTTTTGCAATTGAAATAGAATGTGTGTGTTTTAGGGTAGAATTTGGGGGTCCTAGTGATTTGGAGTGGCCCTAAAGCACTTTAAGTAGGCTCTCAAGTGTCTTTAAGTGGCTTAGTGGCAAAAGGTATAGATCTGTCACAATTCCTACAATAAATGTCAATTTTATTATTTTAAGGTACCGTATGAGGCTAAAATCTGAAAATGTATCGGTACTGACATTTTGACATGACGCGAGTCTATGAGGAGTCTTACTTTGTATGAGTCTATGAGGAGTCTTACTTTGTATCGAAAGCCTGAGAACCTGTAAATTTTGTACGCGATGATGGGTTTTACAATCTGAAACTGAAATATACAGAAGTTTGTGGAATTCAGCATTTATTTTAGTTTTTTGCTAAACATGGTGTAAATCCCACCCATTTGTCTTCATTAATTCAGATGAATTCACTATGCACTGGCATACAATTCTAATTTAACTCTTTAATTTGGTATTTTGTTAGAGATAATGGTATAATCCACTGAACTATATACTATTCTGGTGTGTGATTCAGTTTGTCTTGCTGTTGCCCAAGGTTTGAATGTATTAGTTGCCTTTAAAACTGCTACAGGCGTATGGGGTAGGCTTAGCTTTTGAGTCATTACTTCAATTTTGTTTCTTTTGTTCTGGCATTTTATAGCCCAACTGTATATTTCATTGGCACTGTGCATGTAAATGTGCTCCAAAGCAGCCTTATGGTCTATTTTGTACCTCAAAATTGTTGGAATTTAGCAGAATGTCCGTTTCTCCATGAAAAATGAAGAAATTTCATGCATGAGTGATTTTGATATCTACACCTCACATTATGTGTATAGTTTAGTTTGGTATATAGAAGGCAATGTTTGAAAACTTTACTTGATGGAAATATACAAAACGGTTAATTTATTTTGGCATTTTTTCTAGTTTTGCATAACGCGTCTTAAAATCCTTGATTTTTATTAGCCGAATGGTTCTTTGCATGAAGGAATTGAACCAAAAAGATATTATGTCCTTGCAAAAGCATCTGATTTTCCATTCGGTCAACCTTATTGATCAGTTAGATGTATTCGATAACTATTTTTGACAAATGTCGCAACTCATTCAGGTGTCAGACCAGTCAGGAAGTACTTCCGGGTCGTAGGGTGCTGAAAGAATCCAAAGTTTCTAGTTTGCATGTGTTTTTCCCAAGATTAGTTTCTATTTCATTGTTAAATCTAACCTGAGGTTAAAGTAGTATGTCTGTTGTCATGAATAGTAAGTATTTTACTGTGTTTGTCTGGATTATTTCTTTGGAGAGTATGAGCACAGAGGTTAGGTAGAGATGTGGTTTTGACAGATGTTTATTTCAAAATACGCATGGTGTGAATGAATGACGCGAAATGTTGAAAAACTAAATCGGTGTTTTATTCCAGATATGGGACCCTTTCTAGTCAAATGTGTTTAATACACAGAATAAAAGTGCATTTAAGCGAACGAATGTTGTGGAACTTGTATTGTGTTCAATGGGCTGATTTTCACCGGTCTGACACCACCCGAGGTAGTATAGTTGGTACCAAATGTTACCATCGGTGGCCATTGGTAACCCAACGTTAACCAAAGTGGTTGCCGATGGGAGAACCCTAAGCGCACCCATTGTCTCTTTAATCTCATCTAGGCTCAGGCCTGATTGGACTAGCCATACGACTCTGAAAAAGAAATATCCTGTACTGAATGTTGAAAAGTATATCTTCATAAACAGCCACCCCCACTACCCACCACCCTCCCCGCTACAGAAGAGAGAGAAGTATACAAGAGAGATAGAGAGTATATAAATTACAGAGTATACCATAAAATTGTAACCAGGTACAGGTATACATGGTGGAAAATCGATTGCTAGTTATATGTTTTCAATAGCTTGGAGGTAGGAGCGTTGACACGGTAAACTAGAGACCATGGATTCGAGTCCTGGTTGAGGCACGATTGCTCTTTTCGCCACCTGATATATTTTGAGGCTCGTTCGGGATCATCATGAGAAATTCATTTTACGCATATTCTATCACTGGAACCCGTTATTAAACGTACGGTTTAATTGGCACATATACATTATTATATGATCCTAACACCTGGATAGAGTTTTGTTAATATGTGTTTAGTGTAATTTTGTCATTATGTGGCGGCTTCGTGACTTTAAAGGGACACACGGCAATCTTGAAGTGTTTGAAATGGGGGTCTCGATTTATAGAAGACGAAGAAGAAGCATTTTATTTCAAAATCAGTAAGCCATAGTATATACAATTTTTTTTAACAGTATCATTTTTACTTTTAACCTGGTTACATTTAAATCAATCAAATTTAAAGTATCGAATTACCTTATTTTTCATTAAGGACATATTTCGAGCCTATTGTATGGGGGGGGGGGGGGGGGGGGGGGGGGGGGGGGGGGCGGCGGGGGGGGGGCGGCGTGCGGTGGGGTGTAGAGAGAGGGGGGTTGTGCGGCGTGCGGTGGGGTGTAGAGAGAGAATTTCTATCGGTAGCGTGCGGTGGGGTGTAGAGAGAGGGGGGTTGTGCGGCGTGCGGTGGGGTGTAGAGAGAGAATTTCTATCGGTAGCGTGCGGTGGGGTGTAGAGAGAGGGGGGTTGTGCGGCGTGCGGTGGGGTGTAGAGAGAGAATTTCTATCGGTAACTGTAAATCCCTGTTAGCCATGCAATTTCATGAGAACATTGTGATATCAATTTTGATTCAGATTATGAGGCCCACACAATAAAGCCTTTTTGTGTGCAGTAAAATATAAACACACAACACAAAGTTGTTCATTTAATGCTTTGCTATCATTCTTGTTCTAGAAACAATAAAGAAATATCAGACAAGTTTTGTATTTAAACTAGCTAAATTATGAATATGCTTTTCTAAATTACTAAGTTTTGTTTAGCTTTTCTTACCCAAGACAATATCTAATATAGAAATGTAACACAAAGAAAAATCTACAAGCTTTCAATGAGCAAGTAGCGATGGGAAATATGTCCTTAAGTGTTCGAGGTCTATCTGACGTTTATAACTTATCTAAGTATAGACCTCGAGATGCCAAAAGACTCTCCTCCCAATACCCTCACCCCAACCACATACTCCTGCCTATCCTGCACAACTCTCACGGCTGACATTTGGTTGGGTTTTGGGGTTTTCTTTCAAAGTATATAAAGAAAAAAAGCAATTGAAATAATTCTGTTTACACATTGTACACATTACATTTACCTGTTTTGGTTTAACGTTTCTAAACCCAGACTATTATATTTTATTTGTAAATTATTAAAATAGCTATACATTATAGTCCACTTATTGACTTCTCTCAGGTCACGTTCGGAGATGTTTTGGGAGAACCCGAACATATTTCTTTTGCATCGATTGCGAAACAAGTTCTTACAACTTATATTAATCGCTTTCGTTGGCTTCCTGGACAGAACCAGTACTAGGGAATGTGGATTAATCTCTCGATCTTGAGTAAGCCGCTTTACCTTTGGTCCACGCACTCCCGTAAAACACGATGATTTACTGAGTCTTCTTTTATATATATTTCTTTATTAAAGTCTCATCATGGTTTACAATAAATACAAACATAAATAAGACATCATAAGCATTAAAATTAGAATTATAAGAGACTATAGTTATAAAACCATCAACATATTTTAAAAGTAGCTAATAACATCAAACTCAAACGATATTAGCATATATATTACACATTAAGACTATAACTATAAATGATGCTAATATATCTATAAAATATATACTAAGAATGAGTATTGTAAGATTTGACAAAATAAACAAAGCACTATTGCGCAATAGTTAGAACAAAATTAAAAAATCATTTATCCCCTTTGATCAGATCAAAAAGGAACTGATTAGCATCATTTTCATAGAAGAAAATAAAACATAACCACGATATGATGAAAACAAATTGACATTATTTAAATATATAAAATTGACATTGTTTGGCATATTTAAGAAGGAAAAATGACTAGCGGTACAAAAAGCTAGACCGACGTAGAAGAATTAAGTAGCAGGAGTTGGCACATACACGAATTACGTCTGCATTTGTGAATAAATATACTAATTTTTGCTCATCTGTAGAGTTATTAAAATATGGATTTAGGCTTATTGCTTTATTATATAAATTAGCTCTGATATCATTATATAAAGGACAGGTTATCATAACATGTAACTCATCTTCTACCTGAACATTACAAAATGGACAAACTCTTTCATTAATCTGAAGTCTTTCATATCTTCCAGTCTCTAGTCTATTTTTTTTTACAAATATAACATTCACTGTCTTGACTTATATACAGGTTTATCACACCACCAGTTGCATGTAAACCTCCGAAGTGTAGTCAAAATGTAGTTCCTATAATAGTTTAAACATATTTATTTTACATCGTTTGCGAAACAAGTTCTTGCAGCAGATTATCTATCTCGATGGCTTCCTGGGTAGAACCAGTACTAAGCAAGCATAGTTAATTATCTTGCTCAAGGATAAATAACGTAGCCGCGGAGAGGATCGAACCCACGACCTCTCGATCTAGAGTTCGGCGCTACACTGCACTCCACAGTTCCTATAATAAAAAATGATCCCTCCCCTATTGATGGAAATGTGCATTATAAGTAGGTAAAAATGACTGCCCATTTCTATTCGAATTTGTTGTTGTATGTATAAGAAGCATATTAATAGGTTTTAGTGGATCACTGATGAACATTTTCGAAATTTAGACTCTATGCTTCCACATTGCGAGCAACTATCAATGCAAACAGAGGTACCCTTGACTGTTTAGTAAACAAACAAGAACTTTCTTACATGTCTTGTGACGCCACCTTTTCTGGTGATTTACACTGACGCATTATCCATAGTTCGACGATACAGTCAAAGGGGAATAACTAAGTTTACGACACACATCTAAAAAGCCAGGGTTACTCAACACATGGGATGGGTATAGTTATCAATGATTTGTTTGTGTATTTTGAATATTTACACGAAGCGTAGTCCAGATGGCCCAACTTTCCCCCAATTACAAAAGTTATTTTTTAAAATATACACTGAAAGCATATTCGATCTGTCTGACCTTTAGATGGGCCCTTCTTACTCATCGAAAAATAAATCCCTAGTCTGCGG